>CM028352.1:4090139-4642673 GCA_016618105.1 Dendrobium huoshanense | reverse complement strand
CAATCGTTACTTTTTGAACTAAACTTTACAGGAGCTGAAAAGATAGATGCCTATAGCCAAACAACGTGATTCTCAAGAGTTAATTGATAGCGCGAAGAAGAAGTTTGGGGTAAGTTCGTTACGGCTTGCGGCTCAATTTTCCCCAGTATTTCTATTCTTAATTGGAGAATGGTATTTTGGCTGATTCTATCTGAATGAATGTCTAATAATATGATTCTCATTTGCATATTTATAATTTTTTCTTTATGAAATATTTGGCTAAAGCCTAATCTAAAATATATTTTCTCTGTGTAAACATACCATTTAAATTAACTAACCAGTTTCCACTTCCATTTTCTTTTCCAGATCAATTGAAGAATTCCGCGTGTTCCTTTTCAGGTAATGTTATCAGTTCAAATCCCTTCATTTTTGTCAAATTGAAAGCTTCTTTCCTAGTTTGAATGAACTGATGGAAGTATCCCATTAAAATAATTACTTTTTCCTTCAATATCACATCTTATTATGACAGACTCTTAACTTTATTACTTAAAATTTTCAGTTGCTAACTTATAATGCAGGTGTTTTTCTTTAAGCTGGAGGCTTAGTCATGGAGTTTGTATGAAATTGCATATCTAGAATCACTATTACTATATTCAATGTGAAATAAATGATTGGCCTCCACTATCTATGCTGTGCTATTTGAGTTGTAACTGTTTGTGAAGTTTCTGCTAGTAATGAAAAAAGTTTGAAATTTGGTTGATAATTTGTGTTATATTGTGATGGAAAGTGCAAAACAAGGGTATTTCTCTTCTTTTTTTTCCTTTCGTTTCTACTCTAGGCCAAAACTGTTGCTAATTCATTGTTTCGTATAGGCATAGTGATCTTCAGGCTTTTGAAATTCAATTTGGCATCTAATTTTATTTCAGAAATGTATGTAGTGCATGATAATCTTAATATCTTCAGGCTTTTGAAATTTAATTTGGATTAATTTTATGCATTTATATTGATATACTATTGATCAATTGTTCAGTAAGAGGATGTATTGGTTGCCATAGTGATCTTTATAGAAGATACAACTTAATGGATAATTTGTTAGAAAATTAGGATGTTATTCTATCTGCTTTTCTAAGTCCTATAATTTTTTTTGGGTATTGGTGTCGTATTTGGAGTTTTAATGTGATTCACTTTCCATTAATTGTATGCACCAACACCACCACCACCACCACAACAACAACAACATTAAGCCTTTATCCCACTACGTGGGGTCATGAATCCTTTTTTTCTGTTGTGTCCGGTTAAGAGTCAAATTCTCATTTAGATCTAATAAAGAAATGTCATTACTAATATTTTATAATAAAGTCTTTTTAGGTCTACCTCTACCTTTCTTAACATAAGTCAAATCTAATACATCTACTCTCTTAACCGGGTCATCGGAAGGCCGCCGTTTTATGTGACCAAACCATCTAAGGCGACTATCTCTAATCTTATCTGCCACTAGAGCTATGCCAACCATTTCATGTATATGCTCATTTCGTATCCCATTAATTGTATGCCCAAAGAATTTTTTTTGCTATTCTCATATTATTTATGATGTCAATAATATTTAGTAGTGGAATTTTTTGTAACTAATGAACTTAAACTACCATAATAGCAATGATACTGAACTTGAAGTAAGAAATAATACTATTGAAATTGAATAAAATAGTATTTAGTGCATTGCTAATGTTGCATGTTCCACAGGAGAAGAAATTAATGATAAAATTCTTTTAGGGTAGTTGACCATCATTTTGAACAATGAAATCAATGTTTATGAAGCATGTATGCATTTGACGATTATAGTGGCAAACTATATAAATCAAATCATTTGCTCTTACCTCATCATCATCATCATCACCACCACCTTGCTCTAATAGTCCTGATGTTAGGAAGATTTATACCCACTTTAGATCCTCAACCAACTTGGTTAGATGTCGTTATAGGTTTGTTCTTCTATTGGAATGTCACACCATGAATGAATGAGAACATTATATGGATTCCTCAATCCATGTTATGTTTGGTTGTTTGGGTGAAATCAGGTCTGCCTAAGAAGGCAGGAGGAAGTTCACAAGAAAATTGTTGGTGGTTTGATCATATGACCTATACAACAATAACAATAACATCAAGCCTTTGTCCCACCATGTGGGGTCGGCTGCATGAATACTTTTTCTCCATTGTGTCATGTTAAAAGTCAAATTCTCATTTAAATCTAATAAAGAAATATCATTTCTAATATTTTCTAATATTAGCACGTTAAACATAAGTCAAATCTAATGCCTCTGCTTTCCTGATCGGGTCATCGGAAGGCCGCTGTTTTATGTGACCAAATCATCTAAGGTGGCTCTCTTTAATGTTATCTTCCACTGGCACTCGACCTGCTCAGGTTGCGGGGTCAAGGGGCAGCGCCTCTGCGGTGGTTCATCATTCCCTAACAATAAAACATCTACACAATGTATTTAATTATATTAGGGGCAATTGCCTAAAGACCATAGTATTTTAATATTTTTAGGGGTAATTGCTTCCCCTAGCCTCCAAAGGGTTCCGCCCCTAGTAAAGCCACTCATCCACCTTAGCATCCTCATCTTTGCAACACCTAACTTAGTATTATGCTTCTCTTTTAATGGCCAACATTTGGCACCATAAAGCATTGCGGATCGTATGACCTATGTTGACTATAAATAATTGAAAGTTTTACAATGTATTCGAGTGGTACAGGAAAGGGAGAGATTATTAGGTGTGGAGTGCGGAGTGCGGACGGGGAGAACCGTCCGCACAAGCCTTATTCCGCGTTCGGTACCGGCACTCGGTACCGCTAGGTATCCATGTTTGTGTGGAAGGTGCACACTCCGCACCTAATAATTTTTCCAGGAAAGGGGATTCCCATCGAGCTGGGCTTATTCTAAGAAGAAAATAAAGTAGATGAGAAATTACAATAGAGAAAAGAACAATAAGAAGGAATGCATGAGAGAGATAGAGATCGAGGATTTGCAATAGATTCTAGATATAGTGAGAGGAGTGAGATCTGAGCAATAGTGATATTTTGTTAGAAGCAACTAATGTGATTTTGGTCGAGACATCTCTTATTAGTTATTTCATTCTCAATGTGTCCATGTCTTGAGAAGGTTCTCAAGTTGCATTAATACAACTGAACCGAAAACTTTATGATTTTTTGAGTATTTTTCCTATTTCAAAATGAAATATGATTTTGAAATATAAATCATTTTTTGTTTATTGAACTTCCTATACATTTCTTGGCCTACCTACATTGGTAGAACAAGAGTTCATATTTCTTTGTTCTTAGTAACTTCAAGAGGTTGAAGAATGAAGTGCAGACGGGGGTGTTTCAACGACGAAGGAAATGATTGAATATTTAAGAAATTGTCCTTGTGTGCGACGTGCGAGTCAAATTATCAACTAACAATTAAATGGGTGTTGCAACTACAAATGAATATGAAGTGGTAACGATGATGAAGTGATTTTCTATCTTGTTCACCTCGGCAAATTATTGCAGAGGGTGGATGGATATTTTGCTTTAACTATTTGGTGATTAATTTTAGTTTTAAACATTAATATCATTCATGAATATGTTAAAATCAATTGAATGTGTTTTATGGGAATTTGGAGACATTTTGAATGTTTGGGGTTCCCTTTGGTTGAGATTTTCTATCAACATGATCATCATCGGGATCATGTTGAAGTCGATTTGAATGTACTTAGTGATAATTGGGGAGGCATTTTAAAAGTTTAGGGTCCATTTCAGTTGAAATTTTCTATCATCACGGTCATCACCGGGATATTTATGGGCAATTTTACTTTATCAGTTGAATCTTATTGACTATGTCTACTTGCTGACAGATGATTGGGTTCGTTGTTTGCTTTATGCTTGTATCAATCAAATCTTCTTGTAATAGATCTTGAATGCTTAATATGAACGTATAAAAAATATCTCGTTCGGCACTACGAACGTATATTTATTTGACAATTTGGGTCATGTCGACTCCTATCTATTTACATAGAAGGATCGGGCTTGAACTTAAGTTCATTTCTTGACCCACACAGCATCCTCAGAATTCACGTGTGTGTGTACAACATGCTTGTCGGAGCTCATGTGGGTATTTGATTGCATATATTTTCATACGCCACATTTTCATGCTTGCATACTCACGTACACTTTTATCAACCTGTTATTATGCTCATGTATGCACTTGTGTATTTGTATGTATGCATGTATATTGACATTTTGCATGTTGTGTTTAATATGCAATGTAGTGGTTTAAATGTTTAATGTGCTAATAATATAGTGTATGGTATATTTGCATCATATGTATGTATGATGTGTACATGCATTGTCTGCTGGCTTGCATAACGCATTAGCATGATGATGTAGTGCTTGCATCCAATGCATGATATATTTGCAAGCCAACGTAGTGTTTTGGTACCTACACAATGTATTTTGCATATTAGATAACATGCTTGCCTGATGTATTTTTTTATATAATGACCCTTGTTGAGAAGTATGCAGATTTCATTCTAGAATTTACAAATGCCTTGATTGTATGAGTGTTGTAGATATGGTGGTGTGATGCCGCATTATATGGATTGCCGTTGCTTATTGGTGTCGGTCGTCAATTTTGACCGTTTTGCTCGATTCAACTGTGATTGGAGCATCTATGTATTATTGCATGGGTAAAGTTGATTGCTTAATTTGGTGCATAGGGTGGTTATGCACTTTTTTGATAAGAAAAGGCTTATTTGTCCATTTGATTGCTTTAAATAAAATCAAAATTGACATAATGAATGAAAACAAAAATAGTATCACCTCCATGGGCGGATCCCCCAAGTATTGCGGGGGGCAAATGTCCACCCTAAAAAAAATTATTAAATTTTAGAGGGGATATTTTGAAATATTTTGGATATTTTGCATTATCTCAAAAAAGTTTTGCCCTAATTTTATTAATTCTGAGCATTTTTGCTCTTCCCTCACCAAAAAAAAAATAAATGCCCACCCTGAAAAAAGTTGGATCCGCCCCTGATCACCTCTAATATATATTTTATATTTAAAAACTACTCCAAGCCGCCGCCGCCATCTTAGCAACTGGGCATCATTGTCGCCTGCTAGCCGTTGGCTACTACCATTTTAGGACTTTTCATTCAGTACTTTTTTTTTTTGGGACATTTAGGTCATTTAAGACAAACTCACACACACAACGCATACACATAGACTCGAACCCTAAACCTCTTAGTTGGAAGCCTTAGCTCTCAACCAATAGGCCAAGGAGAGTTGTGTTCATTCAGTACTTCTAACCAAATAAAAAATTTATTCACTTGCATTCATCCAAATAACTCCAAAATATTCATTTTACACTACATAATATAACCAAACAACCCTAAATAGTTGGAGAGCTTTAACTTAATGTGTGTACAAATTACAATTTCCATAGCAGGTCATGTCTGACCTGCACCATTTGCATCACAATTAGTGATTAGAACCGCGCCATAAGATTCATTAGATTCTTCCTCTTCCAAGTAATTAGCTTAAAATTTTTTTTTATTAAAGTTACTTTAAGAAACTATAAGATATTCATAACAAATGAGAGATGCAGACACCGAAAGGTCTCAAGGCCAATCAGAACGTGCCATGGCACCCGGTATCCCGCCCCGGTTCTAAGCAAAAAAGTAACATGACGTATTCTGGTTGGCCTCCAGATGACGTCCGATATCCGCACAGAATAATTTATCCACAAAAGAAAGCCCAAGATTGGTTGAAAAAAGTAGTCTAAATTTCTCAAAGATATACCTTTTTATTTTCAGCATAGTAGCATCTACAGAAAAGCAGAAAAGTAGAGACAAATATGACAATATTTGATATGATTATACATTTTTATCATTAATGATCAGCTAATTTTTTTGACTTTGATCTTAATTTTGGATTATAAATAGGAGTTAACTAATCAATTGATAGCACAATGAAATCATATGAAATGCCAATAGAACTCTTTGTGACAGCTCATTCTCTTCAAAATGTTTTTTTAGCTATTTCTTTTCATAGGATTCGATCGGGTTCTTCATAAATCAATTATTTACGAGATCATTTGAGGCATAATTTCTTATGCTTCATTTGAGATGATTTTTTTACTATTTCTTAAAATAATTTTTAGTACAAAAAATAAATTTTTTGTACTAAAAAGTTACTTTACAAAACAGTAAGAAAGTCATCTCAAACGAAATCTTTTTGCGATAATTATTCCCAAACTACCAATGCCATTGACCTAATTTTCTAGGACATATATATTGATCATCTATTAAAACTAACTGCTCCATCATATTTAGTTGGTGTCCAATATTTTTATCCCTATATTATAAGTTGATCAGATCCAACCTAATGGTACTTTAAACCCTAAAATTTGAACTAAAATATGTCCATTTGACTTGACAAGAATTAAAGAATTAACTATATTGTATTTTATTTTCATGTGGAACTAACCCAATCTTGGCCTAAACATGAAAAAGGCTTGAATCCTTGCACCATAACAATGGTGTAGAGAGAGAGAGAAAGAATTACATATTCTTTTTTTAAGGAATATAAATTCTTATCATTATACACCTTATATTTATTTATCTATATATTTCAAAGATTTAAGATTTAAAGCATATATATCATTCTTGTAAAGTTATCAATCTTATATTAAATTAGTTAAATCTGCGTTAAAGTTTCGTTTGAGACAGTTTTTTTAGTTTTTAAAGCAATTTTTAAGTACAAATTGATCATCAATTATACGCATAAAACTTTTTCTCATAAATGATTCCTCTTGCATGAGGAGATTTTTGTTTTCAAGATGTAAAAACTTCTAAATTTGTTGAAATTAAATTAAATATATTAATTATTGATAATATCTTGAATATATTTTATTATTTTATTAGTGAAATGTTTAGATAAAATTATTTTTTAGTTGTGCTTCTATTTATAATATGATCAATCTATTTTCACAAACTTGGTGATATAATATTATATCAACTAAAAAATTCATTGTTTCAAAAGAAAAAAATTATTACCCACATAAAAAAATGTATTTTGCTAAATAAATTATTCAAATTTGAGATAATATCATATACACTTTCTTTAAAATAATTACAATTTATTTATTTAATCAACTATTAATTAAAAAGTAAAAGTACAAAATATATAGTCTTTTGATTATAAATAAATGCTCAATTTAGTCTCATACTTTCATGATGACCCAATTTAATCTCCTGACTATTATATAATATCCCAATTTGATTTTAAGACCAAAAGTATTAGTTAAAATTAACTCTAACAAGTAAATTAGATATTATAGTATATGTGAGATTATATTATTATTTTTATTTAACATATTAAAATAAATATGAAAATCATAATGAAAGTTAGCTAATTAAATAATAACAATGAATAATTAATAAACATGATTAACTTTAATTTAATTTTTTATATTTATTTTAATATTATAAATTATAAAATATTGAATATTTTAAAAAATTAGAATTTGACTTTTAATAGGACACAATGGAGAAAAAGGATCCCACGTAGTGGGATAAAGGCTTGATGTTGTTATTGTTGTTGTAAATTATAAAATATATAATAATAATAATAATCTCACATACACCCTAATATTTAAAATATCATCCTATTTAACTTAGGGTTAATTTTAACTATTACTTTTAGGCTTGTGATCAAATATTTAATAAATGTAATATCATCCTATCTAAAATGTTTGCCATTTCTCCTTAAAAAAAAAAACTATTTAATAAATATAATAAATAATTTTCATGAGGAGCAACCAATAAAGCCTGCCAAATGGCAGCCCAATCCTAATCGGATGATTTCACCCAAAGAAAGCTGAACTTTGATGCATTATCGCTCCAATTGTTTAAAGTGAATTAAAAATAGACTTCAAAAACTGACCCGTTTGAGGGACCAAGAATTAAGTGTGGCTCCCATTTCCTAATGAAATCTTTGTAAGCGGTGTAAATGAGTCCCTTAGAGAGGAGCAATTATTAGGTCAGGTGGCCTGACGTAGTTCTACGTTCGGACGTCAATAATATGTCGCCGTGTGCTTTTACTCTTTACAGTGCGGCCCGACGACCTGACCTGGGATTGCTATGTTCGCGTATTGCTCGGTATTGCTCTCGGTATTGCTTGGCAATAATGAGAAATACCGCTCTGTCAAGACCAATACCGAGCAATACCGAGAAATAACGAGCAATACCAAGAAAAACTCAGTATTACTCGGTATTGGTCTTCACATAATGGTATTTCTCATTATTGCCGAGCAAAATCAACCATTACCTGGCAATACCGAGTAATACCTAGCAAATATGCAAACATAGCAATCCCGGCTCCATTCCGGGTCGGTAAATAGTGAGAACACGTGACACTAATTTACTGGCGTCCGAACGTAGAGCTACGTTAGGTGACCGGACCAAATAAAAGTTCCTTAGAGAGAACTTAAATACTGAATGAGATAAAACATTTTATTTATAAATAAAAAATATATTTTACTACATTATTTTTAATTTCACAATTTATGCATTATGCCAAATAATTATATAATATAGCTAAATATTATATAATATATCTAAAAATATAATATAATAATATTAAATTATTAAATAAATACATGTATATTTATTTAAAAATTTTGTGAAACTTTAATAATATGATTATATTATTTAATTATTTTTATCTTATAAATTAATTATATTAAAAAATATATAATAATATGATATCAATGTTATATACTAAATATTGTTAAATTTTTTACAAAATATATGATGATATATACACATATAAATATTTTTATAACAAAATTATCTATAAAAAACTTTAGGCTAAAATGATATGAATGATTTTTTTTTTTAATAATTTGTTGGACTGATTATACATTATGCTTGCTGGAATAGCACGTGCCTCGGTCCCACGATATCCTTCCATCACGTGATGGAAGGTCTGACACCACACGAAGCCTTTGCCCCCAAGGCACCACTCCACGCGGACTCCATATCTACTGTTCATCTATTTTAAAAAACTTATTTCAACGGCTCGATGCGTCTGAAAAATTAAAGCAACAAACTGTCAATTTTCTCGATCGCGCTTCGCTGTTACAAAGGATTCAACGAAAATGATCCTCTTTGGAGTGAACAATTATTACGTCCTCTGATCAGACGTAGTGCTACGTTCGGCCACCAATAATTTGTCGTCACGTGCTCTTATTCTAAACCGTGCGGCCCGACGACTTGACCCGGAGAGGAACCCGGGAATGCTATGTTCGCGATTTTCTCGGTATTGCTCGGTATTTGCTAGGTATTGCTTTGCAAAAATGAGAAATACCGCTATGTGAAAATCAATACCATGCAAATACCGAGTTGTACCGTTTTTTCCAACTCGGCACAACTCAGTATTTGCTCAGGATTTACCAGGTATTGCTAGGGATTTGCTAGGTATTTGCTCGGTATTGTTAGAAAAAACTCGGTACAACTCATTATTTGCTCGGTATTGCTAGGTATTTGCTCAGTATTGCTAGGGATTTGCTTGGTATTGCTAGGTATTTGCTCGGTATTGCTATAAAAAACTAGGTACAACTTGGTATTTGCTCAGTATTGTTAGGTATTTGAAATGTATCCAAAAGGTGATGGGATGTTGTTCGGCTCGTCAAGGATTTAAAAAAACGCACGTGCAAGAACCCAAAAAACAACGGGTCGGGTCGGATACTTTTCTTCATGCTATGTGGCGCTAAAATATTAGTGGCCGAACGTAGAGGAGCGTACGTTCACCGGACCGAATAAAAGTTCCTTTGGAGTTCGGTGAATCCATCACTTCCCACAGAAGAAAGCTTTTCATATATATTCTTAATATTAGTAATTATGGTGAAATTAAATATAATTAATAAGATTTAATAAATAATATTTGTAATATTTTTGTCTAATTTATATAGAAAAAAAATTAAAAATGGATGTTTAATGGTATTTAATGCTTTTATTTAGCATAATGTTATGATTGGCTTTCTCAGCCTAATATTAAATCATGATCTAATTAAACTATTTATTTATGTAATTTTGAGAGCAATAAAGATAATTTTGATTTATTTTAAAATTTTAATAATTGGTTAGTTAGGGTTTAGTAAATGAAGAATGAAAGATGACTGTGAATGTTTGTGATAGATTATAATTTTTTTTAATGTTATTTATGAATGTTTCAATGTTATTTAATGTGTTACGATTGATGTATGTCTTCAAAATAATCATAGTTATTGATGGGGAATGTCAACACAATAAGGAAATAGTTAACTTCATATGATTATTAAATATACATGAATGCACCAACTGAAGAAAATCAACACACACACATACATACATACATATAGGAGTGTCAATAGTTGATACGACCCGAACCCGACCCGGAATTTTTAGTTTAGACCCGACCCGTTTCCAAAACGAGTCGGGTTCGGTTTCTCGAATTCAACCCTTTTGAAAAACGTTTTGGGTTCGGGTTGATCCGAAGTGTTGCCGGGTCAACCCGAAAACCCGTTTGAGACTATTCTAATTCATGTAGTGAAAATCGCTTCATCATAAATGAGAGATCTTGTTGGGCAAGACATGTAAACTAAGGAATTATACATACATACATATATATATATATACATACATATATATATATATATATATATATATATATATATATATATATATATATATATATATATATATATATATATATATATATTAATTTTAATAATAGTGCATGGATGGAAAGCATCCTCCCCCAAAGATAAGCATGATTCATTAATGAAATAATTGGTCGCTTTCTTCTCTTCATGTGACAAACAATTGCGGCTGTCATATGCACAAAGATTTAGGTAGATGTCTTTGAGCAACCATTGGTGGATTTACTGGCACATATCCAAACCAGCCAATAGCCTTCCACTAAAAACACCACAATCAAATCCATCCATAATGACCTATGAATAATTTCAAAAAAGATTTAAATGGTGTGGCTCATTGGTTGGAGAAATTATTCAGTGCGGAATTTGGATGGGAAGAATCGTCCGGACATGTTAAGTGTACAAATTTTATACATATATTGTACAAAGTGTGTATCAAATTTTTGTACAGAATGTGTACACTCACAGTACGGACGGTCTTCCCGTCCAAACTCCGTACAGAATAGTTTCCCATTGGTTGACGAACAAAAAGTCCTTCCCGTTGCTTGGGCTTGAATATGATAAAATTGATTGCATTCGTACGTTATTGTGTACAAAATTACATTAATATTTATTCATATATACGTGCCTGTGTATATAAGCGATAGAAAGGTTAAATAAACATAATATATAATAATAATAATAATAATAATAATAATAATAATAATAATAATACATAAGAAAGTCAAGAGTTAGGTTTTATTATTCATCTAATAGTTGTAATTCTTCATTTTTTTAATGTATAGATATTTTAAATTTTAAGTTTTGTTTTCACTTTTCATCAACAAAAGTTAGAGAAGACTAAATCCATCAACCAACTCAACAAATTATCTCCAATGTTTAAATGATAGTGACCACTTTTCTACTAATAAATTTGAAAGAAAATTTCTTTTTTTGGGCTCTTCAAAGAAGGAGAACATTTATACCAAGATATTCCTATTTAAATTTAATAATCATCAATTTTATTTTTATTAGTTTTGCTCAAAATAAAAGCAAGATATGACTAATAGCTTTTTAAAATAAATTTAAAATATATAAATTTATTATACTAAAAATTTTAAAGGCAAAACCAAAATTTCATTTTACACAACTCCCCTTGGCCTATTGGTTGAGAGCTTAGGCTTCCAACTAAGAGGTCCAAGGTTCGAGTCCATGTATATGCGTTGTGTGTGTGAGTTTGTCTTAAATGACCTAAATGTCCCAAAAAAAAAACCAAAATTTCCACCCAACGGCTGACAAGCATTCTAAGCCATAGCGGGGCCCACCATGCGGTTTGCTGTTGGGTGTAACGTAAAGGGGGTGATAATAGCCTTCACTTTTAAAATTTACCAAAAGTGGAATGAAAGCGGCATCCTTGGGCCAGAGAATGGGTCGTTATTAACGGTCGGAGACGGCGCCAAACGCCACACTAACGCCGTCATCGTTAGAAATGCAGTCCGTATAATACCGGCATTAATGCGAGGTGCTCCCCCTAATCAATAATCATTAAATCATATTACCTGATATTTTAAATCTAGCAATTTATTTATTTTATTTAAGTTTAATTATTTTTTAGATATAAAATTCATTTTTTAATTTAATATTATAATAAAATGTTTTAGGATCAAAATAAATTTTAATTATGTTTTAAAAAGTTAAGGGATTAAAATGAGATTTTAAATAGTTGGTATTATTTTGATGTTTTATAAAAATTCGAAAATTGTTTTAATTTGTATTTATATTTAAAGTAAAAGAAATAAATGTAAAGACAATTTAAATTATCATAATTTGAATTTGCTAACTTATTTCATTAATTTTCTTTGTAATAAACGAAAAGTGGTAATAATCACTCATAATCGCTAACAAAGAACAAATTAGGCTAAATAAATTATAATAATTTAATTAACATAATCACCGGCGTCAGCGAAGTCTCAAATGGAGGACAACAGAAGCCGGGGAAGAGAAAACTCCCCCGATCGAAGGAGAAGGAGAAGGAGAAGGGTCCTGTGATTTAATATCGAAGTGTGAGGAGCCCCCGCTGCTCTAAAGTTCGCCGCCGGCAGCACAAATCGCCGCCGATTGTCCTTTTTCCGGCGGCGGATCTATCGCAGGTTGTTCTATTTGCTGTCTGTGCCTTTCTTCCACCTGGCATTTTACTCTTACTTCGTCTACGCCGCGTTTCTTCGTCATTTCTGCTTATCCCGTCAGCCGGCTTCCGGCTTTCTCAAAATTTGAAGTTTCTTGTTGTTGATTCACTGGAAAGGATCCGTGTTACTTGGCGATGGCCTCGCATTTTCCGTTTTTGTTGATTATTCTTGTCTTTTTTGTTGGATTCAAGCGGTTTTTCATGGATCTTAGTAAAAGTTAGGATTTTTTTTATAGTTTCGACCTTTTGAAATGTCTTTTGGGCTCTGGGGGTTGCAGGTTTCTTGAATTGTCTTCGTGTTTGTTGAGTTATTCGAGTCTAGGGGAAATGGATAGCTTGCAGAAGAAAGGGAGTGGGACGCCGGTTTCTCCTTGTGATACTCCTAGATCGAGCGAGAAATTCGGAAGAGATCTCCGATCTGGCGATGGAAGCGGCCATTTAAGCTGCAAGAATGATAAGGATAAGGGCGTCAACGTGCAGGTCATCCTCCGATGCAGGTGAGTGACATGTCAAACCCAATAAGCGATATTTTTACTAGATCGCTGTAAATTCTGAACTGTTGCTGTAATCATTTGAATTTGATAGACCTTTGAGTGAAGAAGAGGCGAGGATGCGGACGCCTGTGGTTATATCCTGCAACGAGCCGCGGCGGGAAGTATCGGCAATGCAGAATATTGCAAACAAACAGATCGACAGAACTTTTGCGTTTGACAAGGTTTAAAGAGAAAGTATTGAAATTTGATTTTCTGAAGTTTGATTTATGAATTGAGGCTTAACAATTCTACGCTATTCCATGTAGGTTTTTGGCCCAACATCCCATCAGAAGGATTTGTTCAATCATTCTATCTCTCCTATTGTGAATGAGGTTCTTGAGGGATACAACTGCACGATTTTTGCATATGGGCAGACTGGTACTGGCAAAACATACACAATGGAAGGTGGAGGGAAGAAGGCTAAGGTGATTTTTTGATTTTTTTTTTTGCTTGCCTACCTGCTTCTGTATTTTCCTTTGAAAATTTTTTGGATTAAAGTTATGTTTTGGCATATTCTAGAATGGAGAGTTCCCAAGTGATGCTGGTGTGATCCCGAGGTCTGTTCGCCAAATCTTTGATACACTAGAAGCACAATGTGCAGAGTACAGCATGAAGGTTACTTTTTTAGAGCTGTACAATGAGGAAATTACAGATCTTCTAGCTCCTGATGAATCAAAGTTCCCTGATGACAAATCAAAGAAACCTATAGCTCTAATGGAAGATGGGAAAGGAGGTGTATTTGTTAGAGGGTTGGAGGAGGAGGTGGTTCGTACAGCCAGCGAAATATACAAGATATTGGAGAAAGGTTCTGCAAAGAGGCGAACTGCCGAGACTCTACTAAACAAACAAAGCAGTCGTTCTCACTCCATATTTTCCATCACAATTCACATCAAGGAGGTTACTCCAGAGGGGGAAGAAATGATCAAAATTGGGAAGCTTAATCTTGTTGATTTAGCTGGTTCAGAGAATATTTCAAGATCAGGTGCTAGGGATGTAAGTAAAACTTCCTGTCTACTTTACAAGAACACACTGCCTTATATGTTTCGCAATCTCAATGCATGAAGGATGCATAGAAATGTCACTAGAATGCAATTGAGGGACTTTCATGTTTGAAGGATAAGTATTACTTTGGGTTGTGATGAGTTTCCTCATTGCAGGGTAGGGCAAGGGAAGCTGGAGAGATAAACAAAAGTCTTCTTACACTGGGTCGTGTCATTAATACACTAGTAGAGCACTCTGGCCACATTCCATACAGGTGGCTACAAGTTTCTTCTTTTTTCTCTATCGAAATATGGAAATATGTTGAACTTTCTTTCATTATGAATTTTTTGAATTTCGTATTGCTTGGTCTACTAGAGATAGCAAGCTAACAAGATTATTGAGGGATTCCTTGGGTGGGAAAACGAAGACTTGCATCATTGCTACCATATCACCTTCAATTTACTGTTTGGAAGAGACACTGAGCACCTTAGATTATGCTCACCGTGCCAAAAATATAAAGAACAAGCCAGAGGTAATGTAACTCATCTCAAATGGCTATTTGATAATGTAGGTGAAAACACTCTAAATAATGTAGTGCTCACCTTGAAAAATTTTCCCTTTTTGCAGGTTAATCAAAAGATGATGAAATCTGCAATGATCAAGGATCTATACTCTGAGATTGATCGTCTTAAACAAGGCCTGTGCTGATGAAATTCTCTCTCTCTCTCTCTCTCTCTCTCTCTCTCTCTCTCTCTCTCTCTCTCTCTCTCTCTCTCTCTCTCTCTCTCTCTTATCTTTGCTAGTTTTTATGACACCTACTTATTTTGCAGAGGTATATGCTGCTAGGGAGAAAAATGGCATCTATATTCCTAGGGATCGTTTTCTGCAAGAAGAAGCTGAAAAGAAGGTTGGCATATAGTGTAACTGATATTTAGAACTGCATTATGCTATTCATTCAAGTAATCATGTCTGTTTATTTAAGGCTATGGCGGAAAAAATTGAACGTATGGAAAGCGAATCGGAATCGAAAGATAAGGTATCTTCCCTAACTCAATCCTTTTTTCCCCCTATAGTGAAATTTTGAGTACTTCTAACTGTTTGATATGATCCTTTGACCAGCAATTAGGTGGTCTTCAAGAGCTTTACAATTCTCAACAAAAATTAAGTGCAGAACTAAGTGAAAAACTTGACAAAACCCAGGTATTGTTAACTTCAATCTATGCATCCATAGCAACACCTGACAACAACGAAAATTCATTTTTTGTCTGCTGTTGGTGCAGAAAAAATTGGAGGAGACTGAAAATCAACTTCTTGACCTTGAAGAAAGATATCGACAGGCGAAGTGCACTATAAGAGAAAAGGAATATTTGATAGCGAATCTCCTCCAATCAGGTTTATAGAATCTCATAATGATAATGAGTTTTCTTTATGTGGATTAAGAACTTTCTATTTCTCAAACTGCTGTCTTTATAGTTATATTGGTATTGGTATTTTGTGAGTGGTTTATACATAAGTTGCTGTATCGCCATCACCCATCTTTTATTAAGATAGCTTGTAGATTATAATTACTCTTTACATGCTAATGCAATTTAATTTTGCAGCTGATTTGAATGATGCATTTCCTAATATTCTGACAATAATTTTATCTTCCCATTTAATGATATATTTCCAACCATTTATTATTCATGCCCAAATCACTGATGTATTTTCAAATATGTTATTTTCCAAAGATGACACTCCAATCATTATTCTAATCTAATTGTTCTTTAATTTTGTTATACATTCATTTTAACATCCTTATTTCTGTCACACACAGGAACTAGTTACCGATGATTTTTTACTATATGCTCAAATTCATACAATATAACTAACCCAATTGTAGCTTTATAAATTAAACTTTCGGTCTCCATGATAACTTTTATATTGTGATAATCTCAAGATACTTTTTTCATTTTACCCACATAATTTTAATTATAGAAATTTTATCCTCATGTTTTTATTTAATAAATCCAAGATACTTATGTTTAGGTACCAATTTATCTTCTAATAATATCGGTTTTTAATTGTTAATATTACACCTACTAAACTTACATATCATATACTCGATCTTTGTCCTACCAATTTAAGCCTTCTATCTTCTAAGCATTTTCTTTCATTATGCATTTTTTTTTTTTCAGATGTCTGACCAATTAGAAATATATTGATTCAATGCTAATCCTTGACGTAATATAGCTGTAATTAAAAAATCTTATTTCAATTCAAAACTTTTAATAATAGTTCATGCTCAATTATATATATCTTTAATAATTTTAACATACATTTGACAAAAACCTTTCTTCCATAATGCACATCAAATTAAAATTTATGGAACTCGATCATATGATTATTTAAGTTTAAGAAAAATCATATGAAGATACTTTTCTTTTCTCTCTATATTTTTTTCTTTCCTCTATATTTTTTCTGTACTTTTCTTTTCTCCCAAGACCCAAAGATAATTTGTTTTTTTTGGCTTTCAGAGAAATCGCTCGTTGAGCGTGCACATGGCCTTCAATCAGAGCTAGAGAATGCTGCTGCTGATATTTCTGGATTGTTCTCTAAAATTGGTCGGTGTTTTCTGGAACACCTCATTGTTTTTTGTTGCTCATTCGAAATGTCAAATGAGATGCACAATTTGTACTAATAGCTTCACGTTTGATAACTTTTCAGAACGCAAAGATAAGATAGAGGAGGGAAACAGAATTCTTGTGCAGCGTTTTCAATCTCAGTTGACTCAGCAACTGGATGTTTTACATAAGACTGTCTCCTCTTCTGTGACACAACAGGAGAACCAACTGAAAGAAATGGAAGAAGACATGCAATCTTTCGTCTCTGCAAAGATTACGGTACATTTAGGCTTCATTTGAGACGGCTTTTTTATTGCTTCTTAAAGTAATTTTTTAGTATAAAAATTAAATTTTTTTACTAAAAAGCTGCTTCTTGAAGCAGTAAAAAAGCCTTTCCAAACAAAATCTTACACTTGATAAATCTGCTTCAACTTATTGCACATATTAAACCATCCTATGGCCTTGTTTTATTCTTACTTAACAAAAAAATTCTCAGGCTACCGATGAACTTAGAGGACTGGTTGAAAAATTGAAAGCCATGTATGGATCTGGGATCAAAGTATTGGATGATTTGGCTGGAGAACTAGATGAAAATTCTCAATCAACTTTTGGGAATTTGAAATCACAAGTGCTAACACATTCTTCTGCTCTTGAGGATGTGAGTAAAATTTTCTACTCCTTCACACCATTCAAGTTAAGCAGTGGCTACTGAGGATTTAATTGAATTCCCTTTTATAGTGCTTTAAAGGTTTTGCTTCAGAGGCTGATAATTTGCTTGGTGAGCTTCAAAGAGCTCTTTTTAACCAAGAGGATAAATTAAATGCATTTGCACGGCAGCAACGTGAGGTTGATGAACATCATAGATTAAGTTTTTGTTCATTTTTAATGGCTGTCCTTGCGCTCACTTCTAATTTTGCATGTGGTGCTAAACCAGGGACACCTAAGAACTGTGGAGACAACACGCTCTATCTCAAATACAACCATTAATTTTTTCGACACACTAGACATTCACGTATCAAAATTAAGCAAAATTTTGGAAGAAACTCAGACTTCGCAATACCAGCAGCTCAGCGAGCTAGAAAGGAAGTTTGAGGTAATTCTTTTCTGCAGTGCTTGAATGCTTGGTGTTTCTGATATCAAATTCTTTAAGCTGTATTACTACATGCTATCATGTAGGAATGTGCTGCCAATGAAGAAAAGCAATTGCTAGCGAAGGTGGCAGAGATGCTGGCAAGCTCAAGTGCTAGGAAAATAAGTTTGGTGAGTAAAATGTTTTATATTTTCATAGAATTTTTCTTTGGCTCTTCCTTCTGGGCTTGCCTTTGTTGAAACTTTGAAAATCCTAAGCTTTGTAGGGTACGTAATGCTTTTTTAGCGGCTTTGATTATCAAATACTTGACATATGGCTATATTTTATGCGTGGGGATCATATGGTAAAAAACGTTCTGTTGCAAATGCGCCTCATTTATGGCTTGAAGGCCATGGGGAAACACACTTGCTGAGTAGTTTGTCCATATATTTGTGAGAATAGCCGATGCAGGATGGTTGATGGCCTAGAGTTTTTAAAACTTAGGATGATATATAAGATGAAAACACAAAAAAATCATAATTTTAGTCGGACTTGTAAATTTTAATGTAAGGTCAGCAAACATGTTTTATTAAATCCGTAAGAGAATTTAAAATTTTCAAAATCTAAGGAACATAAAATTCTGACAACGATCAAAGTCGTGCTTCCAAAAAGAAACAAAATATATCTTGATAAACTTTTTATCACATTGCAAAATCAATGATTAAGCAATTTCAATGATAAGAATAACATTAGAAATGAGAAAAGAACCAAATGGTCCATTGACTCTTTATAAAAGATCAAATATTACTATAATGAGATTATTTTGATGTTTCTCTTTAAGAATTTGAGAGATTAAAATGATCTTTTAATACTGGAGACTATTTTGATCTTTCATAAAGAATCAAGATATTATTTTGATCCTTTTCCCAAATTCTCCATTAGAAATCATCCGCAAAAGAAAAAATCAGATTTTTCTCTGATATATGGAGTCTCCCTCCCCTCAGAAAAAGTCATGAAGTACTTGAAAATACACATATTGTAAGTACCCGCATCAAGAGAGGAAAACTATAGTTCTATATAAGTAGCTGATGTTCAACTATTTTTACCTGTCACAGAAGTTCTATTTATAGCCTTTAAAGGCCAAAATAAAAACCGCACAAATTTTGTAAAAAATTACGCAGATTTAACATTTAGAATCTTTTTTGTAAATTTTACTTCTTGTGTTGCTCAAGGATCCAAAAAAAAAAAAAGGAAATTACTTTCCCAGACACTGATGCAACACAAGGGAATCAACAATGGCATAATAACAGAGGCAGTGGAGGCACCTAGTAGTAATAGTGGAAAGGTAAACAACGAGAAACAACGAACTATAGCAATGCAGTGGTGAACAGGACAATAAGAATTTTCAGGGCCGCATAAACAAAAAAAAATAGAAACAACAAAGGACTACAGTGGGCATCCAATAGAGAAAACACCCTAAAAGGGTGACAGGACAGCAACCATAAACATAAGGACAACAATAGCAGAATGAAACTGTAATTATAATTAGTGGAAATAGGAATAACAGTGAGTAGTAACTAACAATTGATATGGTGTTAATGATTCTAAATTCCATCTGTGTTGATTGGAATTTAATGAGCTCAGTTGAAACAATATAGTAATGGTTAGGCCTAACATATTTTTCATAATACTTTGAGAACACATCTTGTTCATATAGATAATGATGAGGCTAATTGCTTGAAATTTTGTTCATTTAGTAGCTTTTGTTTCATTTAGTAGCTTTTGCTTGTTAGTTCAGTACATGTGACCGTTTGCATGATCTATGGTTTCATTTATTCTAGGTTCAAACAGCAGTTGATACTCTCAGAGAAAACGCTGCTGATAGAACAAGCAATCTACAGAAGGAAATGTCTAATGCTCATGATTTCACCTCATCTGTCAAAGAAAAATGGATGGTTTACATGAACGAAACTGAAAAGAATTATCATCAGGATACTATAACGGTCGATAGTGGAAGATGTTGCTTGGAAGAAGGTCTGAAGGATTGGTATGTCAGCCATTGCCAGTTCCATAAACCAACTTACTTATTATGCTTGAAACTGATCAAATCCTAATAATTTGAACTTTCGTCTAGTCTGGAAAAGGCCAAAATGGGTTCAAGACAGTGGAAAGATGCTCAGGATTCTCTGCTGAGCTTGTGGAAAGGAAATGTTGCATCAGTGGAGTCAATTGTTTGGTGAGTAAGAGCACCAAGATCTTGCTAACACACTTACTAATAGATGATAGGGCACTGGTAATTTAGTATCAGGTGGCTTTTAGGTCAGTGATACATAGATTTGATTCAAATACTAAAGCTTTAAACTTGCTAACAATAGGAATGGAATGGAGGCCAATCAGCTATTACGAGCTAAGTTGTCTTCTGCTGCTTCAAATGCACTTGGGGATGTTGATAACGCAAACAACGGTCTTCATTCCTCTATAAACTGTGAGTTTCTATCATTTCTCCACTTGTTTTGTGATAGGAAATACTTGAGTTTGCAAGTAATCCTCTCGGAAATACTTGAATTCGCAAGCAACCCTAGCAATAATCGGTGAAAAATGAGCAAGAATGATATGAGAACTTCAAGAAAATATGCTCCAAACAGCAGATTTTTATTAGGAAAATCAAAGCAAATCAAGCACAAAGCAAAGATACAATTGATCCTCAATTCGAGAGGAGGATCGTCTCTCCCAAAATCTCTAGACAAGAGTCTAGAGCCCAAACACCAAAAAACTCCAATAGAACAAACAATACAAGTATGCCCAGCCCTAATCCCCTCATGCCCTTTAAATAGCTCTCTCCACCTCCTTAAAAACTTCATAATACAAGATATTATTTATTTAATACAAAAGATATCAAATCTTTTTAATTAATTAGATCCACTTTCTCTATTGGCTTGCCGCCTCATTTTTTTGCCGCCAAAGTGGGTCCCACCCCTAGGTGAGGCGGTTTGGGCCGCCTTTGGTACCGCCGGCCCCATCTTGGCAGTTCAATATGAACCGCCCTATCATTTTATTTTGAACCGCCCTATCATTTTGTTCAGTTGAGCATCTATGACCTATGCTGTGATTACAATCTTTGACGCTGAAATGATAGAAACTTGGCTTCTTGAAAATTGTAAATCAATCTCATCTTACCTCTTGAATCTGCTTAAAAACCAGGTTCCCTGAAACTTGACCATGATGCAAGTTCGAACATTGACTCCATCATTGTGCCATCACGAGGTGATCTAAGGAACTTGAGGAGTGGACACTATCACAGGATCGTTGAGATCACAAATAGTGCTGGAAAATGCTTGGAAGAGGAGTACACGGTAACTATCATGTTCTTATGCACAATATAAATGAATCCATTAATAGGTAACAAAACAGTCCATCAGTATTCACGAATCCCAAACACTTGGCCAGGTATATGAACCTTCTTGTTCCACGCCAAAAAGGAGATCAATCAATTTGCCCACTGTGGCATCCATTGAAGAGCTGAGAACACCTCCATTTGAGGAGCTACTCAAAGGGTTCTGGGAATCGAAGTCTGCAGCTAAGCAAATAAACGGGGATGTGAAACATCTTTCTACAGCATTTGAGTCTCATTCACAAGCCTTAAGAGACTCTCGAGTTCCCCTTACAACATTAAATTGAGAGAGTTTACAAATGGTCAACTTGCCTGCAATATGTACAGGTTAGAGGTTGCAGTTTATTCATTTCTTATCTTCTTTTTTCCTGATTGTTTTGTGTGTTTATCTTATCCTATCGAACGTTCGAGGGTGGGAAAGCGTAAATTTGTTACACAGTATGAAATATGTAATATTCTTTATCTATAACAGTGACAAATAGAGAGTTTGACGCCATTGTTTGGTTGTCATATTGCGAAAGAAACGCAATGTGTTCTACTGTATCTTGAATTTTAGTTTCACAGGGCGCCAAATTCAATTATTGTCTTGCTGAGAACTTCACTCTTCAGACTATAGACAAAATTTATGTTTGGTTATTGCTTTTTCATTGGTTTTTCAAAAAACTGTTACTAGAAAGTTACTTTATATCAGTTTTAGACCTCGTTTGGGATGATTTTTTTCCTATTACCTAAAGCAGTTTTTTAATACAAAAAATATATATTTTTTGTACTAGAAAGTTACTTTAAGAAGCAGTAAGAAAGCCATCTCAAATGAAACTTTAATAAGTTACTTTCTATACATCAGCTTTATAAAACAGTAAGAAAGTTACCTCAAAGAAACTTAAAGAGATGTAAATAACAGCTACTTATGAGGCTGCAACAGCTACTTATGAGGCTGCATTAATGATGAAATGAAGAGGCTTAGCAGTTTGCTTGGTAAGGAATGAGAGAATCAGCTAAGCTTCTGTTATGTCACATTAAGTCCATTTGCCATTATAAAAAAATTCCAAGTTTACATCTCCTAGGGTGAAGTAGGGTCATCATAACATCTAAATTTAAATAAATGTATATACGAATATGTATGCATTGCTCATTTTATTTGTTCTGGATGTTATAAAATCAAATAACATCCATAAATCAATGTAAATCTAGATTTTAAGTTTTGTTACCGTTATTTTTTGGACTATTGAGCCAATTAAGACAAGCTCACATAAATCACATATGCAAGTTCCGAATTTAAGACCGTTTGTTTGATAGCTAAAGCTTCCAACTAATAGATCAAGACGAGCTGCGTAACGAAGCATAAGTTCAAAAGAAGAAAAAAATTGTAAGAACTATTTAAAGAGGGAGAAATTATTTTGTGTGGTCACCCGACCGTCTGGAGGTGAATCAGAGCTCGTCATGTCACCTGGTACATAGTGGGTACAAAGCCGCGGTACACAGCAAAGGGATGATGTAGCACGTTCTTATCGGCTACGGACGGTGTCTGTATGTGCATAGAATAATTTCACCTGAAGAGGTTGCCAGAATTCATTAGTTGACACTGTAAGATGGGTTACTTTTGTCCACAACATGAGTGGAGACGACATCTTTATAAGCTGTTTATGGCTTAAGGATCACGGTGGATATGAAAATGTTATGTCCACTATGAATTTTAATATATGAGTTTCTTGCTCAATTTTTGAGTACTTTTGGTTAACCTTTCTTTTACTAAGATTTCGTTTGAGACGATTTTTTTACTGCTTCTTAAAGTAACTTTTTAGTATAAAAATTAAAATTTTTGTATTAAAAAATTACTTTAAGAAGCAATATAAATGTCTTCCCAAACGAAGCCTAAAACTTTTTATGATCTCTCTATATTGGAATTCCTAATTAATGGTGTATCCTTTTACATTTAAGATCTCCAAAATACCATAAATTTATATTAGATCCAAAACTAATCGATCTGGGTGTTAAGTTTGTGTAATATGTTCCTTTGTAGGATATTAATTAGGCTCCATAATTTAACAAATAGTGTCGTCTTTATCATTAATTGTACAAATTGATTGATCTTCCTAAATGATAAATGAAGTTTTGGCACGTTATCAAAACATTCAACTGATTAAGCATGAATTTTAATGCAACCTTTAAATTAAAATTTTTTAGAACTAAATTTAGAATTATTCGAACTTAGATTTTACCAATTTTTTCTCTCGAATGGAACATATTGATGAGGCAGTCCAATGATATCAAACGTGTTTCAATTTGAATCCAAATAAGTCTAAATCAAACACTTGAAATACAGCTGGAAGCTTCACATGCATTGATTGAAGAACTAAATAATATTCAAAATTTGTGTGCTTATAGTCAAAATGAGCGTATAGACTAGTGGAATCTAATGAGCCTAATTCCATTCAATTTGAGGTAAATAAGGCACTAAAATGTTAAAAAAATATATAATCATGGAAATTTAATATGGGCTATATGATAAAATATTTTCAGGATTTTGACTAATGTTGATTTTCATAAATTAGTACAAATAAAACCAATGGTTCAGAATAAAGCATTCTACAACAAATTATAAGTTTTACTGTGAAATATCATTTATACTCATTAAAATGCATTTTTACTCTTTATCTATTAACATAAATATTAGAATTGAAATCATAAATAAGATATTGGGAGTCTACATTGAGCACAATGTTTTTTCCAAACTCAAAGCTAGGACCTCCAAATCTCTCTCTTTCTTCTTTCTCTCTCCTCCTCTCGCTTTGCTTCTTCTCTTCTCCAACAAGTGTGCAGTCGTAAATATTCAAAATAAATATAATACGCATTTATTTTGAATATTTACGACTACTCTCGCGCAGTCGCTCCCGTACAGTCGCTAATCCCATCACAATAATAAATAATTTGCTACCAAATCAAATTTTTTTCTCGAATGGAACATATTGATGAGATAGTCCAATGGTATCAAGCATGTTTCAATACGAATCCAAATAAGCTTAAATCAAGCACTCGAAATGCACTTGGAAGCTTCAAGTATTGATTGAAAGAATTAAATAATATTCAAATTTCACATGCTTATAGTCAAAATGAGCGTATAGACTAGTGGAATCTAATGAGCTAGCCTAATTCCATTCAATTTGAGGTAAATAAGGCACTAAAATATTAAAAATTATAATCAAGGAAATTAATATGGGCAATCTAATGAAATATTTTGAGGATTTTGACTAACATTGACATTCGTAAATTAGTACAAATAAAATCAATGGTTTAGAATAAAGCATTCTACAACAAACTATAAGTTTTATGTTGAAATATCAGTTATACTCATTGAAATGTATTTTTACTCTTTATCTATTTACATAAATATTTGAATTGAAATCATAAATAGGGTATTGAGAGTCTATGTTGTCCTAACTGAACATATGGGCAAACTCAAAGTTATGGCCTCCAAATTTTCTCTCTTCTCTTTTTCTCTACTCTCTTCTCCAACAAATGAGGAGTTGGGTGAAGAAATAAAAAATGGATATATATATATATATATATATATATATATATATATATATATATATATATATATATATATATATATATATATATATATATATATATATATATCATTTTGGGTCTTATGCTGTTGCGCCCAATCGAATATTTCAGATCCTTCTAGAATTCTTTAAACAGAGTACTTATCACTCTAGCACTTCATTTAATTTCCCAACTAGAGAGTAATATTGTGGTGCCAAGAATCACAGCACCTCAACGCTCCAGGAATATTTTGGCTACGTATAAATTAGCTTTTCCATTTCAATTATAAGCCCATTGAAGGTTAATTAGACAGTACAAGATTTATAATTAGTAGCTAAATCAAGATTAACTAGAATTTGGTTATAGGTTAAGTTGATTATCTAGGTCCCGAAACAACCAGTGTTATAATTTATAACCTATAACATATATAGAAGATCATTTCAACTTGGTCAAACTCATAAAAATTTTGTTTTTCCTAGTTTTTGTTTTTAATAAAAAATTTACTATCTTATACAATTTTTATTAATCTTTGAGTAGTATATCTTTTGTCACAACATGACCCGATATTACACAGTCCTACCGTATCTGATTGTGACAAGACTGATCCCAAGATCTTGTTGGAGAAGTACTAAACAAAATTTTCAATTTATATACTATACATATCCACTATTGATTGCAATATAAGGTGAAAGACTACTGAATCTCAACATAATTTTTCTATATATAATATCAAATATATATAATATTAAATATATATAAAACAATGCATGGCAATAGAGAGCACAATAAACAAAATAAAAGTCAAGCCTGTAAAAATCAAAATTAACAAACATACCTAGGGCATATATCAGAGCTTGCTATCCCAACTACTCAGCTCGCTTCTTACCCTTTCCCGGGCCTAAAAATAAAAGCAAAAACAAGAATGAGCTAACACGGCTCAGTAGGCTATCGTAGCTAAAACAAAAACCAATAACCAAAATCAAAAGAACTGATAACACTGTGTTGAATCACATACTGAAATTAAATACAATTAAATAAATATTGAAATGAATTGAATTATAAGTAAACACTTCATAATAGGATCCCACCTCAGTAGCCTATTGGCTCCAATATACCAACACTTAGGTGACAGGATCTCCCACTCGCACTGGTATTATAATCACACCTCGGCCGCCCACTTGCATTGGCATAACAGAATCCCACCTCGGTCATCCACTACTGGCATAACAGAATCCCACCTCGGCCGCCCACTGGTGACAGCATAACAAAATCCCATCTTGGCCCCCACTGGCGCTGGCATCACATCACAACATTTAAAAACATATTTTTTAATGCATTTCATTAATTAAAGTATAATAAGACTAAATTAAAAAATTGTCAAATGTCCCAACAGTAGACAACAGAAATACTACAGAGTAAAATTTACAATTTTCAAACATAACCAAATTACCACAAATTATGAAAAATATTATTCTGAAACTTTAATTGAACCAAATCATTATTTTTAGATGTCAAAATTAATTTCTGATTATGCCAAAATATCTGCTTTTTCAAAATCACCTGACAAAAATTTCCAAAATATACTCAAAATGTTTGTAATCACAGTGTGTATAACATATAAAAAGTTACGCGATGAAAGTTTTACCAAAACAAAATTATCATCATTTTTCAATAATAGAAATACAAATTTGATTGGAAAAATATCAAAAACATAAAATTATTAAAATCTGAAGCAAAATATAACCTAGCTACCTCAAGACGTGCAAATTTTCCAACTGAGCCGATGGAAGAAAATCGCTCTACTACTGCCGAAATCTAATTTCCCTCTCTCTCTCTCTCCTCTCTTTCTTCTTATTTCTTCCAAAACCCTTTGTTAACGCCCAAAATGGCTAAATGAACGGATTAATGGCTTAACATATAGTGCTTTTAGATATTTTTATAAAAATAATAATTTAATAATATTATTATAATAAATTTTCAGTATAAAATTTATAGAAATTCTTTAGGGATTTCAAAAATTATAAAAAAAATATTCATAAAATAACTTATTTTATTTTAAAAAATATGGTAAAATTAGTTTGTAAAACGAACACCTAACGGTCCTAAAACTCCCATTTGTATCATTACGTGCCAATTTCTTGAGAAATTTCGTCAGTACCCAAAAATTGTGAAAAAAATTAGGGAACCAAAAGCACAACAAAAGAAATGTTATGAAGAAGTTGATTTATGATTTGGGCTTATAACGACTCCAAAATAAATTATTGATTGTTGCAAATAAAAATATAATTTTTTTTTTATTTTGAGTTATAACATCTTCACACACATCTAAATTATTAAACCTTCTTACTCTACATATCAACAGTATCCTAACATGCAACAACCCTCTCTTTATATAACTAAATGAACACATATGTATAGAGATAGGATTAAAAAAAAAAAAAAACAAGAACACTTTGCTATGAATCAACAAACTAAAACAACAAATAATTAGTTGATTAAAATTCTTAGGATAAATTAATTGCAATTTGATGAGGATTACTAACTTCTATGAATCCATAAAAAAGATTAACTTCTAATTTAATATTGATTTTAAACTTTATAATCACTACAGAAAATACTGCGAATTTGCAACCGGCCAAATAATTACAAAATGGCTAACATCTAGTACCAAATGAAAATTTACAGCCAATTAAGCCATCTCTCCAATGTTGGTTATCGCAACAATTACTTTCAATCATACACAACTAATTGCAACCATTAAAGATCTATTTGGGACGGCTATAACTTTCCATAAAAATGATTGTGATGGTTGTCAAGCTTATGAGAAAAATAATTTTTTTGAAAGTTATTGCAAACATAACTTCGTTGCACAAAAGTTTCTTGAAAATAATGATAAAATCATAGTAAAACAAAAATCATGATTACGATTTAAAAAGCAAAGCAATCAAAAAGTTGCCTCGAACAGACCCTAAAACTACATATTAGTCGCAACAAAATCGCCATAAGACAAACTTCGATGGTTGTCAATGATTTGCGACTATGATGGTCCAAAGGAGGTCAAAATAGTCTAGACATGATAAACCCAAGATTGCAATTATAATTCTATATAAACCTGTAGAAGACAACTGTGATTCTAATACTGGAAAACCCTATATAAGACAACAATTCAATTCAATAAACTCGCAAAACTTAACATTCAAGCAAGAAACTATATATATTCTACTAATCCTCACAAGCCCAACGCGGTAGAAACCCATCTGATTCAACGTTATGCATCAATGAATGACCACAACTCTTGGTGTTGCTAGTTCTAGTTATGTTGGCCTCCTTCAGAGCTTCACGGCATGCAACATTTAGGCTTCGTTTGGGACTGTTTTTTCATTGCTTTCTAAAACGGATTTTTAGTACAAAAATAAAAAAATTTGTATTAAAACTCCGTTTTAGAAAGCAATAAAAAAGCCGTCCCAAACGAAACCTTAATGTTTGTGTGAAGCGATTTGCAATTGTCTTGAACCCTAATAGTATCCTTTAGAGTCTGAGAGAAATGACCCTAAATTAACAAATCATAAATCAATTATTAAACATTAAAGCAAGAAAATAGTTATTATCAAATGAGTTAAGCAACATCAAACTACTACTAAAACCCTGCGAAAATAACAAGTGGGAAATGACCCCAAGTAGGGAAGGATACTTGAAAGCATCTTTAAGATCCTACAGTAGTGCCCTCATTACTCCATGGTCAACAAAATTGAGAAGAGACAAAAATATCACTTATAAACTCGCAAGAGAAAAAAAAATGAGAAAATTTATTATTATTTTGGTCGACCTCTATAACATCAATGATGGTGTTGTCTCCAATGGTGTGAAGAAGAAGAAATTATTTTGTACGGAGACCGAACAATGGGAACAGTTCGAATTTGCTGCCCTTTAGCTGCACTTTTGCAAATGCTCAGCAAAAGGGCAGCAAATATGCATTCATAATTGCACTTTTGCTGCCATTTGACTAAGTATTTGTAAAAGTGCAGCAAAAGAATAGCAAAAGAACTTGTTTTTATATCTTTGAGACATGTGTTATTATATTGCATAATGTGCTTTTTGGAGAATTTTTAGCATGCTAAGATCGTCATATGAGTGATGATTTTATTAATGACTTGCTTTTATGGAATCTTTATACAGAGAATATTATTCACTAAGAGCATTGCTCGATGATGTTGATCTATATGGAAGAGGTCGAGAGAATCCACTATGGATGTATGACATATATGATGTTGTATGTCAGAGCCTTTGCTCGATGACATTAACCTATATGGAAGGGGTCGAGAGAATCCACCATGAATGTATGACATATCTAATATTATATGTCAAATTCTTTGCTCGATGACATTAGCATGTATGGAAGAGGTTGGGAGAATCCACCAATGATGTAAGACTTATCTGAGGTTGTATGACAGAACTTTTGCTCGATAACATTAGCTTGTGTGGAAGAGGTAGAGAGAATCCACCAAGGATGTATAACCTATCCGAGGTTGTATGTTAGAGCTCTACTCGATGACGTTAATCTGTGTGGAAGAGGTCGGAAGAATCTACCAAGGATATAAGACCTATTCGAAGTTATATGTCAGAGCATTTGATTGATGATGTTAACCTATGTGGAAGAGGTCGAGAGAATCTACCAAGAATGTATGGCCTATCCGAGATTCTATATCAGAGTCATGCTCAATGACGTTAACATGTGTGAATTAAAAGAGGTCAAATCGAATCCCCCTATGATAAATTTTGCCTTGATTGGGAGGGGGCGAGCATCGCATGTATTCCGAATCAAAGGTAAAGAATTGTTAATGCTTTTTTGAGGTCAAGATTAAGACTTTGCCCAATGAGTAAAAGTCTAGATATAGACTGCTTAAAGATTGTAATTGATTGGTAGTATCTTTGTTATCGTTAGAATTTTTCTAAAATATTATCTTGATATTGAAAGCATTGGAGGAACTTTTTTACCATGGTTGGAGTCAAAGTTGCCCCCTAATCCGCATCTAATTTTTATGAAATTGATGCAATAATAACTGATGTCAGGAAGTTGATATGAATGATCTTCTGAGGTTGGAGCTAAAGTTGTCTCCTAATCAGAAATCATGTTTATACAGACGATGCCAAATTATTGTGTCTTGAAGTATTCGCGGTGCTAGAGAAATATATAGTTTAACGTCTTAGCATTGTACGAAGATCCATCACACAAGCAGATTATATAGAGGGTGTAGCATTTATGAAACACCAAGATTTTTATGTAAAAAACTCCTAAAAAAGAGGGAAAAACCATGGGACCTAGCCCACTTTAAATGAATCCACTATTATTTGTAGTCGATTACAAATGAGGCCCTTCCTTGGGGGGAAGGCCTTGGCTTTATGTACATCATATGGAGTACATTACATAGTAAACTACAAGAAAATCATCCATTTTCGATGGCTAATTTTCCGGCAATTTTTCAGTGATTTTCCGACGGAAACTAATGAGACAACTTTTTCAATAAAATTTTCCGGCGGTTTATTTTTCACAAAATTTTCCAGCGGCTTTTCAATTTTCCGGCAGAATTTTAAAAAGTTAATTAAATTTATTTAAATTTTAACTATTTAAATGATTTAACAAAAATGATTAAAAATAATATTAATTATTTAATTAATTTTTATTTTAAAATAATTAGTAAATATAAATTTTTATTTATATTAATTATCATTTTTATTTTTATAATTAAATTAATTAGTATCATTTTTTATCTGTATAATTAAATACTTCTTGATTTTAAGTCAATATATATTTTAAATATAAAAATTTGACTTTAAAAACGTATTTGCATGTCCAGCAATTTGGTTGGTCGTTTGAGATTTCTCCCTAGCAACCCGGGTTCGAATCACCTGGTAAGCGGAAGCGTGTGTGGGAGTGCGGGCTGGCGGGCGGGCTTCCGAGGTCATGGGAGCTGGTGGGCCTGGAGGGCTCCCACGGGAGCGGGTTAGCGCGAAAGTGGGGTGGCGCAGGCAGGCCGAGCGGGCTCCCGCGGGCACGGGAGCATGGGTGCGAGGGCTTCCGAGCGGGCTCCCCCAAGTGTTGGACCGGGCTGCTCCTGCGGGCCTGAGAATGGGTTGGTGCTGGTGAGAGCGGTGTGGAGAAAAACATAATTTTTTTAATTATTTTTTTTCTTCTTAACTGGCGGTTTAATTCCTCTGGAATGCCGCCGGAATTATTTCTGTTAGAAAAAGTCGTCGAAATTTATTTTCCTATGTGGTTTTTACCGGCAAAATTTTTTCAGCTGGAAAACCACCAGAAAATTAAAAAAACCACCAAATAATGATAAATTTCTGCCGTAAAATGCCGCCGAAAATGAGTGATTTTCATGTAGTGATAGGAATACAAATAATCATCTTTGACATATTCGTCTGGTCAGAAGAACCATAGTTTGGTGATGGGGTCATAAGCATTGTAGTCGGTGGGCGACGTAAGTTGGAAGAATCATAGCCAGCGGGCGACGTAATTAAGTCAGAAGGACGGTATTCGGCGAGCGACGGAGGTCAGAAGGACTGTAGTCGGTGGGCGACGTAAGTCAGAAGGATCGTAGTTGATTGGCGATAGAGGTCAGAAGGGTTGTAGTCGATAGGCCACGTAAGTCAGAAAGACTGTAGTCGGCGGGCGACTGAGGTCGAAAGGATGGTGTCAGGTAGAAGTCTAGCAATGGACAGAAATCCAGTATCAGATACATGTCCGATGAAAGTACAACAATGGGAAGAAGTTCGGAGTTGGGTAGAAATCTGACGACGAGCAGAGGTCCGACGTCTGTCGGCAGCAGGGGAGAACTGTAATATCAAGATTTGCTCCAGGATCGTCCAGGACGATCTGGGATCGTCCTGGGACGATCAATTGAGAAACAGCTCCAGAATTTGCCCAGATTTGCTCCAGGTGATTTCCTGTAGGCATCGTCCAGGCCGATTGGAGACATCGGCCAGCCCGATTGGTACTGTAGAAAATATCGGCCAGACAACAGCCCTCGGAACTGACCAGGACGATCCTTTTGGTCGGATCGTCCCGGGACGATATGGCGATCGGCCGGGCCGATCTGAGTTCAATAAAGCTGAAATCAGTCATTTGAAGGGAGAGAATTTTATAAAAAAATAAATATCTGATTTTCGATCTGAGGAGAGAGAAAAAGAGAAATTTAGAAAAAGTTGATTTCGGGAAGACGCGGAGCCGTTTTCGTTCGAAGAGACTGTTGAGAAAATTGCTGTGCACGAGGTAAGGCACATTCCACCTTTCTCAATTTTCAGAACCGTCGTGTTTGGCGGTATTATCTGTCCGGAATTGATTTTTGTTTGTGATTTTCGTCCGTATCTTTTGATTGGTTCAATTTTTACCGCGTAAGTTTCTGTATATTGTTGACGTGCCGAGTGTGCACATTTTGGTTATTTTCTGAAGATTTTTGTCCGGGTATTTTTGATTCGACTGTGTTTTTAGTCGACGGGATTTTTCTGTGAACTTGGAAATTATCTGTGCAGTAGAATAAATGTTCTGAAATGTTGATATCTATATTCTGTGCGAATTTGGTGAATTTTGATTTTCAGGAAAATTGTGTAAATTCTGTATACTGCCGTTGTGCTACCCGATTTTTGGATAATTTCTGATTTGTCCGAAATTCTTCTGATTTGATATGCTATCTGTATATGCTATACAAAGGGAGTTATAAGGGGCCTGGATCCTATGAGATTCAGTTAGTGTCTGGGAATTTTGAAATGAGCTCAATATGAAATCTGATATCTGTTCTGATCCGGATCCGAGGAAATCTGTTTAGGTGCTATATGCACTATATATGTATTCTGGTGCTATAAGCACATCAGTTCTGGTGCCGTGAGCACAAAGGGAGGCATAAGGGGCCTGGATCCTATGAGATTCAGTCAGTGTCAGGGAATTTAGCTATGAATTACATAATATCTGATATCTGATATATGATTCTGATATGATTTTGTTCTGTTCCGATATGATCCGTACGATTTTGATTCTGTTGATCTGATATATCTGATTTGTTTTGTTTCGGATTTGATACGGCTTCTGTTTCCGTACAGTTCTGTTTGATTTGATATCTGTCCGATTCTGTTCTGATTTATGTACGGATTTATCTGATGTGTTGGTTTTGAGATTCTGAGGATTTTGATTAGAGGTTTGTTGCTTTGCTGAGCTGTTGAGCTCACCCTTGCTTTCTGGTGATTTTCAGGTTCTGGGAAAGGGAAGGAAGTCCAGGATTAGTTCAGAATCTGATCAGTATAGGTATTGTTTTGTACCTTTTGATTTTTGTACAGTCATGGCTTTTCTGTTCTGTCTTTCTTTCTGTCTAAAAGCCATGTACTGTATCTGTAGATGATTGTTTTGAGGAAAAGAAATGATAAATGTTTTGTTCCGCTGCATTTGATGTTTTTAGTAGATCTGTGTTTGTTTATTTGTTTGAGTTAAATACTTGGAAGATTCAGTTCCGAACCAAATTCCAAAGCTAGATCCCGGTTAGTGCTGCTCCGTCGCGGCCCGGTGCGAACGGGATCCGTCTCGTCTCGGATCGGGTCGTGACAAGCTTTTTTGGTATCAGAGCAATGGTTTTGGAATTTGGGAATTTTGTGAAATAGAGCTATAGGAAGTGATCTGTAAGTCTGTCTGGGGGGTAGTTTTGGTTTGTTCGGCTTTTTATTGTGTTATTTTTGTGATAGTTTTCCGGATTTTCTGAATTTTTCTGTATGGATTAGCCAGACCCAGACATGACAGATGGGCAGAGTGCAGATCAGGCAGCACCAGTGGGGAGTACAGCCCCAGTAGTCGGTGCTGATACGCTTTCTCAGTTTGCTTCACTCGTTGCTCAGATGATGAGCGAGACTCAGAGTAGAGCTTCTACTGTCCGATCTGATGACCTGGATGGACATTTGCAGTTATTTCTGAGGTTGAAACCTCCGAGATTTGAGGGCGCTGTTGAGCCCAGAGCTGCTGAGGAGTTGCTGAGGAGATTGGAGAAGACTTTTGACGGGATGCAGTGTCCGTCATACAGGAAGGTACCGTTGGCAGTTTTTCTGTTGGATGGAGAGGCTGAGCACTGGTGGGAAGGCCAGCAGGCAGCCAGATTTCAGGGCAGACTGAACTCTTTGATCACTTGGGAAGAGTTCACTGAGGTATTCCGAGACTGGTTTGTTCCTCCTTCTGCACGACAGCAGATGCAGGAGACTTTTCTGAGACTTGTTCAGGGGAGCAAGACGGTGATGCAGTACGAGGCTGAGTTTACTGCATTAGCCAGGTACGCTCCGCAGCTGGTTAGCACTTCTGCTGAGAGGTGTTACAGATTTCTGAGGGGATTACGAGATACTTTGAGGCAGCCCCTGATACCGTTTCGGATCACCGATTTCTCTGAGCTTGTGGAGCGAGCTCGACTGATAGAGAACGATCTGATGGCTACTCAGCAGTGGTGGACTGCGAGTAGGAAGAGATTTGGAGGTGAGACTTCTGGCATTGGTTCCTCTGGGAAGAGGAGATTTGTTTCTGGTTCTGGATCTGGAGATTCCAGGAGGGGCGGAGGGTCGTCTGGTACTGCTACCAGTACGACGAGTTCTGGATCAGTCAATTCGGCACCTGTGTGCCAGAACTGTGGACGACGACACTTTGGCCAGTGCTACAGGATGGCTGGTATGTGCTTCCGATGTGGTCAGTCATGACATCGGATTGCAGAGTGTCCATAGATGGGATTTGATCAGCATTCTGAGATCAGATCAGAGGGCTTCGTCAGACCTGTTGGTTCAGCAGTAGGAAGACCGAGGACTGTTCCTCCACGCCCTAAGGGATTTGCTGGTAGAGGTGGTGATTCTAGTTCTGCACCACGGAGACCACCTACGATTCAGAGAGAGCAGAGTAGTTCTGTTGCTTCAGCTCCTACTCCAGTTCAGCCACGAGTTTACAGTCTGAGTCAGCAGGAGGCTCGTGATGCTCCCGATGTTGTGACAGGTACGATTTATATTTCTGATCAGCCCTGTCGTGTTTTGTTTGACTCTGGAGCGAGTCATTCTTTTTTGTCCGAGCACTGTTTTGAGATTTTGTATTTGGATTCGTGTTTGCTTCCGGTTTCTTTGTCTGTGATTTTACCGGCTGGAAATCCTTTGATTGCTCGACAGTTTTGTTTGTGTGAGATTGAAATTGCTGGCAAGAAGTGGAAATCAAGTTTGATTCGGTTGCCGATTTCATCGTATGATGTGATTCTGGGCATGGATTGGCTGAGTCAGTATGAAGCCCAGATAGACTGTCTGAAGAAGCAAGTGAGTTTGCTTATGGCTGGAGAGAGAGTTGTATTTCAGGGATTACGGGGTGTTCTCTCCAGTCTGGTTTCTGTATTGGAAGTGAGCAGGATGTGGAAGAAGGGATGCCCAGTGTTTTTGGCTTCGGTGCGGGATCTGAACCTGGAGGTTGGTTCTGTTTCTGAGATCCCTGTGGTATGGGAGTTTGCTGATGTTTTTCCTGAGGAGTTGGTTGGTTTACCTCCATATAGAGATGTGGAGTTCTCTATCGATGTTTTTCCGGGTACCGCTCCGATATCAAAAGCTCCGTACAGGATGGCACCGAAAGAACTTTCTGAGTTGAAAGTTCAGCTTCAGGAGTTGGTTGACAGAGGTTTTGTACGTCCTAGTGTTTCGCCGTGGGGAGCACCTGTTTTGTTTGTGAAGAAGAAGGACGGTACACTCCGTATGTGTATTGACTACAGAGATTTGAACAAGGTCACGATCAAGAACAAGTATCCTTTGCCTCGGATTGACGACTTGTTTGATCAGCTTTCCGGATCTTCGGTATTTTCGAAGATTGATTTGAGATCCGGATATTATCAAGTGAAGGTAAAGGAAGTTGATGTTGTGAAGACAGCTTTCAGTACTCGGTACGGGCACTACGAGTTCTTGGTTATACCTTTTGGGGTAACCAATGCGCCTGCTATTTTCATGGATCTGATGAACCGAGTATTCAGGGAGTATTTGGATCAGTTTGTGATCGTCTTCATCGACGATATTTTGGTATATTCTGCATCTGAGGATGATCATACCAGACACTTGAGGATTGTGTTGGAGACTTTGAGGAGGCATCAGCTGTATGCCAAGTTCTCCAAGTGTGAATTCTGGATGAAGAGCATTTCTTTTATGGGGCATGTGATTAGCGGAGAAGGCATTTCTGTAGATCCCCAGAAGATTCAGGCAGTTGCTGATTGGCCAAGGCCGACTACGGTATTTGAGGTACGTAGTTTCTTGGGCATGGCCGGGTATTATAGAAAATTTGTGAAAGAATTTTCACAGATTTCGACGCCTCTGACGAGACTGACGCAGAAGTTAGTCCCTTTTATTTGGACACCGGAGTGTGAAGCTAGTTTTCAGAGATTGAAGGATTGTCTGACTTCAGCTCCAGTGTTAGCACTTCTGTCAGGTACGGAAGGTTTTCAGGTGTTCAGTGATTCTTCACTGAAAGTACTGGGTTGTGTCCTGATGCAGCATGGTCAGGTAATTGCTTATGCTTCGAGACAGTTGAAACCACATGAGAAGAATTACCCGACACATGATTTGGAGTTAGTTGCAGTAGTTTTTGCTTTGAAGATTTGGCGTCATTATCTGTATGGCGTCAGATGTGAGATTTTCACTGATCATAAGAGCCTGAAGTACATTTTTACTCAGAAGGATCTGAATTTGAGACAAAGACGGTGGCTCGAGTTGATCAAGGACTATGATTTGACTATTCAGTATCAGCCTGGGAAGGCGAATGTGGTAGCAGACGCTCTGAGCAGAAAGTCTTCTGGATTATCAGGTATTCAGCTTACTTGTGATGACTTTCTGATTCGCGATTTGGAGCGATTGCAGTTGGAGGTGATTTCCTCCAGTGGTTTGGAGTTGGCTCAGATGAGTATTCAGTCTTCTTTGGAGACAAGGATTCAGGAAGCCCAGAAGTCAGATTCTAATTATTCGAAGTCGATCTCTCAGATTGGATTTGGTAAGACTCCTGAACTTCGAATTTCTGATTCTGGTGTTATTTTCTGTAAGAACAGGTTGTGGGTACCTGTGTTTGGAGCTTTGAGGCAGGAGATTCTGTATGAATCTCATCATTCAGGCTACACTGTTCATCCAGGCAGTGGTAAGATGTATGCTGATATGAAGCTTTTGTTTTGGTGGCCTGAAATGAAGAAGGACGTAGCAGAGTTTGTGTCGAGATGCAAAGCCTGTCAGTTGGTGAAGGCAGAGCATCAGCGACCCGGTGGACTGTTGCAGTCGTTGCCTATCCCTGAGTGGAAATGGGAGGAGGTAACGATGGACTTTACGATGGGTTTTCCTCGATCTAGACAAGGGCACGATGCCATTTGGGTGGTTGTAGATCGATTGACAAAGTCCGCCCATTTTCTTCCGATCAGACAGACGGATTCAGTTGATCGCTTGGCACAGATATATGTGAAGGAGATAGTCAGATTGCATGGTGTGCCTCGTGTGATTGTTTCTGATCGAGATGGACGTTTTACTTCCAAACTTTGGAAAGGCATTCAGCAAGGCTTGGATACGAAATTGCATTTTAGTACAGCCTTTCATCCTCAGACGGATGGACAGTCTGAGAGGACTATTCAGGTGCTGGAAGACCTGTTGAGACTTTGTGTTCTGGACTTTGGCGGAAGCTGGGAAGACCATATCCCGCTGATTGAGTTTGCCTATAACAACAGTTTTCAATCCAGTATCGGTATGGCACCGTACGAGGCTCTGTATGGCAGGAAGTGCCGTACTCCTTTGACTCTGATGGAGGTTGGAGATAGACAGGTTTTGGGGGCCACTTTTGCTGATGAAACTGCTTAGAAGATCAGTTTGATAAGAGAGAGATTGAAAGGTGCTCAAGACCGTCAGCAGAAGTATTATAATCAGAAGCATAGGTTTGTTGAGTTTCAGGTTGGTGACTTTGTGTATGTCAAAGTCAGCCCGATGAAGGGTGTGAGTAGATTTGGTCAGATGAGCAAGCTTAGTCCGAGGTATGTTAGACCTTTTGAAATCCTGGAAAGGATTGGAAAAGCTACTTACAGGTTATTGCTTTCTGATTCTATGCCTGATGTGCATAATGTGTTTCACGTATCCACTCTGAGGAAGTGGGTATCCGACTCTGGGAAGAAGGTATCAGCTGATGAGGTTGAGATTCAGGAGAATCTGGCGTACAATGAAGAGCCAAAGTTGATTTTGGCGTACGACGTCCGGAAGTTAAGAAATAAACAGATTCCGATGGTTAAAGTCCAGTGGAAGCACCGGACTGCACGGGAAGCGACTTGGGAGAAGGAGTCTGACATGAGACAGTCGTACCCGTACTTATTTTGACTGAGTTTGGACTGGATAATGTCGAGGACGACATTTTTCTGAGTTGGGGAGATTGTAATATCAAGATCTGCTCCAGGATCGTCCAGGATGATCTAGGATCGTCCTGGGACGATCAGTTGAGAAACAACTCCAGAATTTGCCCAGATTTGCTCCAGGTGATTTCCTGTAGGCATCGTCCAGGCCGATTGGAGACATCGGCCAGGCCGATTGGTACTGTAGAAAATATCGGCCAGACAACAGCCCTGGGAACTGACCAGGACGATCCTTTTGGTCGGATCGTCCCGGGACGATATGGCGATCGGTCAGGCCGATCTGAGTTCAATAAAGCTGAAATCAGTCATTTGAAGGGAGAGAATTTTATAAAAAAATAAATATCTGATTTTCGATCTGAGGAGAGAGAAAAAGAGAAATTTGGAAAAGTTGATTTCGGGAAGTCGCGGAGCCGTTTTCGTTCGAAGAGACTGTTGAGGAAATTGCTCTGCACGAGGTAAGGCACATTCCACCTTTCTCAATTTTCAGAACCGTCGTGTTTGGCGGTATTATATGTCCGGAATTGATTTTTGTTCGTGATTTTCGTCCGTATCTTTTGATTGGTTCAATTTTTACCGTGTAAGTTTCTGTATATTGTTGACGTGGCGAGTGTGCACATTTTGGTTATTTTCTGAAGATTTTTGTCCGGGTATTTTTGATTTGACTGTGTTTTTAGTCGACGGGATTTTTCTGTGAACTTGAAAATTATCTGTGTAGTAGAATTAATGTTCTAAAATGTTGATATCTATATTCTGTGCGAATTTAGTGAATTTTGATTTTCAGGAAAATTGTGTAAATTCTGTATACTGCCGTTGTGCTGCCCGATTTTTGGGTAATTTCTGATTTGTTCGAAATTCTTCTGATTTGATATGTTATCTGTATATGCTATACAAAGGGAGTTATAAGGGGCCTGGATCCTATGAGATTCAGTTAGTGTCTGGGAATTCCGAAATGAGCTCAATATGAAATCTGATATCTGTTCTGTTCCGGATCCGAGGAAATCTGTTTTTATATGCACTATATATGTATTCTGGTGCTATAAGCACATCTGTTCTGGTGCCGTGAGCACAAAGGGAGGCATAAGGGGCCTGGATCCTATGAGATTCAGTCAGTGTCAGGGAATTTAGCTATGAATTACATAATATCTGATATCTAATATATGATTCTGATATGATTTTGTTCTGTTCCGATATGATCCGTACGATTCTGATTCTGTTGATCTGATATGTCTGATTTGTTTTGTTTCGGATTTGATACGACTTCTGTTTCCGTACAGTTCTGTTTGATTTGATATATGTCCGATTCTGTTCTGATTTCTGTACGGATTTGTCTGATGTGTTGGTTTTGAGATTCTGAAGATTTTGATTGGAGGTTTGTTGCTTTGCTGAGCTGTTGAGCTCACCCTTGCTTTCTGGTGGTTTTCAGGTTCTGGGAAAGGGAAGGAAGTCCAGGATTAGTTCAGAGTCTGATCAGTATAGGTATTGTTTTGTACCTTTTGATTTTTGTACAGTCATGGCTTTTTTGTTCTGTCTTTCTTTCTATCTAAAAGCCATGTACTGTATCTGTAGATGATTGTTTTGAGGAAAAGAAATGATAGATGTTTTGTTCCGCTGCATTTGATGTTTTTAGTAGCTCTGTGTTTGTTTATTTGTTTGAGTTAAATACTTGGAAGATTCAGTTCCGAACCAAATTCCAAAGCTAGATCCTGGTTAGTGCTGCTCCATCGCGGCCCGGTGCGAATGGGATCCGTCTCGTCTCGGGTCGGGTCGTGACAAGCACTCTGGCATTAGATGGTATATATTCTGGCAGAATTCCAGCGTCACTTAGAAGTCGGGTAGAATTCCGGTGAAGCTTGGAGATCAGGCAGAGTTCTGGCGTCACTTGAAAGTCGAGCGGAACTCTGACGGTGGTCGAGGAGGAGTTTCTTCCCGTCTTTTCTTCCTTCTTACTTCCCTCCACTCTCAAGAGAAATGAATGGCTATTTATAGTTTTTTTGAGGATATCATGACTTGTAAATAGGAGGAGGATTAAGGGCAAATGTGGAGTGGTTTGGATGGACGGCCGATATTGAATCACATGATCGTGGACCTCATCAGACATTAGAACGTTTTAATGATATCAAAATTTGGCGATCTTCGGCTTGTTGGATTTGTCTCATCGAGCCGCTCGATTCGACTACAAGCATGTCATATTTGGAAACTGTTTGGTAATCCAAATTATGGATTAAACCTTTTGAATGTGCTTTGGGTATTCAATTTGGACCCATTTGGGCTTGGATCGGTTGAAATTGGTATCGTTGGGTTCGTATTTTCAAGACGCTCAGTTCGACTGTAAGTTTGCTGAAATCATAGTTCAGATGGTCCCATATTTAATTTTTGAAGTTTTCAACTTGATTTTTGCCTCGAGATTCGTGTCCAATCAAGATAATTTTTTGATGACATATCAAAAATGATACACCGAACCATCTCATAATTTTATAACTCAACACTTTAAACTATTATTACATTTAAAATGCATAGTACTATATGAACATCATTAAATAAATAAATAAATAATGTTTAATGAATATTTATTAAAATTTTAAAAATTAATATAAGTATATTTCTTTTGAATTTTTTATATCTGTTTAATATTTTTGAACAAATTAATATTTAACCATCAAAACTTTTTTTTCTTGAAACCTATCTAAATTAACATGCACTTATTCCTTCTATCATTTTATTGAAGAATGTAAAAAAATAAAATAAAATAAAATGAATAGGTCATCCAACTGTATCAATGGCCTCACATATTCTTTCTTTGCCGAACTGTGATTAGATCTTGCCGACTATTTTCTGATTTTACTGTGCTATGAGCCCTACCAAATATTTATATTCTCATCTCTTTGATATTTTAGGGTTTTTATGATCTTGTTATTGTTATTTTTTACATTACAATGTATATGTTGTAGGTGAAAAAAAATGATTTCATAATTATTTTAAACTAATACTACTTCTAATATATATATATATATATATATATATATATATATATATAATAATAATAATAATTTTGTAAAGATCAAATTATCTTAAGCTAACTCATGAGTCTGCTCGAGCTTTGTTCAATAAATGGCTCATGGCTCGATGAGCTAACAAGTCAAGTGTAAGCTAGCCTCGACTTGACTAGTTAGCTTGCAAACTGTCTCATTTAAAAAAAAACATTTACTATAAAATACACTTAAGATGTATTAGAATTCAGGAGTTCAAGTATAAATTAAACTATTAAAATTATTTAAAAGTTATATCTCACTTTTTTAAATCAAGTTATTATTTATTATTTATCTTATAATTTCTCTTTTTTATATAATTTTATTATAATGTTTATTTGAATTATAATAAATTTATCTCTTTCGCTATTAATGAGCCGACTCATGAGCAGACTCAAGCTCATAGTTTTAAGCTCGAACTCGTTTAGTTAATCAAGCTCAAATTAAGTGTGACTCGAGCTCGGCTCGACTTGTGGATTGCTTTTCTAAGTTTTACTAAGACCATGAAATTGAGTTACATAATATATATGTTAATTTTTTTATTTTTATAATAACAATAAATAATAAGATTTAAAAGTTATTAACATATATTATAGAATTAAACTAATACATTATTTAAAAAAAATTACATTAATTTTTTAATATGTCACAGAGTTAAACCAATACAACTGCTAATTATGCATAATTATTTTTAATCTATATTAGTTAATTGCATTTGTTTCAAATAATTTTAAAATGCAAATATAAAGTTTTATTTTTTTGAATGATTTTTAAGTGAAAGATTATTTATAACAGAATCTATTAACATAAATTAAAGAATTGAAATATATAATTAAAATGAAATATATTTTTCATGTCTTTGAGAATTATTTAAAAAGTAAAAAAGTGATAATGTAGTAATCATTTTAAAAATGATTATCAAATTATCGTAAATTTTTTTTGTTGCAATAATCAAAATAAAAAAAAATTCATAATAATTCTAGCTCCTGATTCTGTGTGAAGAAAGAAGTCAAAAAACAACGAAGGGGAACAGAAAGGCTTCTCGGTGAAAGACTAATACTATATCTGTATGTATGTTGATCTCGAAAGAGAGACAAATAGAGATAAATAGACTTTGAGCTTCATTTCACTCTCGGAATGTTATCGGTAAAGAGAGCAGTAAACATTACAGTCTAATAGTGAAACAGCAGTAGCAGCAAACCGAGAAGAGAGAGAGAGAGAGATGGCGTGCTGAAGGGAGAATAAGTTGATTTAAGAGATGATGGGGGACAGTTCATTTGATGCATGCCTTCTTCTGCATGTGCCCATCCTCTGTAGCTGAAGAGAGAGAAAGAGTGAGAGAGTATGTAAGGGAGAGAGAGGGGGAGACACAGAGAGAGAGAGAGAGAGAGACCAAACATATGAAGCCATGCAACGTCTTTTCCTTGCCGTCTTAAATTTCTTGTCCTTTAGGGTTTTGGTTTGCGGGTTTTCTCTGTTGCTAAGGCCAGACAAAAGCACGTATGAATGCAGAAGAAATAGGCCTTGGTTCTAGTGTGTGACGTTTAAGAATTAAGAGCACCTCAGGGCCTCAGGGGTTTATATATATATTATTCCGATCTAAAATATATTATGCTGAACTTTCATATCTTTAAATCTATGCTCAAATTATATATATATATATATATATATATATATATATATATATATATATATATATATATATATATATATATATATATATATATATATATATATATATATATATATATATATATATATATATCGCTTTTTATTATATTATTTATATATTTATCATTCAAAATTTTAATATTTAAATATATATATTATGTTATTCTTATATTTCATTCTTACAATTTATAACATTTTATAAATTTTAATATTTCATTCATTGCACCTATATTTGATCTATGGATGATAGATATGAAATATTAAAATTTTAAATGTTGGATATATATATAATAAAGATGTATGTATGTAAATCCCCCTTAATATTATATATAATAACTTGAATTATATTAATTTCATAAAAAATTAAAAAAATCTGAAGACCAATAAATATATATATATAATTTATATTGAGATTAATGATATATATTGATACGTCATTACAAAATTAGCTTGATCAGGCACGAATCTCGAGGCAAAAACTAGTTGGAGACTTCAAAAATTAAATTCAGGAGCATCCGAACTCCGATTTCAACGAGCTTACAGTCAAACTGAGCGTCTCGGAAATACGAACCCAACAACACCAAGATCGACCCAATCCGAGCCCAAATAAGTCCAAATCAAGAGTTCAAAGCGCTGTCGGAAGGTTCAAACCGTAATTTGAGTTACCAAACGGTCCCCGATTTTGACGAGCTTATACTCGAATCGAACGGCTCGACGAGACGAATCCAACGAGCCCAAGATCACTAAATTCCGACATCATTAAGGCCTCCAAATGTCCAACGAACGGTGCACGATCGTAGGATTCAATATCGGCCGTCCATTTGACCACTCCCTATTCGCCCTTGATCTCACACCTATTTACGGACCATGCCACTCCAGAAAATCTATAAATAGAGCCCTCATTCTTCACAAGAGATGATCTAAGCAAGAGAGAGAAGAAGAGAAGAGAAGGAAGAAGAGAATGAAGGGGTTCCTCCTCGACAACCGCCGGACCACCGCAGAACCTCGCCGGACCACCGCCGGACCACCGCAGAAACCTCGCCGGACCACCGCCGGATCATCGCAGGAACCTCGCCGGACCACCGCAGAACCTCGCCGGACCACCACCTTAAGGCCTGACGTCCAGTCCTTACTTCCTGCCAAAGACCCGACGACTTGTTCAAGGCCCGACACTCAGTCCTTACTTCCTGCCAAAGACCCGACGACTTGTTCAAGACCCGACACTAAGTTCCTACATCCTGCTGAAGACCCGACGTCCCACTCAGGGCTCGACATTCAGTCCCTACGTCCTGCTGAGGACTCGACATCTTACTTAAGTAATTGATTGTAATCTGTTCACCCCTGGAGGTGATTCAGTCTTTTGTAACCAACTCAAAGTCTAGTGGAATCATTTTCAACTGGGCTAGGCCTCGTGGTTTTTACCTTTTTAAGGGTTTTCCACGTAAAAAATCTTGTGTTCTCTGTGTGTGAGCTAGTTATACGTACAACGTTAAGACGCAGAATTAAATCTCTATCGCCGCGTATTTTCTAGTCCGCAACATATATAAACCTCTAAATTGTAATCATTATTAATAATCATCACAAATTTAAAATTTGTGAAGTCTCTCTTGATATATTTAATAATAGAATATTTTTCTAATTTCATTTTTTTCATTTACATATATATATAGGGGTGTCAATTTTTGACACGACCCGAAACACGACCCAAATCTGACCCGAAAAAATCCGGGTTAGGGTTAACCCGGAACCGAAACGGGTGGGTTCGGGTTCAACATATCAACCCATTTTTAAAATCGGGTTGGGTTGACCTAGCAACCTGAAAATGACCTGAAATTGACATGAAAACGCCTATTTGACTCGGAAATCCAAGATTGACCCGATTTTGATCTGAAAATTGAAGATTGACCCGATTTTTTATCTGAAAACTAGTAATTTTAGGTCAACTTTGGGTCATTCATGTCGGGTCAGGTTGATCCGAATCGGGTCGGGTTCGGGTCAGGAAACCTTACCCATTTTTAAAAACGGGTCGAGTACGGGTTGACCCGAATAGTTCCAGGTCAGTTCTGGATTCGACTCGAACCCGACCCGTTGACCTGAATTGACACCCCTACATATATATTGTCGTATGAACCCACATTGAGGTCCCTAAAAAAGGTGATTTTTGTATTACATTAATTTTCTCTGTTGAGGAGGTGAAGTTTTGCATTTATGCCCCTTAATAAATTCTGTTTCTGTCTTGATGACCCCTCCTGATGCTTATTAATACATTACAAATGAAAATAAAATTTGCATTTTCGAGAAAATTTCGAAGATATTTGTAAAATTGAAAACTCTTATATTTAACTAAATGAAGGAATCTAACAAATCTATAACTCTTAAAGTTGTTTTCTAGCTAGCTGTAAAATATCAAAAGAGCTCTCAGCAGGTTTTATTTTTTAGGGTATATATATAGCAAAGATAAGTTTCTAAGCACGGGTCTTAAGCTAACTTAAGTGTTTGGTTAGCTAAACAATAAGCTTACATAAGCTCAATTTTTATTTTAAAAGGTGAAAACTTACATTGACTAGTAATGAGGGGCATCTCCAATCGAAAAATCCATTTTACACTCTAAAATGCAGAAAACTTCAAAATAGCATAATTCATCTCCAATCGAACTTCATTTCTCTAATCTTTTGCTCGCTTTCTGCGATGGTAACCATCTATCTCCTCTTTCTCGTACTTTTCTCCTATTTCCAGCTTTTCTTCAACAAATTCTCAAGCATAGGATTTTTTTTGCTTATGTGAACAGTTCAACGACGCCAATACGTACATCAATATTGGAGTCACACTGTTCAAGTACTGAAATTTAGCGTGAGATTTGGAGTTCGAATGCAGTGAATGGCGAACGGCATATGGTGGTATGCAGTTCGGTTAAATATGATCTTAATTAATTATAAATTAATTAACTGATATAAGTATTATTAGAATTGTTGGTAATTAATTATTAGATTAACTAATCACTTAAGAGTCATTTTTAAAGTAATTAAGCTCAGGTTTAGAAAATTGACACAGTAATTGTTTTGGCTTGGTTCCCTCAGAGGAAAAGGAAATAATAGAGATAAATATGGTTTAGAACGTTGGAAGTTACTGAAAGCCACCTGCGCTCAAATAAACAAAAGAAGATAGAAGACAATATATAGGCAATAGGGCTTCTTCCCTAACAAAACCCTGCATGAAATAAGAGCAGTAATGAATTTGTTTCTGAACAACAAATAGACCAGACATGATAATTAAATGGTATAACTAAAGTCAATGAAATGCTAGCTTTGGAATGATAGGAAAAAGGGAAATACTATTTATCTAACCTCAGAATCACTGTATAGAGCCGTTATGTCCACAATGCATGAGAGAGAGAGAGAGAGAGAGAGAGAGAGAGAGAGATTTGGACCTTTTGGTCAAGGAAAAGAGCTTATCGATATAAATTGCAATAAATAATTGTTGGAATCTTTGCAGTCTGCAAGCAGCATTAATCGACGGGAAGCAGAGCATAAATTGACGATGAAAGTGGTAAGAGAGGGAGGGGGACCTATTGATTATCCAGAAGTATGTGTAACATTCCTCATCTATTCTTTCTTCTACGTGCGTTTGGTTTCTATGTTTTATTAGGAAAAAAAATGGATAATAACATTCTAACATGTTGAAATTTGATTAAATATAAGATTTTTTTTAGTGAGTGCTGTACTTTTATAGAATAACAACATATTTTGTGTTATTTTATGTGATAACAATTTAGGCAAATATAGATAGTTTTGTAAACGAAATTTGTCAACTAAGAAAATTGATAGAATTGCCTCATAATTTAAATATTGTAATTGTCTTTGATGCTAAATTCAGGCTGAAATTTAGTTATTAAATATGTTGAGCTGTGTTCTGTTCCGAACTTGTTATATGTTGGAATATCATAATGAGAGAGGGAGAGAAACTTTATCATCTAAGCTTCAAATGATGAGCCCATGCACAATTTAAAAAGTAGAAATACAATGGATATGAGGTGTCAAAATTTGTTTAAACGAAATCAAAATGAAAAACACACACACACACAAAGCCTATGCCCATTTGAAATGATTTTCATAATTTTTAGTGTTAGATTAATTAGTGAGAGCTATGATCATATCCTAAAATTATAGGAGGGGTCGACACAACATAAAAAGACTTCAACTAAGATAAATGTTCTCGCCTTGAAATTTAATGGGAAATTGAAGCTAGCACTCAAGGTAACCCCTATCCTAGAAAATAGAAGAATTGGGCAACCTAGTCCTAACAATCAACTAGAGTCAATGGATGATTAGAGGCAATCGGCGGAAGCATTCTCTTGGAAGGAGGTCTAATTTAAGGGCCTAAAGTCACTACACAATTAGAGGTGATCAATCTATCCTATAGGAAGGAGAATTGAAAGACCTATACTTGGCAGGTGATTATCAAAGAAGATTTAAGTAGTGCTCCTAAAAGGAAGGAGAATCGGATGACATGTAATTGTTAGATGATTACAAACGGTCGAAATAATCTTATTCTTATAAGAAGAGAGAACTGAGAAACTTAATATCAATAAATGACCCGATTCAAGTAATCTCTATATTATATTGGGGGAGAATTAATTAACGATATGAAGTTAGTGAATTAATGTTGTTTGTGTACCATTAATTAGTGTTGAACATATAATGGGATAGGTTTGATTAATTTAGATTACAATTCAAGAATTAATAAATAAATTTGAACAAGATTTTAAACTTAGGATAGAAAAATAAATGACCTATCATCTAAGAAAAAAAAATGGCAAATGTACACAAAATTGAATGAAACTATCCCATAAAACTGATTAATTAAGCTCTTAATGTTAAAAAAAACAGTAATTTTATCAAATTTGATTACATTTTAGGCCAATTTCATAAGCATGCTTAGCTAAAATCTAAATGAATTAAAGTGCCAACTGTCAGCAAATTGAATATATAGCATATACAATTAATACGTTACGTAATTAATTATATTAATAAGGTCAGGAGTACTGCAGGCAAGCAATAAAAGTTTGTGATCCATGGAAAATTCATGAAAGCAGATAGTTTTTTGCTGAATGTAGTTCAAAGTTGTGGCAAATCCTTTCAAGCTCGATCCCCCCTCATTATGGAGAAAAATATATATATTTTTTTTTCACAAAAATATAAGGTGTTCAAAAATAGCTTAGCTTTATAGATGCTGACTGAAAAACATTTTACTTTAAAAAATTGCAGTAGTTATTAGCTAGTTTAGTTGATAAAGACCTATAAGTTATTATGAAACATATATGATTAAATTTTACATGCATTATATTTATGTTTCAACATTTATTTTTTATTTTTTAGAATAAAGATTGCAAAATCATGATTTTATACGGCACTCAATTTCTCATAAATAATAAAAGAGATGCACCTAATAATAATTGGGTGTTTATAAGTAAATCATGGCCATCATCATCATCATCTTATAGTTGCAGCTTTCCACCAAAAGGTCACAGAGACAAACGTGTAGCTAGCCAGCTGCGTGTCATTCTCTCTTATTAATTCACACTAGTAATTAACTAGCCCAATCAAATTGCAACCACAAATGTAAGACTTTGGCATATCTTATCAAATTCTATGGATCTCTGTCTCTCCTTCTTGTTCCTTCAAAGTTAATTTGAGAAGGAAAAAAAGCCTGTAAACAGGGAAAGAAGACCAAGCCAGCATTCAGGCATTGAAACCTTCATTTATTATCACTCAGGCCAACATCAGCATGACAGTACTTCCTCCCTCTTTCCTCATTCCCTCCCATCTCTCTCCCCCTCCACTTTGCTCCTTCCCTTTTGTCTCTTCTATCATCTCTCTCTCTCTCTCTCTCTCTCTCTCTCTCTCTCTCTCTCTCTCTCTCTCTCTCTCTCTCTCTCTCTCTCTCTCTCTCTCTCTCTCTCTCTCTCCCTCTCTCTCATTACACTGTTCGACACCATCCTTTCAGCAGTAGAAGCTTGTACAAAAAATGGCAATGATTCTCACACCGTTAATATATTGTCAACATGTATTTTTATGAGTCGTTTGTATGAGGAGATGTTGAGCTAACAATTCTCTTCTTTTATACATAAATTATATAAAAAATATATTGATTTGAATGATAAATAAGTATTTTATTTTGGACCAACATACATAGCTTAATGAAAGTTAGTACATAAGTTAAGAAAATCATAATTTTTGGAGCAATATTGAATTGGATAGTATTATAACATTATAAGAACTTATAAAAGTTCTAATGCTTCATATTTTATTTTTATGAATTTAAATACTGATTAGTTAATGATAGAGATGATGAATGTGAATCTCATTAATTATAGGAATTTTGAAATATAAAGAAATTCCTTACAAATATTATCTAATTAATCTTTGTATAAATATTTCTATCTCTTTTGATAACTTATTTTCTTTTGAGAATATTTCCCACACCACAGAGTTAAACCATTTCAGCAAATGTGTGAGCTTCATTAAGAAGTATTTCTTTTATATGAAAATACTATAAAAAACTCGTCGAATCTATGTCAAGTAAAAGGAGAGCCTTTCTATATATTTCCTTATATAACTATAAACTCAAAAGACAAACTTAGAAGAGTGAGAAAGAAGACCAATACCATAAGAGAAGAAAGAGTGCTTAGAGAGGCAAAAATGCCACAGGTTCCATCAACAAGATGGTGTCCAACACCAGAGCAACTAATGATACTTGAAGAAATGTACAGAACTGGAGTAAGGACTCCAAATGCTTCTCAGATTCAGCAAATCACTTCACATCTCTCTTACTATGGCAAAATAGAAGGCAAGAATGTCTTCTACTGGTTTCAGAACCACAAAGCTAGAGAGAGACAGAAACTTAGGAGAAGGCTTACCAAGCAGCAGCAGCAGCAGCAGCAGCAACAGTCTATGCCGCCATTTTCTCAACATTCTTTCCACTTTCATAACTTGGAGGATGCTCATTCTCTTCCTCTTCCTGATGATTCTTCTCAGTTGTTCTATGGACACCAAATGCATCCTCAATTTCTTCAACATGTATAGTACTACTCTCCCGTTACTTCTTTATTCCTTGTTTTTCTTGCTAGGAAAATATCAGTGCTGGCTTAATTATATATATGAGGTATACGTGACTGTTCTAACTTAGGGTTTTCCTTGAAATTATGTGTTTTTGAAGAGCAACTTAACTTTTGAAACTTTGATTTCTAGCTAGGGTTTTGTGTTATAAAATTAGGAGAAAGCATTTTGCTCATATATAGGCGGACTACCAAGTTGGATATTCTTGCTCTATTATTAGGGCAAACTAACACATCAAGATTCAAGTGCTATTAAGGACATCTAGTACCACCTGTTATATTGTAAACCGTGTTATACACCTATGAAGTTCATAGATGTATAACACGGTATTACAAAATCACAGGTAGTACTAGATGTCTTTATTAGCAGTTGATTTGTTGGTTTTCTCAAATACCTATATGCATGAAACTAAGTAATAAACCCTAGCTATGAGCAACATGCTTTCTATGTAGTCAATGAATAAAAACAATGTCATCTTTCTCTTAGAACTTGTATTCTACTTTCAAGCAATCAAATAAAGAAGACTTTAAGCTCCATTTTGAGTGAAATCTACATATATTTCCTCTGGCCTTAACTGTAACACCATTGAATTAAGAACAACAAATACTATACTTCCAGTGTCATACATTATTATGGTGATCAGTTCTATAGAAGTACGCCATATCACAGATAAACTGCGAAGAAGATGTTGTTTTTTTAAGAAGAAAATAAGTGATTGCAGGAAGGAGGATTTCAGGAGCCAGCATCGCATGGACTGGATTTGCTGAGGAGGCTTGAGACCGGCGGCCACCAAGAGGAGGCTACTTCATCATCAAATGGCAGCACGTGGACGTGTGGTTGCGAGTGGATGACATTGATGGATCCAAGCTTTGGGGAGCGGCGGCCGCCATGCTGCAAACCTCCAAAGACCTTGGAGCTCTTCCCAACAACTAGCACTGGGGGGCTCAAAGATGAGTGTAGCATCTCTAAGTCCTCCTCATGCTCGGCTTCAACCAACTGATAGAATGTTGGAATTGAGAGAGAGATTATTAGATATGGATAATGATTGTGCAGAAGGTGCAGCAATCAGACAATCAGGAGCTAAGTACTCCTGATTGAATAGATGGATGGGCATCTTCTGCAGCTTCTTCATCGATCCTCATCTAATAATTTTTCCTCTACTAGGCTATTAATTTGTATCCTAGATTTCTCTTATGTTCTAATTGGACAAAACTTAGCTCTCGATATTCTACGTGGAATTTAGCTCATGACATAGGCATTTTCTTTAAAATTTATAAATTGTTTTTTTTTTTTAATTTTGCAAGATATCATTATCATATATCTTGCAAAATATAAAAATTTATCGTATAGTTTTAAGAAATATGCCATTCATCCTGAGCTAAATTTTTTAGTATGATATTGCAAGCTGAAATTTCTCTCGATCCGTTCTATATAATCTTGCTTTCCTTTTGTGTGCTTTTAATTTGGAATTTAGGTTTCATTTGGGATGATTTTTTACATAAATTTTAATTTTTTACTAAAAAATTATTTTAATAAGCAATAAAAAAACTGGACGAAGCCTTAATTAACACTGCCACTGTCATTTATTTATGCAGTAACTGAGATATTTCTTAGACCTTTTTCTGCATTTTTTCTTTCCTTTACAGATCTGAAGATCTTGATGCATGGGATTATCAAATTTTATATTTTTCTATTTGTTTTCTTTCTCCCATGCAATATCTGATCAGGCTTTGACCTCAGTATCGATAATCTCTAAAGGCTGCAACACAGATCAATCCTCAGAAACAGATTTAGATACCATAGCTGAATTGTGCAAGCGATTTGTATTTGATTATACATTTTCTTCTTATTATTATTATTATATGAAATTACAATTTTATATTATTTGCATAAATGCAACTATGCCATATAAATTTTAGTTATGATACTTTATTAAAAAGAAACTAATTGATTTTAGACAAATCTTTTTTGTTACTCAAAATAATTTTAGAATTATAATTTATCATATTCAATAGTTCTCTTAGCTTTATATTATCAAATATATTCCATGATAAATTATAATCCTAAAATTGGTCTATTCTATATTAGGTAAGATTCTATTAGTTCAATATTTACTAATGAATGGAGTCACCTCCCGATATTCATGGAGCACATTTATTCAAGTAATTTTTCATTCTAGCAGGGGCGCCATATATTAGGTAAGATAATCATTTGTTTGCCAATACATTAGATCATGGTTTAAAATTGCACAATATGAGGCTCGCCTTGAGGCCTGCCTTTGCGCAATTCTAGTAAAAAACTCCTCGATGCTTACGCCTCGAGTTTTTTTGAGGCTTGCGCCTTAACTTGGTTGAGGCCCGCCTCGTCTCGCTTGCATGAGGCTTACGCTCACGCTATATATAATAAAACTTACATAAATCTTAAAGTAAATACCCGACATTGGACTATAGTAGAGGAGGAAGTGGAGAGAGCAGTTCATCATAATTGTTGCGTGTTAGAAAATACGCGGCGATAGAGTTTTATGAATTTGCGTCCGAGCATTGCACGTAAGTTTAACACACAAACAGGAAAAGAGGGTGAACACTGAGGGTTTTTACGTGGAAAACCCAAAAATGGGAAAAACCACGGGGCCTCGCCCAGTTGCAAATTTCCACTAGTGTTTTCGTAAGTTACAAATGGCGGATTTCGTCCCACAAGTCGGGATTATCCAAATACAACTTGTTTTCTTCCACTAAATTCACAAAGTCCTGCGAATTCCTAGCGTTCCCTGAAAATCCGGCAGAGTTCCGGCGTCTTCAGGCGGCAGGAAGAGCTCCGGCGGCGGTGGTCGAGGAGGTGAGGAATCTCCTATTCCCCTTTCTCTTTCTCCTTCTCTTCTTCTGCGAATTCTTGGCGTTTCCTCCAAATCCGGCAGAGTTCCGGCGTCTTCAGGCGGCAGGAAAAGCTCCGGCGGCGGTGGTCGAGGAGGTGAGGAATCTCCTATTCCCCTTTCTCCTTCTCCTTCTCTTCTTCTTCTCTCTCTTCACTTGAGTCCCTTGGTGTAGAATGAGGGCTCTATTTATAGTTTTTCTGGAGTGGCACAGCCCGTAAATAGGCGTGAGATCAAGGGCGGATTGGGAGTGATCCGAATGGACGGCCGATATCGAATCCTTCGATCATGCACCGTTCGTTGGACATTTGAAGGCCTTAATGATTTCGGAATTTGATGATCTTGGGCTCGTTGGATTCGTCTCGTCGAGCCGTTCGATTCGAGTATAAGCTCGTCAAAATCGGAGACCGTTTGGTAACTCAAATTGCGGTTTGAATCTCCCAACAGCGCTTCGAACCTTTGATTCGAACTCATTTGGGCTCGGATTGGGTTGATCTTGGTGTCGTTGGGTTTGTATTTCCGAGACGCTCAGTTTGACTGTAAGCTCGCTGAAATCGGAGTTCATATGCTCCCGAAATTAATTTTTGAAGTTTCCAACTATCTTTCGCCTCGAGATTCGTGCCCGATCAAGATAATTTTGCGATGTCGTATCAGTTGCCCCCCTATTTTCGAACGTTGTAGCTTCAGAAGTTCGAAAATATGTGTCACCAATTTTTGAGAATTTTTCCGAGCGAGTCAAAATTATTCTTGTGTGTAGGAGCTCCGAAAGGCTTCGAAAGTGCCAAAATTGAATCCGGAACGTCGAAAAACGGTCCCGGGGACCCCAAAAACGTCGAATTTGGACTTTCGGGGCGGAAAAACGGACCCGAAACGGGCCAGGTGGTCGAACCGACCGGACCTTTCGGCCGGCCGCCGCCGCCGCCGCCGCCGCCGCGGAACCGCGGCCGCGCTTACGCGCTGCGGCCGCGCGCGCGCGCGTGCCGCGCCCGCGAGCCCGCGCTCGGGCTCATCCGCGCCCGCGCTGGGGTGCGCCCGCGCCCGCCGCGGTGCGCCCGCGCCTGCTGGGTTCGCCTGCGCCCGCTGGGTGCGCCCGCGCCTGCGGGGTGCGCCTGCGCCCGCTAGGTGCGCCCGCGCGTGCCACGGCTGGCCAGCCGCGATCCGCGGGTGCTGGCCGCGGATTGCTGGCCTGGCCGCGCGAAAAGGTGCAGCCGGTTGGCTGCACCGCCAATGTGGGCCCCACATCCGTCCAAAAATTGGTTTTTTGCTATTTTTGGGTCCAAAAAATTCCAAAAAATTCCAAAAAATTCGGAAAAAATTTAGAAAAATAGGGGAACTAAAAAATGGCAATAACTTCCCTCCTTTCTCTCCAAAACCTATAAATAGGCCTCCTAGACCCTTAGGAAACTTGCAACTCCTCCTTCTTTCTCCCTTCGGTTTACTGGCGATAGAAACCTACGGGATTTCCTTTCTCCCCCTCCGGTTTACTGGCGATAGAAACCTACGGGATTTCCTTTCTCCCCCTCCGGTTTACTGGCGATAGAAACCTACGGGGTTTCCTTTCTCCCCCTCCGGTTTACTGGCGATAGAAACCTACGGGATTTCCTTTCTCCCCCTCCGGTTTACTGGCGATAGAAACCTACGGGATTTCCTCTTCCCCCTCCGGTTTACTGACGTTGAGGCTACCGCTGTTTTGTGCGTGGGAAATGTCCCTAGCTCGAATTAGCGCTCCCTCTCTGGTGCAGGAGTTACCGGATTTCTTCTTCTCCCTCTGGCTCTCTGACATTGAGGCTACCGCTATTTTGCGAGTGGGAAATATCCCTTGCTCGAATTAGCGCTCCCTCTCTGGTGCAGGAGTTACCGGATTTCTTCTTCTCCCTCTGGCTCTCTAACATTGAGGCTACCGCTATTTTGCGAGTGGGAAATATCCCTTGCTCGAATTAGCGCTCCCTCTCTCGCGTGCAGAAGCTTACGGGATCTCTTTTCCATATGAGCGGAGGTTTGCTGGCGATGGACGATCGAGTTGAAGCCCGTTGACGAGCAGAAGTCCGATGTCGGGTAGAAGACCGATGAAAATTCGTCGATGAGCAGAAGTCCGACGTCGGGTAGAAGTCCGCTGACGAGCAGAAGTCCGACGATGAGTAGGAGTCTGCTGACGAGCAGAAGTCCGATGTCGAGTAGCTAGGAGTCCGCTAACGAGCAGAAATCCGACGACGAGTAGGAGACCGCTGACAAGCAGAAGTCCGATGTCGGGTAGAAGTCCGCTGACGAGCAGAAATCCGACGACAGGGAGAAGTTCAACGTCGAGTAAAAGACCGATGAAAGTTTGTCGACGAGCAGAAGTCCGACGACGAGCAGGAGTCCGCTGTCGAGCAGAAGTCCGCTGACAGGCAGAAATCCGACGACAGGGAGAAGTACGACGTCGGGTAGGAGTCCGCTAACGAGCAGAAGTTCGACGACGAGTAGGAGTCTGCTGACTAGCAGAAATCCGACGAAAAGTAGGATTCCGCTGACGAGCAGAAGTCCGATGTCGAGTAGGAGTCCGCTAACGAGCAGAAATCCGACGACGAGTAGGAGACCGCTGACAAGCAGAAGTCCGATGTCGGGTAGAAGTCCGCTGACGAGCAGAAATCCGACGACAGGGAGAAGTTCAACGTCGAGTAAAAGACCGACGAAAGTTTGTCGACGAGCAGAAGTCCGACGACGAGCAGGAGTCCGCTGTCGAGCAGAAGTCCGCTGACAGGCAGAAATCCGACGACAGGGAAAAGTACGACGTCGGGTAGGAGTCCACTAACGAGCAGATGTTCGACGACGAGTAGGAGTCCGCTGACGAGCAGAAATCCGACGAAAAGTAGGAGTCCGCTGACGAGCAGAAGTCCGATGTCGAGTAGGAGTCTGCTGACGATCAGAAGTTCGACGATGAGTAGGAGTCCGCTGACGAGCAGAAGTCTGATGTCGAGTAGGAGTCCGCTAACGAGCAGAAATCCGACGACGAGTAGGAGACCGCTGACAAGCAGAAGTCCGATGTCGGGTAGAAGTCCGCTGACGAGCAGAAATCCGACGACAGAGAGAAGTTCAACGTCGAGTAAAAGACCGACGAAAGTTTGTCGACGAGCAGAAGTCCGACGACGAACAGGAGTCCGCTGTCGAGCAGAAGTCCGCTGACAGGCAGAAATCCGACGACAGGGAGAAGTACGACGTCGGGTAGGAGTCCGCTAACGAGCAGAAGTTCGACGACGAGTAGGAGTCCGCTGACGAGCAGAAATCCGACGAAAAGTAGGAGTCCGCTGACGAGCAGAAGTCCGATGTCGAGTAGGAGTCTGCTGACGATCAGAAGTTCGACGATGAGTAGAGGTCCTATCCGAGGTTGTATGTCAGAATATTTGTTCGATGATATTAACCTGTATGGAAGAGATCGAGAGAATCCACCAAGGATGTAAGACCTATCCGAGGTTGTATGTCGGAGCCCTGCTCGACGACGTTAACCTGTGTGGATGAGGTCAGGAGAATCCACCAAGAATGTGAGACCTATCCGATGTTGTATGTCAGAACATTTGTTCGATGACATTAACATGTGTGGAAGATGTCGAGAGAATCCACCAAGGATGTAAGACCTATCCGAGGTTGTATGTCGGAGCCCTGCTCGACGACGTTAACCTGTGTGGAAGAGGTCGAGAGAATCCACCAAGGATGTAAGACATATCCGAGGTTGTATGTCGGAGCCCTGCTCGACGACGTTAACCTGTGTGGATGAGGTCAGGATCAAATCCACCTGGGATTGATCGTCCGGTGATTGAGATACAATATGAATTGTGTATTACTCGAATCACGGAGAAAGAGTTTGAGAAGTTTTTTCTTATCTTTCATAAGAGGAAAAATCATATCACAACAACATGAACATTCTATTACTGCATTACATAAGCATAGTACAATAGTTCCCTGGTACGACTTACAAATTACAAAGTACTCAACACACAAGATCTTCGCACGGTGACAATACGACAACATTCAGCTTGAAAGAAGATATTAGAGATATCAAAGTAACACTCTACTCAATATAAGAGTGACAACAAGACAAGTAATATTGCTAATACAAATACACAAAGTGTGTGATCATTCAATCTCTCCAACCATTTGAATATTATTCAATGGTTGTCTTTGTTGTTGACTTTGCCCCCCAGCGGGACGAGCTTCCTCTCGGGTTGGCGCATTCTTGATGAATTGTTGGAGATATCCTTGCTGGATTAGTCTCTCAACTTCTTCCTTGAGTTGCCAACATGCTTCAGTAGTGTGCCCACGGCTACGGTGGAAGTGGCAATATTGCTCCTGATTTCCGACGTTGGGCTTCAAAGGATGTGGCCATTTCACATTCTCCTGATCCCGGATGGCCATTAATACATTTGATTGGGATGTATTAAGTGGTGTGTACTCCTTTTCTTGGCGAGGTCCTCGTCGTGGTGACGGAGACTTATGAGGTAGATTATTCTTCTCATGCTTTTTCTGCTGTGAGAAAGAATTATCCATCCCAGGTGCACCTTTGCGCTTCCCGTTGATTTGCTCGAACTGTTTCCTGTGAGCATTTATAGCTTCATACGCAGAGATTTGTGCCTCCACGCGATGGATCAAGTCGGCGTACGAATGGACGGTGTCTCGCATAAGGGCCGAATAGAAGGGGCCAGGACGAAGACCTCCAAGAAAGACCCCTCTGAGTAATTCAGGGTCTACTCCTGGAATTTGTCGTGCTTCAGTGGAAAATCGTTGAAAATACTCCTTCAACGATTCTCCCTCATTTTGGCGAATCCCGGAAAGGTGGGAAGAATCCTTTGCAATTCTTCGATTGGCCACAAATTGTTCGACGAATACTTTGGCCAATTTGACAAAAGAGGGGATCGTTCCAGGTGGAAGCGAGTAGAACCATGTTCGGGCTTGTCCTTTAAGGGTGGCGGGAAAGACCTGGCAGAGGAGCGCGTCTGATGCTCGTTGAATATGCATGATGGTTCTGTAGTAGTCGATATGCTCATATGGGTCGGTCGTCCCGTCGTAGGACTCAACATTTGGCACTTTGAATCCTACTGGAATGGGGTGCTGAAGAATGGCTTCCGTTAGAGGTGATGATTCCTGGAAATTCCTCTGTCGGAGAGCATGCCTCACATCTCCTCGAGGGAACTCTTCCCGTACCAATTTTTGCAGTTCACGATGCAGGACATTGCGAGGGAATCCCGCGATGTGTGGTTGGGGAGAGCCTTCGGGGAGATCTGAAAAAATGCGAGGATGTGTTGAACTCGCTGTATCGGCAAGTTCATCTTCCTGTTGTGATTGAGGATGTGGAGGAAGACGAATTTGTTCTTGTCGACGCTCGAATTGAATATCTTCAACCCTTGGTGGATCCCGAGGGGGAAGGATCTCCTCCAACGTCGGCTGTCGATCATCTCGTAGGAGTTGGAGGATCTCGTTTTGCGATTCTTCCATCTTCCGGATTCTTTCTTCTAAAGAATGTCTCAAAGTCCCTTCTCCGGCAGCATTCTGCCCCCAGGGTGAAAAGATGCTGACATTAGTCGTCTATGGTTAATAGACGGATTTCTGGACTGATGAGAGTTGGAGCGAGAAGCTCCAACTAAACGACTGCTGCGCCTATTCACCATCGTAGCAGTACTCGAAGTAGTGGGATAGTTGTTCCCACAGACGGCGCCAAACTGTTGCGTGTTAGAAAATACGCGGCGGTAGAGTTTTATGAATTTGCGTCCGAGCGTTGCACGTAAGTTTAACACACAAACAGGAAAAGAGGGTGAACACTGAGGGTTTTTACGTGGAAAACCCAAAAATGGGAAAAACCACGGGGCCTCGCCCAGTTGCAAATTTCCACTAGTGTTTTCGTAGGTTACAAATGGCGGATTTCGTCCCACAAGTCGGGATTATCCAAATACAACTTGTTTTCTTCCACTAAATTCACAAAGTCCTGCGAATTCCTAGCGTTCCCTGAAAATCCGGCAGAGTTCCGGCGTCTTCAGGCGGCAGGAAGAGCTCCGGCGGCGGTGGTCGAGGAGGTGAGGAATCTCCTATTCCCCTTTCTCCTTCTCCTTCTCTTCTTCTGCGAATTCTTGGCGTTTCCTCCAAATCCGGCAGAGTTCCGGCGTCTTCAGGCGGCAGGAAAAGCTCCGGCGGCGGTGGTCGAGGAGGTGAGGAATCTCCTATTCCCCTTTCTCCTTCTCCTTCTCTTCTTCTTCTCTCTCTTCACTTGAGTCCCTTGGTGTAGAATGAGGGCTCTATTTATAGTTTTTCTGGAGTGGCACAGCCCGTAAATAGGCGTGAGATCAAGGGCGGATTGGGAGTGATCCGAATGGACGGCCGATATCGAATCCTTCGATCATGCACCGTTCGTTGGACATTTGAAGGCCTTAATGATTTCGGAATTTGATGATCTTGGGCTCGTTGGATTCGTCTCGTCGAGCCGTTCGATTCGAGTATAAGCTCGTCAAAATCGGAGACCGTTTGGTAACTCAAATTGCGGTTTGAACCTCCCAACAGCGCTTCGAACCTTTGATTCGAACTCATTTGGGCTCGGATTGGGTTGATCTTGGTGTCGTTGGGTTTGTATTTCCGAGACGCTCAGTTTGACTGTAAGCTCGCTGAAATCGGAGTTCATATGCTCCCGAAATTAATTTTTGAAGTTTCCAACTATCTTTCGCCTCGAGATTCGTGCCCGATCAAGATAATTTTGCGATGTCGTATCAATAATGATGATTCAAATGAAGAACTCTTTAGTGATGACAGTGCTGATGACTTATGAGTTCTTATGTGATATGTTATTGCTATTTATTTTAGGAAATTGGAATTATATGTTAATGAAAAGAATAATGGGATTTATGAAAGATAGAATTTTGAGTTGAACTATATTTCATGTTATCTTATTATTGAGATATTTTGATTTCACTTCATATTTTATGATTTTTTATGTTTTATATTATTCACTCATTAGTATATAAAAAATTAATCATTTTATGTTTACGCAATCTTTTGATTTTGAGGCTTACGCCTCGCCTCACGAATGAAAAACGCCTCAATACCCAAATATGCAATTTTAAACATTGCATTAGATGGCTGTCTTTATCTGAAAGTTATTTTTTAGTATAAAAATTAAGCATTTTAAATTTAAAAAAAAAAACTTTAAGAAATAGTAATAAAGTCATCTTAGACTTCATCTGAGACGGCTTTTTCTTTTTGCTTTTTAAAATAGTTTTTCATGACAACAATTTCTTGAATTTTAAATTTTTATGCTAAAAAATTATTTTTAAAAAGCATATGAAAGTTGTCCCAAATGAAAACTTAAATGATGGCTCATGAAAACCTTAAAAATTAACAATTAAATTAGAGCTTTGATACTTCAAATTTTAGAAGTGATAAATATGAAAAGAAGCTTACACCGAAAGCTGCCCAATGCAGATCTAAAAAGATATGAGAGAGAAGGAATTTACAGGACAATAGCATGTTGTCTTTCAACTTCAACAGTTGTGCCAAATTTACCAATTCCAAGCGGCGAAATAGATAATATGAACATCTAGAGAGATTCTACAAAGTAAAAAAGAACTCTCGTCATTGAAAATAAGACTTTTTTATGTAGATATAGCTTTATATGGAGCCTATCTCAGCCTGTTGGAGATATGTTTAGACTTCAACTAAGAGATTTTGAATTCAAGATCTTACATAAACATCATATGTCTGAGTTTACGATTATATTTACTCAAAATCCTTTATTAAAAAAAAAAAGCTTAATTCAACAAATTAACATAACAAGGCAATCGCAAGCTATACTTCAAAGCATAAACTAAAAATACAACTGGAAAGAAACGGTCAAGCCTCTTCAAGGTCATCACTTTCTCATTTTCAGTTGATGAGAGCACAATGAGAAGTATAAGAAAGCAATTAAGGTTTCGTTAAGAATAACTTTAGTGTGGGCTCTGAAAATTCTTGCCCAGACCCCTATTTTAGGGAGAGTTTTAATAGATTAAATTTCGTAGTAAATTTTTAGAAGGCTGATTGAGTTTATAGATAAGACACTAGCCAAAGATTTTGCCCTCATTTTGCGAGGATTATATGATATGAGTTCTGGTTTCCTATAGGTGCAAGCCCCTATAGTTAGTTACCCCTCCCAAAAATGAGAGAGAATTTTCGATTAAGGCTAGTCATCGATCAGATACATAGAGATATGTGTTATCTGGTGTACAGTAACAGCATGGGTTTTAGTGTTTGAAAATTTGATATTTAAAATTAGAAATTTCACCTACTTGCACTTAAAGCGGATGGTATAGGAATGGATGATGGACCTAATCAAGATCTCATGATTCCATCGTCCCGGGCCATCGTGGCCCCTAGTCTACTTATTCAGAGGAGGTAGTCGACCCAACCTAATAGAATGATCTTTATCGCCAACCTTGAGTTGCGTCGTCCAATGGTACCTTGTCAACCTGGGGTGATATTTGTCCAAGGAAAAAAAAAATCAACCTTAGCTAACAAAGGGCTTTGTACCCTATCTATTACATCCCATTGAATCATATCACAAATATTTAGTGTCATTGGGGAGCATACGGGCTCTGGTGATGACTGTAATTTAGTGGTGCCATTTGCCGGCTAATCAACCAGTTCAGAGAGCCCCGGCCATAATCGTTTATATGCGGTGTAATTTGGTGATAAAACTGTCGGTTAGATGGCACGTGCCATGTCCTTGTTGGCAAAAGATTATTTAAGAATAAATCCTTATGATATTCTCGACCAAACATTAGCTCTTTGTGGGTTGAAGTGATATTTGAATTTATATTCCTTAACAAATTATTGCGGATAGTGGATGGATTTTTGCTTTAAGTATTTTGATTATTGATTTTAATTATAGATATTTAAATTTTGATATTTTCTTGGAGTTTTAAATTTTTGGGCATTTGGATGGCATTTTGAATTTTTGTATTTAACATCTCCGGTTAAGATCTATGTTCAATATAGTCATCATCGGGATATATGGAGTCATTTGAAAATATTTGTATTTTGTGAAAGTTTAAGGGCATTTGAAAATATGTGATCCCCTCAAGTTGAGATTTACATTCAACACGGTCATCATCGAGTTATATGAGATCATTTAAAAATATTTGTATTTTGTGAAAGTTTGAGAGCATTTAAAAATATAGGATCTCCTATTATTGAGATACATTCAACACAGTCATTATTAGGGTATATGAGATCATTTGAAAATATTTATATTTTGCAAAAGTTTGAGTGCATTTAAAAGTATGTGATCACCTCCTGTTGAAATTTACATTAAATACGCCATCATCGAGGTTTTTTTATGGGTAATTTTATTTTTGTTAATTGAACATTTGTCGACCCTGCCTACTTGCCGAAAGAGGATCGGGTTCTTCGTACGTTTTATGCATTTATTGGTGAATTTTCTTGGTTAAAAGCCTTGAATGCCTAATATGCATATACAAAAACAAATATCTTGATCGACAATGCAACCGTACATTTGTTTGATAGTTTGAGCCATGTCAACTCCTATCTACTTGTATAGAATGATCATGCTCGAATTTAGATTTATCATTTGACCCGCGCAACATCCTCAGATGTCACATGTGTATCCTTAAAATGCTCGTCAGGGCCCATACAGATATTTAGGAGATATTTTTGTAATTATCTGTTAAACATTGTCGACTCTATCAAATTGCTGACAGAGGATTAGGTTTGTAGTAGGATTTTTTCCTTTATCAATAAATTCTCTTTCTTATAAATCTTGAAGGCCTAATTAATATAAATGTATAAGACAAATATTCATGTTGATACCACAACTGTATATTTGTTCGGCGGTTCGAGCCATGTCAACTCCTGTCCTTCCAAGGAGAAGGATCGGTCTTAAATTATGATTTATATTTAACTTGTACAACATCCTCAGATATCACATGTATATCCATAACATGCTCGTTGGGACCCATGTAGGTATTTGATTGTACATGAATTTATGTATTTATGTGTATGCATGGTGCAATGTATGTATGGAGGCCTTTTTAGAATATTTGACACTGATCAACTATGTGAATGGTCAATGTTTGGATGTGAACAATACTCTATTTAAAAGCCCATAGACGCCTTCTGTCAGCTTATATGAATGTTATGGATCTAGTACATAGCGTAGCATCATGGTGCGCTAAGGATCTATAAACGACTTATGTCCGCTTATATGAATGTTGTGGATTTGGTGGCATAACTTTACGTTATGCATGGTTGTTTGCTTCTTAGTTCATACAGGTAGACTGCCTTGCATTAGCAAGTCTCCTACGGCCGGTCACATACACTTGCTTCTATTGCAATTCTTTCACATCTGCCTGCAAACAACATGTCGAATATATAACGGACCTCCTTCAATAGTTTGTAGGTATTTACATTTGCTGCAATCATTTAACACTTTGTTTGTAGATGACATTTTGTGTGTATATCGAGTCTCCTATAAAGGCTCGTAGGTATTTGCACTTGGTGCTTGATTAACGTTGACTGCAAGGTTGGTTGCACATTTGCTTATATTTTGATGTTAATTATAGTGCGTCATTGCATTCGTCACTATTACACATGTGATAGATCATCTACCATTGCTTGCAAGTATTTTTGTTTTAATATACAAGCAAATGGCAGTATGCATGAGAAGTTTTACATCATTGCTTGTAGGCAATGTGTTCTTTGCAGTTGACAGATGTTGCTCACAAATTGATATCACAAAGGGGACTGTGGTATTTGTTGCATGCTTAACATGAATATTGCGCATCAATTATCATTATCCATGGGTGCTTCATAACATGTGCTAAAGATTTTGTACGCTTGCATAAGGTCAAAGGACATTGATTACTTGCAAATTGTATTAGCTTAAAGCTTGTTCAACAGGTCTTGGTTATCAATTCATTATGCATTGGTCTCCTTTATTGATGTATTTATTTGATGTTGAATCAATGCTAATGACATAGTCACTATTGAATTCCTTCCTGTTTATTCACTTAGCAGATATATTGCTTGTGTGTGAGTTATGACGAATATTACAAGTCTTTCATTATCCTTGGAATTATAGCTTGCATGGTGAACTTACTTGGTGTTGACCTCGATTTTGGCTCAATCATGCTCGAGCTCTTTCGATCGATTTAATTGAATCTCGTTGAACACAATTCGCTCAAATCGACCCGATTCGAGCCGGATCGGACTCGAACATGTTCGATTAGACTCGATTAGTTGGTTTTCATAGCGTCGTACCTGATTTGATTTAAATTGATGTTTATTTTGAATTTAAGTTCGCGCGATTAAGTTTGTCGAGTCAGCTCGAACCCGAATTGACTTAAATTTACCCAGATTTTGGACTCGGATTTAACCTAGTTTTAGCTGTTTTGGCTTGACTCAGCCCAATTTATTTGTTAGTTGAAGCCCTTCTGACTTTCTTAGTAATTCAAATCAAATGCCGAAATCAAGCATGCAATCGAGCGGTCCGGGTTGAGTGAGTAGTCGGCACGGTCCCTGAGGCTCGCGATCTGCTTCAGGCAAAGCAGTGATACGAAGCAGTTAACAGGCTTTATTCGCGTGTTTTGAGCTGCTGCTGCGATGGATCAAAGAGCGCGAGCTTCTTCTTTTGGCGACGGACTTGATTTTACTCAGAGCGAGAGCCCCAAGCTTCGGCATTGAAAACGACTTCTTCTCTCTCTCAATCTCACGCCCGACCTCTCTCACACGCGGCTCTCTCCCGATTTTTTTTCTCTCTTGCTCTCGGTCGGAAGCAGCCCAAGCCTCTATGCTCTCCCTCTCGGTATCTCCCTCTCGAAAGCTCCCAGGCGGAACCAACTGTCTCCCACGATCCCTCTGTCACGACCCGACCCGACGGGGACGGATCCCGCCCGAGCCGGATCGCGGCGAGCGCACTTACTTGCTTATCCAGGATCTGGCTTTGGATTAGGTTGCTGAACTGATCTTCCAAATTCTTAACTCAACAGAAACACACAGAACAACAGAGCTACTAAAAACATCAAATGCAGCGGAACAAAACATCTATCTTTTCATTTCCTCAAAAATAATCATCTACAGAACAGTACATGGCTTTCAACAGAAAGAAATACATAACAGAAAAGCCATGACTGTACAAAAATCAAAAGTACAAAAGTACCTAATCGGATCAGACTCTGAAACTAATCCTGGACCTCCTTGCCCTTCCCAGAACCTGAAAACCACCAGAAAGCAAGGGTGAGCTCAACAGCTCAGCAAAGCAACAAACCACCAATCTAAATTCTCAGAAACCAAAACCAAACTCATCCGACAACAATCAAATCAGAAATCAGAACAGAATCGGAAATCAGAACTTATACGGACAGATATCAAAACAGAAACAGAATCGGAATCGTACAGATCAGATCACAGAACAGAATAAACTCAGCAGAGTCAGAATCAGAAATCAGAAATCAGAATCGTACGGAACATATCATATCAGAATCACATATCAGATCAGATATCAGATATTTAATATAGTTAAGTGTGCCCCCGGCACCAGAATAATAGCTGAGTAATTAATAGCTAAACTAAACTGAACAGAATCACTACGGATTCTAACCCTTATGTCTCCCTTGTGCTCACAGCACCTGAAATTCGCTGAATAATTAATAGCTAAGCTAAATGTGCTCACAGCACCTGAATAATAGAATTCACGGATCCGAAATATAACTGATATTTCTCCAACTTGAGCTCATCTAAATTTCCCGTTTCACTAACTGAATCTCATAGGATCCAGGCCCCTTATAGCTCCCTTTTTATAGCTTATTCACATAGCATTTCAATTCAGAAGAAATCCGGACATTTCAGAAATTACCCGAAAATCGGGCAGCACAACGGCAGTATACAGAATTTACACAAAATTTCCTGCAAAGAAAATTTACCGAATTCGCACAGAACATAGATAATCACATTCCAGAACATTTATTCTACTGCACAGATAATTTCCAATTTCACAGAAAATTATAGTCTACGAAAAACATCGTCGAATCAAAAATACCCGGACAAAAATCTTCAAAATATAGTCAAAACGTGCACACCCGGCACGGCAACGATATACAGAAACTTACGCGGTAAAAACTGAACCAATCAAAAGATACGGACGAAAAACCGTAACGAAAACGAAATCCGGACAGAAAAATACCGCCAACCGCGACGGAACTGAAAATTGAGAAAGGTAGAATGTGCCTTACCTCGAGCACAGCAAATTCCTCAACAGTCACTTCGATCGAAAACGGCTCCGCGTCTTCCCGAAATCAACTTTTCCAATTTTCTCTTTTTCTCTCTCCTCAGAGCTGAAATCAGATATTTTATTTTTTTATTTTCTCTCTCTTCAAATCGACTGAAATCAGCTTTATAATACACAGATCGGCCCGGCCGATCGTCTAGATCGTCCTGGACGATCAGACCAAATTCCCATCGTCCTGGGACGATTTTTCAGGACGATGTTTACTATTCATAGGCGATAAAAACCCCTACTCACTGACTTGTGCCATCCACTGATCGTCCCGGGACGATACCTCGATCGGCCTGGACGATCCCTACAGGAAAACACTTAGAGCAATTCTGGCAAAATCTGGAACTGAAAATACACTGATCGTCCCAGGACGATCCCAGATCGTCCTGGACGATACTGGAGCAGTTTGTGATATTACAATCTCCCCAACTCAGAAAAATGTCGTCCTCGACATTATCCAATCCAAACGCAGTCAAAACAAGTACGGGTACGACCGTCTCATATCAGACTCCTTTTCCCAAGTTGCTTCTCGTGCAGTCCGGTGCTTCCACTGGACTTTAACCATCGGAATCTCTTTATTTCTTAACTTCCGGACGTCGTACGCTAAAATAAGCTCTGGCTCTTCCTTATACGCCAGATTCTCCTGAATCTCAACCTCATCAGCTGATACCTTCTTCCCAGAGTCGGATACCCACTTCCTCAGAGTGGATACATGAAACACATTATGCACATCAGGCATAGAATCAGAAAGCAATAGGCGATAAGCAGATTTTTCAATTCTTTCCAAAATCTCAAATGGTCCAACATACCTTGGACTAAGTTTGCTCACCTGACCAAATCTGCTCACACCTTTCATTGGGCTGACTTTGACATACACAAAGTCACCGACCTGAAACTCAACAAATCTGTGCTTCTGATTGTAATACTTCTGCTGACGATCTTGAGCGGCTTTCAATCTCTCTCTTATCAAATGGATCTTCTGAGCAGTTTCATCAGCAAAAGTGGCCCCCAAAGCCTGCCTATCTCCGACCTCCGTCAGAGTCAAAGGAGTACGACACTTCCTGCCATACAAAGCCTCGTACGGTGCCATACCGATACTGGACTGAAAACTGTTGTTATAAGCAAACTCAATCAGCGGAATATGATCCTCCCAACTTCCGCTAAAGTCCAGAACACAAAGCCTCAACAGATCTTCCAGTACCTGAATAGTCCTCTCAGACTGTCCGTCGGTCTGAGGGTGAAAGGCTGTACTGAAATGCAGTTTCGTACCCAAGCCTTGCTGAATGCCCTTCCAAAGTCTGGAAGTAAAGCGTCCATCTCGATCAGATACAATCACGCGAGGCACGCCGTGCAATCTGACTATCTCTTTCACATATATCTGTGCCAAGCGTTCAACTGAATCCGTCTGTCTGATCGGAAGAAAATGGGCTGACTTCGTCAATCGATCCACAACTACCCAAATGGCATCATGTCCTTGTCGTGATCGAGGAAAACCCATCGCAAAATCTATCGTTACCTCCTCCCATTTCCACTCAGGGATAGGCAACGACTGCAACAGTCCACCTGGTCGCTGATGCTCTGCCTTCACCAACTGACAGGCTTCGCATCTCGACACAAACTCCGCCACATCCTTCTTCATCCCAGGCCACCAAAACAAAAGCTTCATATCAGCGTACATCTTACCACTGCCTGGATGAACAGTGTAGCCTGAATGATGAGATTCATACAGAATCTCCCGTCTCAGATTTCCAAACACAGGTACCCACAACCTGTTCTTACAGAAAATAGCACCAGAATCAGAAATTCGAAGTTCAGGAGTCTTACCAGATCCAATCTGAGCTATCAACTTCGAATAATCAGAATCTGACTTCTGGGCTTCCTGAATCCGTGCTTCCAAAGAAGACTGAATGCTCATCTGAGCTAACTCCAAACCACTGGAGGAAATCACCTCCAACTGCAATCTTTCCAAATCACGAATCAAAAAGTCATCACAGGTAAGCCGAATACCTGATAATCCAGAAGACTTCCTGCTCAAAGCATCTGCTACCACATTCGCCTTCCCAGGCTGATACTGAATCGTCAGGTCATAGTCCTTGATCAACTCGAGCCACCTCCTCTGTCTCAGATTCAGATCCTTCTGAGTAAAAATGTACTTCAGGCTCTTATGATCAGTAAACATCTCACATGTGACGCCATACAGGTAATGACGCCAAATCTTCAAAGCAAACACAACTGCAGCTAACTCCAGATCATGCGTCGGGTAATTCTTCTCATGTGGTTTTAACTGTCTCGAAGCATAAGCAATTACCTGACCATGCTGCATCAGGACACATCCTAGTCCTTTCAGTGAAGCATCACTGAACACCTGAAAACCTTCCGTACCTGACGGAAGCGCCAACACTGGAGCTGAAGTCAAACAATCCTTCAATCTCTGAAAACTAGCTTCACACTCCGGTGTCCAAACAAAAGGTACTGACTTCTGAGTCAGTCTCGTCAGAGGAGTCGAAATCTGTGAAAATCCTTTCACAAACTTCCTATAATACCCGGCCATGCCCAAGAAACTACGTACCTCAAATACCGTAGTCGGCCTTGGCCAATCAGCAACCGCCTGAATCTTCTGGGGATCTACAGAAATACCTTCTCCGCTAATCACATGCCCCAGAAATGAAATGCTCTTCAGCCAGAATTCACACTTGGAGAACTTGGCATACAGCTGATGCCTCCTCAGAGTCTCCAACACAATCCTCAAATGTCTGGCATGTTCATCCTCAGATGCAGAATATACCAGAATATCGTCGATGAAGACGATCACAAACTGATCCAAATACTCCCTGAATACTCGGTTCATCAGATCCATGAAAATTGCAGGCGCATTGGTTTCCCCAAAAGGCATAACCAAGAACTCGTAGTGCCCGTACCGAGTACTGAAAGCTGTCTTCACCACATCAGATTCCTTCACCTTCACCTGATAGTATCCGGATCTCAAATCAATCTTCGAAAATACCGAAGATCCGGAAAGCTGATCAAACAAGTCATCTATCCGAGGCAAAGGATACTTGTTCTTGATCGTAGCCTTGTTCAAATCTCTGTAATCCACACACATACGGAGTGTACCGTCCTTCTTCTTCACAAACAGAACAGGTGCTCCCCAAGGAGAAACACTAGGACGTACAAACCCTCTGTCAACCAACTCCTGAAGCTGAACTTTCAATTCAGAAAGTTCTTTCGGTGCCATCCTGTACGGAGCTTTCGATATCGGAGCGGTACCCGGAAAAACATCGATAGAGAACTCCACATCTCTATCCGGAGGTAAACCAACCAACTCCTCAGGAAAAACATCCACAAACTCCCGTACCACAGGGATCTCAGAAACAGAACCAACCTCCAGGTTCAGATCCCGCACCGAAGCCAAAAATACTGGATATCCTTTCTTCCACATTCTGCTTACCTCCAACGCAGAAATCAGACTGGAGAGAACACCTCGTAATCCCTGAAATACAACTCTCTCTCCAGCCACAAGCAAACTCACTTGCTTCTTCAGACAGTCTATCTGAGCCTCATACAGACTCAGCCAATCCATTCCCAGAATCACATCATACGAAAAAATCGGCAATCGAATCAAACTCGATTTCCACTTCTTGCCAGAAATCTCGATCTCACACAAACAAAACTGTCGAGCAATCAATGGATTCCCAGCCGGTAAAATCACAGACAAAGAAACCGGTAAAACCATCGAATCCAAATGTAAAATCTCAAAACAGTGCTCGGACAGAAAAGAATGACTCGCTCCAGAGTCAAACAAAACACGACAGGGCTGATCAGAAATGTAAACCGTACCTGTCACAACATCCGGAGCATCTCGAGCCTCCTGCTGACTCAAGCTGTAAACTCGGGGCTGAACTGGAACAGGAGCTGAAGCAACAGAACTACTCTGCTCCCTCTGAATCGTAGGTGGTCTCCGTGGTGCAGAACTAGAACCACCACCTCTACCAGCAAATCCCTCAGGACGTGGAGGAACAGTCCTCGATCTTCCTGCTGCTGAACCAACAGGTCTGACGAAGCCCTCAGATCGCTGCTCATATCCCATCTGTGGACATTCTGCAATCCTATGTCCCGGCTGACCACATCTGAAACAAAGACCAGCTATCCTGTAGCACTGGCCATGGTGTCGCCGTCCACAACTCTGGCACACAGGTGCCGAACTGACAGATCCAGAACCAGTCGTACTGGTAGCAGTACCAGACGATCCTCCGCTCCTCCTGGATTCTCCAGAACCAGATCCAGGAACAAATCTCCTCTTCCCAGAGGAACCACTGCCAGAAGTATCTCCTCCAAATCTCTTCCTACTCGCAGACCACCGCTGCTGAGTAGTCGTCATATCATTCTCAATCAGACGAGCTCGCTCCACAAGCTCAGAGAAATCAGTAATCCTGAACGGTATCAAAGGCTGCCTCAAAGTGTCTCGTAAGCCTCTCAGAAATCGGTAGCACCTCTCAGCAGAAGTGCTGACCAGCTGCGGAGCGTACCTGGCTAAAGCAGTAAACTCAGCCTCGTACTGCATCACCGTCTTGCTCCCCTGAACCAGCCTCAGAAAACTCTCCTGCATCTGCTGTCGTGCAGAAGGGGGAACAAACCAGTCCCGAAACACCTCAGTGAACTCTTCCCAAGTGATCAAAGAGTTCAATCTGCCCTGAAATCTGGCTGCCTGCTGGCCGTCCCACCAGTGCTCAGCCTCTCCGTCCAACAGAAAAACTGCCAACGGAACCTTCCTGTCTGCAGGACACTGCATCCCGTCAAAAGTCTTTTCCAATCTCCTCAGCCACTCCTCGGCTGCTCTGGGCTCAACAGCGCCCTCAAACCTCGGAGGCTTCAACCTCAAAAATAACTGCAGGTGTCGATCAATGTCCTCAGATCTAACAGTAGAAGCACTGCTCTGAGTCTCGCTCATCATCTGAGCAACCAACGAAGCAAACTGTGAAAGTGTATCAGCACCGACCAATGGGGCTGTACTCCCCACTGGTGCTGCCTGATCGTCACTCTGACCGTCTGTCATGTCTGGGTCTGGCTGATCCATACAGAAAAATCCAGAAAATCTAGAAAACTATCACAAAAACAACACAAAAACAACACAATAAAAAGCCAAACGACCCAAAACTACCTCCCAGACAGACTCACTGATCACTTCCTAGAGCTCTGTTTTACAATCCAACCAGTTTCCAAAACCAGTGCTCTGATACCACAAAAGCTTGTCACGACCCGACCCGACGGGGACGGATCCCGCCCGAGCCGGATCGCGGCGAGCGCACTTACTTGCTTATCCAGGATCTGGCTTTGGATTAGGTTGCTGAACTGATCTTCCAAATTCTTAACTCAACAGAAACACACAGAACAACAGAGCTACTAAAAACATCAAATGCAGCGGAACAAAACATCTATCTTTTCATTTCCTCAAAAATAATCATCTACAGAACAGTACATGACTTTCAACAGAAAGAAATACAGAACATAAAAGCCATGACTGTACAAAAATCAAAAGTACAAAAGTACCTAATCGGATCAGACTCTGAAACTAATCCTGGACCTCCTTGCCCTTCCCAGAACCTGAAAACCACCAGAAAGCAAGGGTGAGCTCAACAGCTCAGCAAAGCAACAAACCACCAATTTAAATTCTCAGAAACCAAAACCAAACTCATCCGACAACAATCAAATCAGAAATCAGAACAGAATCGGAAATCAGAACTTATACGGACAGATATCAAAACAGAAACAGAATCGGAATCGTACAGATCAGATCACAGAACATAATAAACTCAGCAGAGTCAGAATCAGAAATCAGAAATCAGAATCGTACGGAACATGTCATATCAGAATCACATATCAGATCAGATATCAGATATTTAATATAGTTAAGTGTGCCCCCGGCACCAGAATAATAGCTGAGTAATTAATAGCTAAACTAAACTGAACAGAATCACTACGGATTCTAACCCTTATGTCTCCCTTGTGCTCACAGCACCTGAAATTCGCTGAATAATTAATAGCTAAGCTAAATGTGCTCACAGCACCTGAATAATAGAATTCACGGATCCGGAATATAACTGATATTTCTCCAACTTGAGCTCATCTAAATTTCCCGTTTCACTAACTGAATCTCATAGGATCCAGGCCCCTTATAGCTCCCTTTTTATAGCTTATTCACATAGCATTTCAATTCAGAAGAAATCCGGACATTTCAGAAATTACCCGAAAATCGGGCAGTACAACGGCAGTATATAGAATTTACACAAAATTTCCTGCAAAGAAAATTTACCGAATTCGCACATAACATAGATAATCACATTCCAGAACATTTATTCTACTGCACAGATAATTTCCAATTTCACAGAAAATTGTAGTCTACGAAAAACATCGTCGAATCAAAAATACCCGGACAAAAATCTTCAAAATATAGTCAAAACGTGCACACCCGGCACGGCAACGATATACAGAAACTTACGCGGTAAAAACTGAACCAATCAAAAGATACGGACGAAAAACCGTAACGAAAACGAAATCCGGACAGAAAAATACCGCCAACCGCGACGGAACTGAAAATTGAGAAAGGTAGAATGTGCCTTACCTCGAGCACAGCAAATTCCTCAACAGTCACTTCGATCGAAAACGGCTCCGCGTCTTCCCGAAATCAACTTTTCCAATTTTCTCTTTTTCTCTCTCCTCAGAGCTGAAATCAGATATTTTATTTTTTTATTTTCTCTCTCTTCAAATCGACTGAAATCAGCTTTATAATACACAGATCGGCCCGGCCGATCGTCTAGATCGTCCTGGACGATCAGACCAAATTCCCATCGTCCTGTGACGATTTTTCAGGACGATGTTTACTATTCATAGGCGATAAAAACCCCTACTCACTGACTTGTGCCATCCACTGATCGTCCCGGGACGATACCTCGATCGGCCTGGACGATCCCTACAGGAAAACACTTAGAGCAATTCTGGCAAAATCTGGAATTGAAAATACACTGATCGTCCCAGGACGATCCCAGATCGTCCTGGACGATACTGGAGCAGTTTGTGATATTACACCCTCCGTTCCCCTTGCTTCCTCTCGCCGGATCCGTCCTAAAGAGGAGACCGAAACTCCTCTCCTTCTTCAGCTCTCTGTCCGTAGTCCAGGACCGAGCTCGATGGCGCCTCGGGTCTCCGAGCCCTAGCCGACATCTCCTCTTCTTCCCTAAAGCAGGTATCTTTCTTCTTGTTCTTACATCCCTCTTATTCTTCTTCCCTTTTCTCCACTCTTTCTTATTCTTTTTCGTTCTCAGATTTTCTCTTATCCTCCTTGTGCTTAATCTCCTTCTTCTTCTCCTCCTTCTTCTTCTCCTCCTTCTTCTCTTGATCTCCCTCTACCTTTCTCTCATCTTCCACCTTTTTCTTTTGCCTTTGCAAAAACAAACAAAAATCTGAAAACTAATCTTGTTTAGTTCTCATTTTTGCTTCATATTTGTGTCTTATTGAGAGGGCCATTGTATAAATCTTGACTGGTCTTGTGAGGTTTTGGAGTGTATATGTCATTACACTCCTAGCCTTTTTAATTTATATGTATTTGTAGTCACTTTCTAAGGTAGATATCATGATAGCTTGCATAGTTGATTTTGGCATTGTGTTGGTTTGCAATCTTATCAAACATGTTGATTTACATTGTGTTGAAATGGGTAATTAGCAGGTGAGCCTACTTTTGTTTTATGCCACATGGTTTAGAAGCTTTAGGTGTGAATGGTGACAAGGCTTGAGAAGCCATGTTGTTTCTTTACTAAACTATGCATGCAAGGTGTTTGTGCTAATGCTCAACTTAATATGTTAAGCTCTTTTAAGTGGGGAAGAGATGTCAAACAAAGAAGTCTTGCCCCTTTTCTGTTATGAGATGAGCTCATGGGTTATTGGAGTAGTTATATGTTGAATGTGTATCCAAACATAGTGACGTTGGCTTGTTCTCAAAGAAGGAAGTTCTATTCCATGCATAGTTTTATTTATTTAAGTCTACTCATTCATGTGATTTACACCTTAAGGTCATGATATCTATGTCAGTTTACTACATGGAACCTTGCAAGTATTGCATACAAATTGTGTGATGGAATATTGTTGAAGGAAAGGTTAAAAAAAAAAACTGTATCCGAATGGAAACTTTTCTTCTCAAGTTTTCTTTGATCGTATATGTTTAGTTATGAAAGAAATTTTGTTAATATATGAGGGGTATCATCTTGGTGGTAAGTGTGGTGAAATTGTTGGAATTTTAATAATGTCTTGCCCCACGGTTCACATCATGTACTTCAATGTGTAGATTGTGAAATGTCATAAAAGCTCGTCATTCTTTACAAAAATGCATATATAAGAAGATTTGAATTGGAGCCTTTACGTCTTTGCTATTCCACTTATACTCTATGTGTTGGCATCGCTATGAAAATTTGTTGGAAAAGCTCTCATGTGTATTCATGTTACAAAGACTTGTTTTGGCGTGAGAACCAACTCATGAACTTGGATTAGAAAATTACTTGGAATTGTGGGTGGTATATAACATGAAAAATATAAATTTGTTGGAATGAATTCATGCCTATGCTAAATCATGTGATAAATGAAATACTTATATATATGATTAGTAAGTGTTTATATATCCCATACATGCTTAGAAAGAAATTCTCATATACTTTGTGAATCCGAGGTGGTACTACTCATGATATTAAAACACTTTTCTAACGGTTAGAAAGAAGTGGCTAAGTCATATATTAAAGTGATGGGTGCAGAATTTTTCACTGTTAGCTCCCAAATTGTGTTGAAAAAAAACAAATATAAGTGCAGTTTTTGCTATCGTTTTAAGCTTCCACATTGTCTTGGCCATAGACTAATGCAGATTTTTGCGGTTTTGAGTTTCCAAATCATTTTGGGAGCGAGATAAGTGCAGATTTTTGCTGTTTTTAGCTTCCGGTTGGTTGTAAGAATGACATACGTGCAGTTTTTCACTACTTTGAGCTTCCGAATTGCTTTAAGAATAAGTTATGTGTAAATCTCTCGCGTTTTTGTGTTCTAAGCTATGTCAAAGTGAGTATTTGTTGAAAAAGGCAATCATAAATTTCTTAGATATGCGAATTACATTGTTGGAAGCATGCTTAGTTACAGTATAAAGAGTTGATAGATTTTGAGATACCTTTATGCTTGTTCTAAATTTAGATCTTTCCTTATCCCTTTAAGCTTTTCAAAACAAAAAAAGAGGGTATGTTGGCAAGTATTAATTCTTTGTGAAATTCTTACAGTTCTTTTTTTATGGAATTCCTTCTCAATTGTTTTGTGGGAGAATTTGATTTGAAGCCCTTGCATCTTTATTATTCCACTTTGAGAATTCGTTGGAAGAGTCGCATATTTGTGTTGATTTGTTAGCATGAAGTTTATTTAATGCGGGCAAAAGAAGTGAGTGAGTAATAAGTTATTTTAGTCTCTTTTATAGAATGGAAATAGAGATGTTAGAACTCTTTTCGTTGGACATTCTAAATTGTGATGGCACTATTGAATTCTTCATCTTTAAACAACATGGAACCGATTGTATTTGTTTCATGAATAGAGGATTATTACATACATGGCTAGTTAGAAGATTTTATGTATGATTGCATTCATATCATTCCACTTATACTTGACTTGATAGTGTAGTTATGGAAGTTTATTAGAGAGTCTTCATGCATATTTGTGCTATAGCATATGTGGATGTTTTAACGAAAAGAGAGAGTTGATTTATCTTGTAAAATGGTTATGATTTGTTCTAAAATTTGAAAGACACTATGATTTGTTTTGAGTTAGCGAATCGCATTTCTTGTATCTTTTCTTGTTATAAGGCTTTATGAATCGTTTTGCATCGGGAAGTTTTGTTTGATGAGTTTTACGAATCGGCTTGAGTTGAAATTTTATGTGTTTTCGTTTTGTGAATGTTTTATGACGAGGGCTCTACAATGAGGGATTTCCATAAAATCTTCTTGTTGGAAAGCTTTGTTTTTTTTTCTACCCCACTCCAAATGAAAGGGGGCACTTGATTATGAGTTGGTGGGTAGAGTTTTGTGTCAAAGAATGAAGTTTTGGTGGGAGATTTTGTAGAGATTTGGTAGAGTTTTGGTGTCAAAACAAAATGAAAAGATCAGTGATTTTTAGTATATGGCTTCTTTTGGGAGGTTTCGTATACTAGTTTTAGAAATCCTTACAAGTTATGTTGGGTTTGATTGGACTTATTTAGTATAATCCCTATAGGGTCACTTAGGAGTGATTAATACTTTCCTATTTGGATTGAGTTCTCTTAGTGATTATTTCCAAAAGAGTGAGTTTGGGAGAGTTGAAGCTTTAAGGGAGCTTTATGTTTGTAGGTGCTTAGTGTCTTTTTGGAAGCAAGATAGGATTACCTCCTCTTTATGTTAGCTTATAAGGATAAAGAGAGTATTGGATGAGTTCAAAGCAAGATGAATTTAGTTGTAAGTCTAGTTTTTTTTAGAGGTCTTTTTCCCCCTTAGTCATTGTAGGGTTTGGTTTAGAGTGTTATAGATAGATGTCTTAATCGTATCAAGTGCCTCATTTGGAGTGGGAACAGTAAAGGGCATTGTTGATATAATAGGATGCACTTGACTTCTACGAAGTGTATCCAATAACAACAATGCCTACATCCCTTTTATTTGTAATTTTTTCATTCTTTTCTTTTTACTGCTTTGCTATAAATTCCTAAACCTAGTGACATATGTACGAAAATTCTAAGAGTTAGAAAACAAAACCTCCTTTTATCCCTACAACTTTAGTGACACATAAGGACAAAAATTAAGGACCGAGTCTTAGAAAATATAGACTTAGGGTGCATGCTCCTTATAGGATAGAGACATTAAAATCAAACTTAGTGACACGTCTTCCTAGGTTCTAGTTTTCTTAATCCACTAATAATCAACCAACCGATTCTAATCTAATTCTTAAAATCTATTAAAATACTCAATTCTTAATCAAGTTATTATTAATATTTTATAATTATTAAACTTCAAATCTAAGATATGAACTTAGATCAATTCTAACTAATCTAATGATTAATTCTTAACCAATCTAAAATCTAAAAGATGTAGATTTTATTAGGGATTAAATTACAAATTAAGATTCATTAGGATAAGAGACTCCTAAATATCAAACCTTAGACTAACCTTTATAAAATCAATCAACAAACCCCTTAATACATAACAACCGCTCCAGAAGTGAAGTTTATTGGATGGACTACTCCGGGCTGCGGGGCTAAGTGTCCTAAGGAGGCTGGTTCCTCGAGCCTGGTGGCACAACGCCACGAATGAATCTAATGGAGCGTCAAAACCTAAAATTAATTTTTCTAATTGGCATAATTCAAACTTGATTAATAAATGATTTAATTCACCCTTTTCTTTTTCTTTTAATAACAAACTAAAATAATCAAACAAAGTTAATTATCACTGGGTAACCCAGGCCTACGAGGCTATTAAGTTAGCCCCAAGGAGGGTGAAATAAACCTCACGGCCTCGGTGTGAAACAAAGGTGGTAGTTAATTAAACATTAAAAATAAAAGATACCTAAAATCAATCCTAAAACACTAATATTTGAACTTTAACCAAAATATTTCCTTTGTCCCTTTCAACAAACAAATCAAATATACATACAACTCTAACTAAAACTATCCTATATAGGATCTACCAAAACTACACAGCCTGCATACACCTTAGACTGGTTTGGTTAGGGCACGACTCCTAGTCTTAGGATAGGCTGACATTTTCTTCTGTTGATTCAATATTTATTACATACACATGCTTTATAATTGTTACTATTAGATTTCCTGTTTGTTACATTCTTACTTACATGCATTTATTTTTTTGAATGGCATCTACGCTCATTCTTGTATTTTTCTTTCACTTGTCTTGCGAGGTACATTGGGGTAATTCGCTAGCTTGAGGCTTTTGAGTGGCCGCGCCACAATCGGAAAGTATTTGCTTATAAGCTTGTAAGTGGCAGCGCCACAATCAGGTATGACCTCTGCAACTTGTAAATCAATTTTCTTTTAATCATGTATCGAACTGTTACACTCCACACACAAATTGTTAATAGGTATTCTAGCATGTGTAGGTAGCCAGCCATAGGGTAGTTCACTAACGAAGCTTTGGCCCTATAGGTCAAAGCTTGCCCCCCTTCTGTGAGCCCTAGAGACCATTAGGGTCATTTAGGCCTGTAGAGTAGGCCACCTATTATGCCGGTTGGCATCGTTGTTTTCCCACACGAAGTGGGCATCTTTGTTTTTCTGCTAGGACTTTGGCCTTTTCCGGTTTTGGGTACGATACCCCCCCCCCCTTTTTTTTCTTTCTTTCTGTGAGCCCTAGAGACCATTAGGGTCATTTAGGCCTGTAGAGTAGGCCACCTACTCGTGCCATTGGGCATCGCTGTTTTCCCACACGAAGTGGGTATGACTATGATGATTTTCTGTGCGGGTATCTTGCCTGAAGGATACCCTTAGGGTGTGTTTATTTATTTTTTTTTCTGTACTCTGGATGTCATGCATATGTTCTTACACACTTTTCTTCACAATGCACTTTACCTACATACTTGCATTGCATTAGTGGACCTAAGGATCTTTCTTACTCGTGCATTTGTTTCATGCATCATTAACAACGCTAGATCTATTCCTTTGCATATTGTAGAGTCCTTGATTGAAATCTTTTAAACTATTAATCCTTGATTCATTATGATAGAGCCTTCCCATCTTGCATACATGTAGGACGGTAGGTTGTGCTTAGGATTTTAGCTGGCTTCCTTTTTCAGGCAAGGAATAAGTCCAGATTGCATTAGCTAGGTCGTAGATGCTAGTGTTGTGTGTACAACACTACATCTTTTATAGATTTAGGGTCTAAAGGTGGGGGATACGAGTGTACCCCTATACACCTTATTGGTGGGTTAGTTCTCTACTTTTCCAGAGGCTATAAATCCTACCCATCTGCGTCACACAGATGACGCCACTTCCTTCTTTCTCTCGTGCTTGCTTGAGATGCGTTGTCTCTCTTCTTTTTCTCTAGTTTCCACTTCTCCTAGCCGGCCGGATGTTGATTGAACCCTGTGTGAGCTGATTGAGCCAATTTGGGACCTTCTCCTTTGATTATGAAAGCCTAGAAAATTCCCTTGCACTAAACCCATTAGAGAAGATAATCTAACATCCTTAATCGAGAGTTTTCCTAAGTTAAGGCTTAGGATGTAATTAACTACGGGGGCTTGCGCCCGTAGGAAACCGATCCCCACAATCAAATAAACCCTATTCGATGCTGATGTATCGAATAGGGGAAATCTCGTGAACTTTTGGGTTATAGATATTATTATCCATCGAGGTTGGTAGGTGAAAGCCGCTATCCTCCATGGCTAATCGTATCTATAACTCCATCTGCTCTTCCATCGGCCTGCTTGTGCCGAGTGTAAAGGTCTACGACCATTTTGTCCTACGGGATAGTGTGATCGTACCCTTTGCATTCGAACCACGCGAGCGGAATCCTTTCGGAGACCCACAGATTTCTGGCGACCACGGTGGGACAGGTTTCTCTCTCCATCTTTGGATGTTAAATTATATTCTTTTGTATGACTCCGGGTTTAGTGCTCCTTAGACTAGGTTCGTCCTACTCTTAGATAGGGTCCTTTTCTTAGTCAGGTTCCCTTCTTAGATAGGGTTTCTCCTAGCTTTGGTCCCTTTCCTTCTGACCTTTTAGGTCATTTCGTGCCTTATCAAATTCTCTTCTTCCTGTCGGGTTTCTCAGTTTGCTCAGCTCTCGCACCCCGAGATCACCTAGCAGACCCCGACACCTTCTTACCTTTCGTAGGTATTTGATACCTAAGAGTGGATTAGTTGTTGATAGTAGTTCAGACGAGGAAGGAAACTTCCGACGTCAGACTATTAGTAAGCAATCTATTCCCCATCAGATATGTGGAATTAGAATCGAGGATTCCCATCAAAAATCTTATGACACTTCTTCCACTAGTGTTGGTTGTTCGCTACAGACTAGCTAACCTTCCTACCTCCTATAAATATTCCTTTGTATTCGTATTCCTTGAAAGGATTCTTCTTACTTTTCAGCAGTCTGTGTGGCCACGACGATTTGTCCTCTACCACACGATGTTCGCTTCGAAGAGTATAAGGTTATCTTTAAAAGGGATACACTAAGATGTTGTAGAGATTCTTGTCCTTGTATTTGTGTACACCAATCATACTGGTGCTAACACAAAACCCTTAATTTTGTCCCTCCTTTGTGAAAGATTGTTCTACCCAGTTTCGCTTGTCACCTAAAGCGTGGTCTGGGATACCAAAACTAATAATTCAAACTCCCTTTTAAGAGGTGATACTAGGTCCATACCCACCTAAGTTAATCAGACGTGGTTATGTTGATACAATATTCCTAATTCAAATATACTTTCTTTAGGTGATACTGTGTCCATACCCACCTTAGTTAGTCAGGTATGGTTATGTTGATTCAATATCCCTAATTCAAATCTACTTTCTTTAGGTGATACTGGGTCCATACCAACCTATGTTAATCAGGTGTAGTTATGTCGATCTAATGTCCCTAATTCAAATCTATTTTCTATAGGTGGTACTGGGTCCATACCCACCTAGGTTAATCAGGTGTGGTGTGTTTGTGATCTAATATCTATAATTTTAGCCCACTTTCTATAGGTGATACTGGGTCCATGTCTACCCGTATTAGTCGGGTATGGCGATGTTGATCCAATGTCCCTATATAAGTTTAATTCTCCTATCAGTTGTGATACGATAGTTATTCTTCCCTTGTCACTGGTACATGTCCCTCTGTATGGATATAACTTCAAAGGATCTCTTCTACTTTTCGACAGTCCGTGGCCACGACGATTTGTCCTCTACCACGTGATGTTTGTCGTACAAAGTATGAGATCATCCTTAGTATTTGTATGTAAACACGCCGTATGAGTGTTTCTACTTGCACTCATGCCCACCAATCGCTCCGGTGTTGTGGCATGAAATCTCTTTTTCAGTCCCCTTTGAGGGTTGACTTTCCCCAGTTTCACTTGTCACATTCAAGTGTGGTATGGGATACCAAAACTACTAACTCAAATTTTTACATAATGTGATACTGGGTCCATCATTGATCTATATTAGTCAAATATAGTGATGTTGATCCATTGTCACTACGCTAATTTCTCTACAAATTTTGTTGTGATCTTTGCACTTCCCCAGTTCATTCATATGAGTTGAATGTGGCCTGGGTTACCAAAGCCAATGTCCTATTCCTTTATAGATCCTGTGCATGATATTTCTTTCTCCCCAGTTTTACTCATGTGGCGAGTATGGCCTGGGTTATCAAAGCCAACAATTTTCCTCTCTTTATGTTATAGTATACTTGATGTATAACTATGAATATAATTTGAAGGTAAAAAAAAAGATAATAAAAAAGAGAGGGAAACTCTTAGTTGAGTAGAATCGGTTGCCCTTGTCACAGGTGGAACCCGGTTCTACACTCCAAGAGCTCAAAGTCCCTCCAAATTCTTTTCTTTGTCTCTCTTTAAAGCATTTTGATGATTGCTTAGGAGATGACTATGTTTCAATTTCTTCTATTATGATTATTCACTTATAATGGAGATGTTTTCCCTCTCCTATGATGTGGTACATCTTGCCTTAGATGTCAACATCATTTCTTAGTGGATTTTTGATCTTCTAGTAGAAAGTCAATCCACTACCTCCTTTGGTGACATAATTTCCCATGGAGATTTTGTCCTTAGCTGAAAGAGCAGTTCTTAGGACGAATAAATGTTGCTTGCACTTCTCACAGGGTCCCATCAGTTAGTATGGGTGTTACCACTGTGATCCCTTTTTCAATCACTGATATTCAATTTGATGAATATTATTTTTAATGGCAAATTTGTTCCCTCGCCATTTCACTTGATCTTTGATATGACATTTACTCTTCCTACTCGGTCGTTTATATGTTTCTTTGTTTAGAGAGATATATATCGATCGTTCATTTCACATCGTCGTATATGATTTCAGTTTATCTAAGAAATTCTACTTGTATTTGGATTACTCATGGCCACGACGATTTGTCCTCTACCATGTGGTAACTAAAGTATAAGTTTGAGATTTCTTGGATGATGGATTACTTCTTTGGCTTTCTCACAGCACCACGCATATGAGCGTTGGTTGGTTGTGGAGCTCTGGCCTCTTTTTATCGTCGCGGCATATGCGCCCGACGATATTAGAGTGTTAATCTTTCCTCTTTTCATCGCCGCGGCATATGCGCCCGACGATGTTAGAGCGTACCCTTTCCTCTTTTTATCGTCGCGGCATATGCGCCCGGCGGTATTAGAGTGTTTTCTTTCCTCTTTTTATCGCCGCGGCATATGCGCCCGACGATATTAGAGTGGTGTTCTTTCCTCTTTTTATCGCCGCGGCATATGCGCCCGACGGTATTAGATTGTAGAGTTCCCTTTGCTGGTTGAGAGAGCCCGACAGAGTCCCTGGGAGGCATTCCTCACCACCCCTTTCCTCTCTTTATCGCCGCGGCATATGCGCCCGACGATAGTTGAGTGTTCTTTCCTTTTCGTATCACTTTGGCATATGTGCCAGTGATAGTAGAGTGTACTTTTCCTCTTCTTATCGCCGCGGCATATGCGCCGGACGATATTAGAGTGTTCTTTTCTCTTTGTATCACCTTGGCATATGCGCCAGGTGGTAGTAGAGTGTTTCTTGTCCTCTCCTTATCACCTCGGCAGCTGCGCCAGGTGGTAGTTGAGTGTTCCTTTAGTAATCATTGATCTTTGGTGTAGTTGTTGGTTCTTAGTGGCAAGCGTGTTCTGTCGCCACTTCTAATATCCCTTCTTTAATATAAAATTATTCTTGCTTGTTGTTGTATGATTCCTATTTCACATAAAGAAATTTCACTTATGTTTGAATTACTCATGGCCACGACGATTTGTCCTCTACCATGTGGTAACTAAAATATGAGCTTGAGATTTCTTAGGTGAGGAATTACTTACCTCTTCGTTTTTCTCACATCACCACGCACGTGTGCGTTGGGGGATTGTCGAGTCTTCGCTTTGTCCTATTGACAGACCTATAGTCGGGTAGGGACTTCGCTGTTTCGGGGCCTATGGCCGAGCGAGGGTGCTCCCTTTCTTCACCGACAGACCTATGGTCGGGTGATTGTCCTCTTTTCTGCTTTATTCTACTGACAGACCTATGGTCGGGTAGAGACTTCGCTATTTCGGGGCCTATGGCCGAGCGGAGGTGTGTTCTTTCCTTCCCTTCACCGACAGACCTATGGTCGGGTGATTGTTGAGCTTACCTTTATTCTACCGACAGACCTATGGTCGGGTAGAGACTTTGCTGTTTCGGGGCCTATGGCCGAGCAAAGGTGGATCTTTCCTCTTCATTCTATCGCCAGACCTATGGCCGGATAGATGTTGAGCGTCCCGTTTTGTCCCATCGACAGACCTATGGTCGGGTGGACATCGGGCTTTTGGTTAGTTACCCGACAGAGTCCCTGGGAGGTACACTTCACCACCTCTTCATTCCCCCTGTTTCCTTTTACCTGTTAGGGGGTTGTTGAGTTTTCGCTTTCTTCTACCGACAGACCTATGGTCGGGTAGAAACCTCGCTGTTTCGGGGCCTATGGCCGAGCGAGTGTGCTCTCTTTCTTCACCGGCAGACCTATGGTCGGGTGACTGTTCTCCTACCGACAGACCTATGGTCGGGTAGAAACCTCGCTGTTTCGGGGCCTATGGCCGAGCGAGTGTGCTCTCTTTCTTCACCGGCAGACCTATGGTCGGGTGACTGTTCTCCTACCGACAGACCTATGGTCGGGTAGGAACCTTGCTGTTTCGGGACCTATGGCCGAGCAAGGATGTTTCTTTTTCTCTTCACCGACAGACCTATGGTCGGGTGACTGTCCTCCTACCGACAGACCTATGGTCGGGTAGGAACCTCGCTGTTTCGGGGCCTATGGCCGAGCGAGGGTGTTTCTTCTTCTCTTCGCCGACAGACCTATGGTCGGGTGATTGTTCTTTTTTCGCTTTATCTTACCGACAGACCTATGGTCGGGTAGGGACTTCGCTGTTTCGGGGCCTATGGCCGAGCGAAGGTGCTTTCTTTGTCCCTTTCCCATCACCGTCGGACCGATGGTCGGGTGATCGTTGATCTTCCTTTCACTCACCCTCTGACTTATGTTTAGATGATCGTTGAATTCCATCTGGCTTTTTTTTATGAGATTGTTTCAGATCGACTCATGTGAGCACGAGTCCTCCCTCTCCTATTCTGCCACTTTGGTTGGGCAGATAGGTTGAGCTGCTTTCTTTGACTCTTTCTCTTATTGTTAAGCTGGTTTCGTTAGTTGACCCTAAGGTTGTATCTTCCTAGAGTTAGGAAGGTCAACGCCAACACGTACGGTTCACTTGTTGTTCGCCGCACCTGTTGGGGGTCCGTTTGTTGACCTCGATTTTGGCTTAATCATGCTCGAGCTCTTTCGATCGATTTAATTGAATCTCGTTGAACACAATTCGCTCAAATCGACCCGATTCGAGCCGGATCGGACTCGAACATGTTCGATTAGACTCGATTAGTTGGTTTTCATAGCGTCGTACCTGATTTGATTTAAATTGATGTTTATTTTGAATTTAAGTTCGCGCGATTAAGTTTGTCGAGTCAGCTCGAACCCGAATTGACTTAAATTTACCCAGATTTTGGACTCGGATTTAACCTGGTTTTAGCTGTTTTGGCTTGACTCAGCCCAATTTATTTGTTAGTTGAAGCCCTTCTGACTTTCTTAGTAATTCAAATCAAATGCCGAAATCAAGCATGCAATCGAGCGGTCCGGGTTGAGTGAGTAGTCGGCACGGTCCCTGAGGCTCGCGATCTGCTTCAGGCAAAGCAGTGATACGAAGCAGTTAACAGGCTTTATTCGCGTGTTTTGAGCTGCTGCTGCGATGGATCAAAGAGCGCGAGCTTCTTCTTTTGGCGACGGACTTGATTTTACTCAGAGCGAGAGCCCCAAGCTTCGGCATTGAAAACAACTTCTTCTCTCTCTCAATCTCACGCCCGACCTCTCTCACACGCGGCTCTCTCCCGATTTTTTTTCTCTCTTGCTCTCGGTCGGAAGCAGCCCAAGCCTCTATGCTCTCCCTCTCGGTATCTCCCTCTCGAAAGCTCCCAGGCGGAACCAACTGTCTCCCACGATCCCTCCGTTCCCCTTGCTTCCTCTCGCCGGATCCGTCCTAAAGAGGAGACCGAAACTCCTCTCCTTCTTCAGCTCTCTGTCCGTAGTCCAGGACCGAGCTCGATGGCGCCTCGGGTCTCCGAGCCCTAGCCGACATCTCCTCTTCTTCCCTAAAGCAGGTATCTTTCTTCTTGTTCTTACATCCCTCTTATTCTTCTTCCCTTTTCTCCACTCTTTCTTATTCTTTTTCGTTCTCAGATTTTCTCTTATCCTCCTTGTGCTTAATCTCCTTCTTCTTCTCCTCCTTCTTCTTCTCCTCCTTCTTCTCTTGATCTCCCTCTACCTTTCTCTCATCTTCCACCTTTTTCTTTTGCCTTTGCAAAAACAAACAAAAATCTGAAAACTAATCTTGTTTAGTTCTCATTTTTGCTTCATATTTGTGTCTTATTGAGAGGGCCATTGTATAAATCTTGACTGGTCTTGTGAGGTTTTGGAGTGTATATGTCATTACACTCCTAGCCTTTTTAATTTATATGTATTTGTAGTCACTTTCTAAGGTAGATATCATGATAGCTTGCATAGTTGATTTTGGCATTGTGTTGGTTTGCAATCTTATCAAACATGTTGATTTACATTGTGTTGAAATGGGTAATTAGCAGGTGAGCCTACTTTTGTTTTATGCCACATGGTTTAGAAGCTTTAGGTGTGAATGGTGACAAGGCTTGAGAAGCCATGTTGTTTCTTTACTAAACTATGCATGCAAGGTGTTTGTGCTAATGCTCAACTTAATATGTTAAGCTCTTTTAAGTGGGGAAGAGATGTCAAACAAAGAAGTCTTGCCCCTTTTCTGTTATGAGATGAGCTCATGGGTTATTGGAGTAGTTATATGTTGAATGTGTATCCAAACATAGTGACGTTGGCTTGTTCTCAAAGAAGGAAGTTCTATTCCATGCATAGTTTTATTTATTTAAGTCTACTCATTCATGTGATTTACACCTTAAGGTCATGATATCTATGTCAGTTTACTACATGGAACCTTGCAAGTATTGCATACAAATTGTGTGATGGAATATTGTTGAAGGAAAGGTTAAAAAAAAAAACTGTATCCGAATGGAAACTTTTCTTCTCAAGTTTTCTTTGATCGTATATGTTTAGTTATGAAAGAAATTTTGTTAATATATGAGGGGTATCATCTTGGTGGTAAGTGTGGTGAAATTGTTGGAATTTTAATAATGTCTTGCCCCACGGTTCACATCATGTACTTCAATGTGTAGATTGTGAAATGTCATAAAAGCTCGTCATTCTTTACAAAAATGCATATATAAGAAGATTTGAATTGGAGCCTTTACGTCTTTGCTATTCCACTTATACTCTATGTGTTGGCATCGCTATGAAAATTTGTTGGAAAAGCTCTCATGTGTATTCATGTTACAAAGACTTGTTTTGGCGTGAGAACCAACTCATGAACTTGGATTAGAAAATTACTTGGAATTGTGGGTGGTATATAACATGAAAAATATAAATTTGTTGGAATGAATTCATGCCTATGCTAAATCATGTGATAAATGAAATACTTATATATATGATTAGTAAGTGTTTATATATCCCATACATGCTTAGAAAGAAATTCTCATATACTTTGTGAATCCGAGGTGGTACTACTCATGATATTAAAACACTTTTCTAACGGTTAGAAAGAAGTGGCTAAGTCATATATTAAAGTGATGGGTGCAGAATTTTTCACTGTTAGCTCCCAAATTGTGTTGAAAAAAAAACAAATATAAGTGCAGTTTTTGCTATCGTTTTAAGCTTCCACATTGTCTTGGCCATAGACTAATGCAGATTTTTGCGGTTTTGAGTTTCCAAATCATTTTGGGAGCGAGATAAGTGCAGATTTTTGCTGTTTTTAGCTTCCGGTTGGTTGTAAGAATGACATACGTGCAGTTTTTCACTACTTTGAGCTTCCGAATTGCTTTAAGAATAAGTTATGTGTAAATCTCTCGCGTTTTTGTGTTCTAAGCTATGTCAAAGTGAGTATTTGTTGAAAAAGGCAATCATAAATTTCTTAGATATGCGAATTACATTGTTGGAAGCATGCTTAGTTACAGTATAAAGAGTTGATAGATTTTGAGATACCTTTATGCTTGTTCTAAATTTAGATCTTTCCTTATCCCTTTAAGCTTTTCAAAACAAAAAAGAGGGTATGTTGGCAAGTATTAATTCTTTGTGAAATTCTTACAGTTCTTTTTTTATGGAATTCCTTCTCAATTGTTTTGTGGGAGAATTTGATTTGAAGCCCTTGCATCTTTATTATTCCACTTTGAGAATTCGTTGGAAGAGTCGCATATTTGTGTTGATTTGTTAGCATGAAGTTTATTTAATGCGGGCAAAAGAAGTGAGTGAGTAATAAGTTATTTTAGTCTCTTTTATAGAATGGAAATAGAGATGTTAGAACTCTTTTCGTTGGACATTCTAAATTGTGATGGCACTATTGAATTCTTCATCTTTAAACAACATGGAACCGATTGTATTTGTTTCATGAATAGAGGATTATTACATACATGGCTAGTTAGAAGATTTTATGTATGATTGCATTCATATCATTCCACTTATACTTGACTTGATAGTGTAGTTATGGAAGTTTATTAGAGAGTCTTCATGCATATTTGTGCTATAGCATATGTGGATGTTTTAACGAAAAGAGAGAGTTGATTTATCTTGTAAAATGGTTATGATTTGTTCTAAAATTTGAAAGACACTATGATTTGTTTTGAGTTAGCGAATCGCATTTCTTGTATCTTTTCTTGTTATAAGGCTTTATGAATCGTTTTGCATCGGGAAGTTTTGTTTGATGAGTTTTACGAATCGGCTTGAGTTGAAATTTTATGTGTTTTCGTTTTGTGAATGTTTTATGACGAGGGCTCTACAATGAGGGATTTCCATAAAATCTTCTTGTTGGAAAGCTTTGTTTTTTTTTTCTACCCCACTCCAAATGAAAGGGGGCACTTGATTATGAGTTGGTGGGTAGAGTTTTGTGTCAAAGAATGAAGTTTTGGTGGGAGATTTTGTAGAGATTTGGTAGAGTTTTGGTGTCAAAACAAAATGAAAAGATCAGTGATTTTTAGTATATGGCTTCTTTTGGGAGGTTTCGTATACTAGTTTTAGAAATCCTTACAAGTTATGTTGGGTTTGATTGGACTTATTTAGTATAATCCCTATAGGGTCACTTAGGAGTGATTAATACTTTCCTATTTGGATTGAGTTCTCTTAGTGATTATTTCCAAAAGAGTGAGTTTGGGAGAGTTGAAGCTTTAAGGGAGCTTTATGTTTGTAGGTGCTTAGTGTCTTTTTGGAAACAAGATAGGATTACCTCCTCTTTATGTTAGCTTATAAGGATAAAGAGAGTATTGGATGAGTTCAAAGCAAGATGAATTTAGTTGTAAGTCTAGTTTTTTTTAGAGGTCTTTTTCCCCCTTAGTCATTGTAGGGTTTGGTTTAGAGTGTTATAGATAGATGTCTTAATCGTATCAAGTGCCTCATTTGGAGTGGGAACAGTAAAGGGCATTGTTGATATAATAGGATGCACTAGACTTCTACGAAGTGTATCCAATAACAACAATGCCTACATCCCTTTTATTTGTAATTTTTTCATTCTTTTCTTTTTACTGCTTTGCTATAAATTCCTAAACCTAGTGACACATGTACGAAAATTCTAAGAGTTAGAAAACAAAACCTCCTTTTATCCCTACAACTTTAGTGACACATAAGGACAAAAATTAAGGACCGAGTCTTAGAAAATATAGACTTAGGGTGCATGCTCCTTATAGGATAGAGACATTAAAATCAAACTTAGTGACACGTCTTCCTAGGTTCTAGTTTTCTTAATCCACTAATAATCAACCAACCGATTCTAATCTAATTCTTAAAATCTATTAAAACACTCAATTCTTAATCAAGTTATTATTAATATTTTATAATTATTAAACTTCAAATCTAAGATATGAACTTAGATCAATTCTAACTAATCTAATGATTAATTCTTAACCAATCTAAAATCTAAAAGATGTAGATTTTATTAGGGATTAAATTACAAATTAAGATTCATTAGGATAAGAGACTCCTAAATATCAAACCTTAGACTAACCTTTATAAAATCAATCAACAAACCCCTTAATACATAACAACCGCTCCAGAAGTGAAGTTTATTGGATGGACTACTCCGGGCTGCGGGGCTAAGTGTCCTAAGGAGGCTGGTTCCTCGAGCCTGGTGGCACAACGCCACGAATGAATCTAATGGAGCGTCAAAACCTAAAATTAATTTTTCTAATTGGCATAATTCAAACTTGATTAATAAATGATTTAATTCACCCTTTTCTTTTTCTTTTAATAACAAACTAAAATAATCAAACAAAGTTAATTATCACTGGGTAACCCAGGCCTACGAGGCTATTAAGTTAGCCCCAAGGAGGGTGAAATAAACCTCACGGCCTCGGTGTGAAACAAAGGTGGTAGTTAATTAAACATTAAAAATAAAAGATACCTAAAATCAATCCTAAAACACTAATATTTGAACTTTAACCAAAATATTTCCTTTGTCCCTTTCAACAAACAAATCAAATATACATACAACTCTAACTAAAACTATCCTATATAGGATCTACCAAAACTACACAGCCTGCATACACCTTAGACTGGTTTGGTTAGGGCACGACTCCTAGTCTTAGGATAGGCTGACATTTTCTTCTGTTGATTCAATATTTATTACATACACATGCTTTATAATTGTTACTATTAGATTTCCTGTTTGTTACATTCTTACTTACATGCATTTATTTTTTTGAATGGCATCTACGCTCATTCTTGTATTTTTCTTTCACTTGTCTTGCGAGGTACATTGGGGTAATTCGCTAGCTTGAGGCTTTTGAGTGGCCGCGCCACAATCGGAAAGTATTTGCTTATAAGCTTGTAAGTGGCAGCGCCACAATCAGGTATGACCTCTGCAACTTGTAAATCAATTTTCTTTTAATCATGTATCGAACTGTTACACTCCACACACAAATTGTTAATAGGTATTCTAGCATGTGTAGGTAGCCAGCCATAGGGTAGTTCACTAACGAAGCTTTGGCCCTATAGGTCAAAGCTTGCCCCCCTTCTGTGAGCCCTAGAGACCATTAGGGTCATTTAGGCCTGTAGAGTAGGCCACCTATTATGCCGGTTGGCATCGTTGTTTTCCCACACGAAGTGGGCATCTTTGTTTTTCTGCTAGGACTTTGGCCTTTTCCGGTTTTGGGTACGATACCCCCCCTCCCTTTTTTTTCTTTCTTTCTGTGAGCCCTAGAGACCATTAGGGTCATTTAGGTCTGTAGAGTAGGCCACCTACTCGTGCCATTGGGCATCGCTGTTTTCCCACACGAAGTGGGTATGACTATGATGATTTTCTGTGCGGGTATCTTGCCTGAAGGATACCCTTAGGGTGTGTTTATTTATTTTTTTTCTGTACTCTGGATGTCATGCATATGTTCTTACACACTTTTCTTCACAATGCACTTTACCTACATACATGCATTGCATTAGTGGACCTAAGGATCTTTCTTACTCGTGCATTTGTTTCATGCATCATTAACAACGCTAGATCTATTCCTTTGCATATTGTAGAGTCCTTGATTGAAATCTTTTAAACTATTAATCCTTGATTCATTAGGATAGAGCCTTCCCATCTTGCATACATGTAGGACGGTTGGTTGTGCTTAGGATTTTAGCTGGCTTCCTTTTTCAGGCAAGGAATAAGTCCAGATTACATTAGCTAGGTCGTAGATGCTAGTGTTGTGTGTACAACACTACATCTTTTAAAGATTTAGGGTCTAAAGGTGGGGGATACGAGTGTACCCCTACACACCTTATTGGTGGGTTAGTTCTCTACTTTTCCAGAGGCTATAAATCCTACCCATCTGCGTCACACAGATGACGCCACTTCCTTCTTTCTCTCGTGCTTGCTTGAGATGCGTTGTCTCTCTTCTTTTTCTCTAGTTTCCACTTCTCCTAGCCGGCCGGATGTTGATTGAACCCTGTGTGAGCTGATTGAGCCAATTTGGGACCTTCTCCTTTGATTAGGAAAGCCTAGAAAATTCCCTTGCACTAAACCCATTAGAGAAGATAATCTAACATCCTTAATCGAGAGTTTTCCTAAGTTAAGGCTTAGGATGTAATTAACTACGGGGGCTTGCGCCCGTAGGAAACCGATCCCCACAATCAAATAAACCCTATTCGATGCTGATGTATCGAATAGGGGAAATCTCGTGAACTTTTGGGTTATAGATATTATTATCCATCGAGGTTGGTAGGTGAAAGCCGCTATCCTCCATGGCTAATCGTATCTATAACTCCATCTGCTCTTCCATCGGCCTGCTTGTGCCGAGTGTAAAGGTCTACGACCATTTTGTCCTACGGGATAGTGTGATCGTACCCTTTGCATTCGAACCACGCGAGCGGAATCCTTTCGGAGACCCACACTTGGTTGATATTTGCTTGCAATCAATTGCATATACCTTTCAATTTTCATTACTTGTAGATTTCCACTTGCTTGTTTGCATATTGATATTGATTGTAAAGGCATTCATCTCGTTGTCAATACTTGCACCATTTATTACGATCATATCCGCTTATTTGTAACCATGATTTGATATGAACATTTTTTTAAAAAAATTTGAGATGAACGTTGTAAGTCAAATATTATCGTTCAAGAGTTCCATGTTACGACTTGTAATCATGTTACGCTTTCTACAATTTCATCACTATTTGTAAGCAAGTTGTACTTGCAAGTTTTTTGTTCATCTCAAATTCCCTGTTCATACATTTGTGTTTAATTATTTGTCATTTTGTGAATTGTAAGTTCATTTTATGTATTTATTCAAGTATGGTTTCATATTATTCGTTTGAGTTTAATTTAAGTCCCGATTCTTGTTAATCGTTCAAGTCAAGTTCTATGTTGATCAATTCATATTCAGGTTCAAATCCTTCAAGTTCCATGTACTTAGTTCAAATCAAGTCCCCTGTTCAGTTCAAATTTAAGTTGCCTCCTGACATTTACCCTGTTTAGGAGAAATCCAAGAGTCGTTGCCTTCCCCTACACGCTACATGAGCGCTTTAAGTAGGTGTCAGGCGACATCGTGGTTGCATTTCTTCAATCCCGTTTAGGAGAAATACGAGAGGGTGTATGAGTTTTCAAGATACCTGTTTGAAAAAAGGCAATTAGTTTCCTCACCGGCACTAAGGCAAGTACAAGTACTTAGAAGTATCCCCATCACGCTACGAGAGCATGTACAAGGTCTACCTACTTTGTTATAAATGTTGCACCGGACTCCCTCCTACCAGGCTACAAGAGTGCATATAGGCGATTCTCCGACTAACTACAAACGTCGAGAGCGGGATTTTAACTTTTAGAAATTATAACTACGCGATGGGGTTGACGGTGGTGGTGACGACGAGCACAAAAAGAGAACACACAATCATCTTTTTCTTTTTATTGCTCATCATTTTTTATCACTCTTTCTCTTCTCTCTTTTTATTTTTTTCTTTTTCTTTTTTTTTTTTTGTTTCTTTTTTTTTTTTTTTTTTTTTTTGCAATTTTTTTTATCATTCATCATTTTTTTGGCCCTATTGCTTTTTCTTCCCCTTTTTGGCAACACATATATAGATACATGTATGCATCTCTACATACATATACATAGGTGCATACATATATAAGTGTTTACATGTGTATGAATATTCACATGCATATATGTACATACCTCTAGCAATAACATACATAATTAATGTTAACAACTAACATAGCAAATAGCAACATTAATGTACTTATCATTAGTAATAAAAAATAAAAGGATAACTATCCAAAAAAAAAAACCTGCCCTGTTCAGCTTTTGGTCTGAAATGTGCTTAAGGGCATTTTGAGTGAAGTGGATATGGGCTTTTTGTTAGTGGGCTGAACTTAGTGTTTAAGAGGCTATTTTTAAGTGGGTTTTGGAGGGATTTTTGTGGCCTAATTTGGACTAAGTTGATGGAGTGGGTTGTGGGCTTTTGAAGAGTTTGGTCCATTGAAAGAGGTTGGTTTAGGTTGAGATTAGAGGGCTGTTGAGTGAAGTGCTGATAGATCCGATTAGAGGGAACAGAGAGGGAGTCGGCACAATGATGGGAAATCGGAGCAGGGAAGGTCGTTGAAGTTCAAAGCCCGGCCTCAGTTGGAGAGATTATTAAGGCACTTGGTACCGCTTGGTACCGCTAGGTACCCATGTTTATGCGGACGGTGCACACTCCGCACCTAATAATTTTTCCCTCAGTTGACGCTATAGCAAGTGACGGGATTTCTGCAAGATTTGCATAGGATTCGAGCAAGTATATATATGTCAACATTTAGAAGACTATTTTTTCTCTGTTTTCAAAGATATTTTTTACTAAAAATTAGGTTTACAAAGCAATAAAAAAGAAGCTAGAAACTCAGAAAGAGGAATCTTTTATTTTTTAAAAATTTTAAAGAGTGACTAGGAACAGTGGCGGAGCCAGGAAATTTATCAAAGGGGGGCCTAAATTAACTTAGTAAAAATTTCCCTCAACTTTTTTCATCCGGGCTTGGGACCGGCATAGGCAGTTTTAAAATTTTTTTATTAATAATTATCCCAAAACATATAATATTAAATACAATATAGTAAATAACTTACAATTTATAACGTCTACTCTTCATATTCTGAAAGAGTTGAATGATAACTTCATTATCAATAGAATCCAAAATTTCTTTTTCAACATAAGCAAGTAGTAAATCATTCATCCATTGATCGCCAATCCTATTTCGCAGTCGATTTTTTATAATATTCATGGCAGAAAATGCTCTTTCAACGCCGGCTGTAGCAACAGGTAATACCAATGCCAATTCTAGTAGTTTAAAAACAACTGGATATATTATATCCTTCCTACTTTGAATCATTTTCTCAGCAAGACTTCCAACATCTTTTAATGAGGTGAACTGATCATCAGATCGCATATCCATGATATAGGTATCCAATTGATTTTCAAGAACCGCCCGATCAACAAGACTAAAATCAGTTGGATAAAACTGTGTCATTTGAATCAATTTGTCTTTGTTGAATGCATGAAATCCATCATTAGGATTCAAACATGCAATGCACAATAGCAGTTCGGTATTTAATTCTGTAACTCGATTGTTCAACTCCTGAAGCTGCATATCAAGCACTGTGTAAAAAATTTCAACCCGTAAATGATATAAATTTGTTATATCTTGAGCTCTACGGCGTGACCGACCACGAGCAACCCACTTGTCATCCATATGTGGAACTTTGATTTTCTGTTGCTGACAGAATGAGGTTACATTATTGATGAAGTCAGTCCACTTGTTATCTCTCATATCCTGTAGTCTTTTTTTACATATACGGACCAAAGACATAGCATTAACAATATCTTGTTCTCCTCTTTGTAAAGCTTGTGATAGTTCATTCGAGATACCAAGAAGTGAAAGTGATTCCTAGTCTAGGAATCACTTCCACTTCTTGAACTTGCTAAAAAAAGAGAAAAAAAATCTGAAGAGTGTTTTTAGGAATCATTCCCACTCATTAAATGTTTAAAAACTTTTTTTTTTTTTTGAAAAACCTGGGGCAAAAGCCCTTGTATTAAAGAAAATAAATTACAAGTAAACCAATAAGGCAGAAAAGAAAAACAACAATAAAAAACAACTAAGTCCACCAACCGCCTAGAAAAACAGCGGGATGGGATCAAAATAATCACAAGACTCAGAGATATAAGACCAAAACCCAACAATCAAAATATGTCAGAAGATAGCCATCATAGCAGCGGAGAAGGCTCAGGTTGCCAAAATAATCCAAAAGCAAGTGAGAACAAAGCAGCTGATTACATAAATGGAATAAATGGCCATCGCAAAACCTTCAGCTGAAAACATCAAAATTTCATTCAGTCCCACAGCTAGGTTGCCACACAGGCCATCCATAGCTATAATGGATGGGTCTGGCCTTGCTCATCATTGTCAGATTATCCAAAATCCAACACCCAAAACTGGCATCCAAAAGAATCTTGCCAAAAACATCCGTTCCAACATCAAAAATAGGCAATCCATCATTAAAAACTGCAGTAGAATTGAAATTCCGCCTCTCCCATGGAAGCCAATAAGGCCTCCCAAAGATGCAAAAATCGCACATTTGCAGGTGTATCACGGCCAAAGTAACATCAACCCAAAAGACAGAATTGGAAGCAACACAACCAATATTATATTCCAGTAAACCTTTGAAGCAAATAATCTTTGCTTTTCCAATTTGTAAGTTTTGAACGGATAGCAGTGGAGATAGAGCATCTAATTTTAATAGGAGCAGCCCTCAAATTAGAGAAACGATGGTTGTTTCTCTCCCTCCAAAGATGATAAATGATGCAGCTAATAAATAAGTAACAAAAATTCTTATCCAACCTGCTATAGAGCTGCGAATTTTCAATGAAATCATAAATTTGAGAGAGGTTAGGTCTCAATAAGAAGCAGTTTAGATCAGGCAACATAGCCGTGAGGATAGTGTAGGAGAAGTCACAAGCAAAAAATAAGTGAGAGTGATTTTCAGGAGAGTTGATACAAAAGAGCATTCTTGGGAAACCTAAATCCCCCTATGCAATAACATATCAGCAGTCTTGAGTTTTCCAATCATTGTCATCCAAGCAAAACATGCATATCTAAGGGCATGTTTTTTGTGCCAAATGAATTTAAACCATCTAATCTCCAGCAAATGTGAGTAGAAATGAGAGATAAAATCTCTGAATGCTGGCTTGGAAGAGCCTTTCCATAAAAAATCATACTTCTCATTAATACTTATGTCATTAATTGTAGCAAAGAGAGCATTAGGAATGCTAAGAGGAAGTTGCCATTGACCATCAAGAATAAAATCGTTCACAGATTTATCAGCAATCATTGGGATGTTAGAAAAATGAGCAATCGAAATTCCTTTGAGCCAAGGGTCCCAAATCATAGAGAATGAGCTATCTTGAGACACATAAAAGGAAACATTGTCTTTAATCTTTAAAGCAGTAATACAATTTTTTTTTTCCAAAACTTGGAGGCATGTGGTGGAGGAGATTTCCAAGGAGAGTCAAATTTAGCTTTTATACCAAGTGCTCAAAAAGGATTGAAACTTATAAAACCTACTGATGATAAAACAATTAACACCATAATAGAGATCATCAACAGATGGAATACCAAGGCCCCCAAAACATTTAGGCAAGGTAACTTGAGACTGAGCAATAAGGTGCAATTTCTTCTAATTTAAGTTGCTATGGAAGAGAAATTTAGAGCAAAGTTTGTTGATAGAAATACAACAAGCCTTGGGTATAATGAATCCTTTGATCCAATAAGTGATAGTATTGGCAATAATGAATGTTAAGAACTAGACCCTACCTGCAAAAGAAAGAAACTTGGTTTTCCAACCATCAAGTAGAGCAGAAACTTTGCTTAGTAGTGGTTGGAAGTGAGAAAAATTGAGCCTCTTAGAGAAGATTGGAAGTCCCAAGTAAATGAAGGTGTAATTTGGTGAATACCAAGCTCATCACAAATGTCTTGAACATCTTGAACAATGTTAGAAAAAATAATGGAACTTTTATCAGCATTGACTTGTAGCCCGGAGATAGATCGAAAATGTCACAATCATCTATTCAAGCCAATAGCATTTTCACGAGAGGCGATCCCAAAAACAAGAAGATCATCAGCATACATCAAATGACTAATGCAGATATCCTTACATTTAATACCCTTGAAACATAGAGTATAAGATGTGTTTTGTAGAATACAAGAGAGCCCATCTATTACAATGCAAAACAACAACGGAGATAGGGGGCAACCTTGTCTAAGCCCAGACGTTGAATTGAAAAAACCATCAAGCAAGCCATTCAAACATACTGAGAAGTACACATCAGAAATACACCATTTTATCCATGAAACAAATAAATCAGGTAAACCTTTCTGAATGAGACTAGCAATTAAAAACTCTCTAGAGACAGAGTCAAAGGTTTTCTTAATAACAAGTTTGGCACAAAATTTCTTATGAGGACCCTTAAAATCTCTAAGAATCTCAAAGGCTAGAATAATATTATTCGTTGAGCATCTGTTGGAGATGAACCCCGATTGGCTATCATCGATAACAAAAGGAAGGGTAATTTTTAGCCGATTTGCAATAATTTTTGCCACAATTTTATAAAAAACATTGCACAATGATATAGGCCTGAAATCATTGATGTTAGAGGCATGAGAGCATTTAGGGATCAATGTGATTGCAGTGGCTTTAACCCCTTTTGGAAGAGAACCGGTAGAGAAGAAATTATTCACTGCTTTATACACCTGCAAACCAATAATATGTCAAGATTTTCTATAGAAAGCGTAGGTGAAATTATCTGGACCAGGTGATAAGATTCATTGCCCTAAAAAACAACTGCTTTAACCTCTTCAAAAGAAATAGGAGCCACCAACATGCTACAGAGATGAGAACCTTTTTACAAATAGGAATTTCTAAGGACCCATCTTGAGTGGTATGAGGAGAGTTGTAAAGAACTTTGAAATGATTAATAATAGCATTTGCTACATCAGAAGTGGTAGTGAAGTGACCCTCAATGGTAGTAATCTCTTTAATAATATTCTTATTATTCCGATTTCTAGGTTTGGCATAGAGAAAATCTAGATCATCCTCTCCATGCGTGAGCCATAAAGTTTTAGCTCTTTAAGATATCCAAGAGATCCAAGACGATTGCATGGAAGCAAAATTTTCATTTATTCTCTTCAAAGCACAATTAAGCTCATTTAATGGTTGGGATTGAATGGCCAATAGGCATTGATGCTGCTTACTCCTTAATTCTAGAATAGAACTAGAGAGGTAATTAGAGGAGGCCCAATTTCTGTTTTTCAGAGTCCTTTTAAAACAATGTAGACTATGGTAAAAAGAAGCAATCGGACTTCTGGAAGTCCTAATAGTAAAGGCCGATAGAACAACATCCTATAAACCTTCCATGTTGACCCAATAGTTCTTAAACATAAACCTAGAGGAAATAGGTTTGTCATGGGTGGGTATGAAAATTAAGGGGGAGTGGTCAAAGTTAGAGGGAGGTTCTATCTTGTAATAAGTAGAAGGTAAGAAATCCAATAAAGCAGCATTTACCAAAACTCTGTCAAATTTAATGTGAATAGGGTTATCCACCATTTGATTATATCAAGTGAAAAAAGCTCAATCGAAGATAGATCTTGCACACCACAATTGAAAATCATATTATTCAGTTCTCTCAATCTGCCATCAAATAATTAAGAACCACCAGCTTTTTCTGATTCAAATCTACAACAATTAAAATCACCAAGGATAACCCAATGTTGGTCGCTGGCAGGGTTAATTCTATCAATTGATTCCAAAGGCATCTGCGCTCATCCGTGCTATTAGCAACATAAATAACTGAAAGGTAAATGGAAGGGCATAAACCCGCAGAAAAAACACCATGAATAAGTTGTGGTGTAATAAGTAGGTGGGAGAATGAAAGAAAGATGTGTCCCATTTTAACCAGATTCTACCAGGGTTAGAATCCCTGAACTTGTTGCAGTTACCTTCATTCTCAAAGAGCAAGTGTGAATTTAAAAACCAAGGGTCCTCTTCAGAAGTCGGAGAGATTTTAGCCTCAAGAAAGCATAAAAGCTTAAAGATCATGAGAATTGATCAACGACTTACAAAGCCGCACTTTGTCGGGGTTGTTAAAACCCCTAACATTCCAACTGGCAAAAGATGGCAAGGACATTAAGTCCTAGTGGCTTTGGCCTTCTTGGCCGATTTACCCTTTGGTGGCTTAGACTTGTTAGGGGATTTCATTGGTAGCACTAGATTTGGAGGTGGATGGGGCATTATCTAAATTTTCTAAATTAGGAGAAGCAACTTCTGATATAGAAAAAGAAGTGGTATCATTATCTGATTGGCTATTTTTGTTGAATTAAGAGATAAAAGCAAATGCTTTATGATAGTGGTATCACTTTATGGAAATTATTAAACAGAGTTCCAATTCTGTCTCTATTGGGTCCGGTAACACATTGGAACTGAGAACTATTTAAAGATATTATTTACACAATTGCCAATGTTAATGCGGCGTAGATGCTTATCAAGATGTTGGATTTGGTGAGGGTATGGGTGTCAAAAATAGTTTGCGGGCCGGGTTCGGGTTGAACCCAACAGTAACCCACTGCTATTCGACACGACCCGAACCATTTTTGCAAACGGGATAGATTTTACAACTCGGACCCGACCAGCCAAAAATTTAGGCTAACCTAGCCTTACATGGATGACCTAGGGCCGAGTAACAATCACTGGCGAATGCGGAATCGCGGAGGGTGGGATGCGGCGCGGTGCGATCGCCGGCCAGACCGGACATTACATGGTGCGACTGAACACAATTAGGACTTGCTGCGTAGGGCTTCCCGGCTTGGAATTGTAGCGAGTGGTTCACGGGCAATATGATTGGACACCGAGTTGTGCGCGGCACAGGCTCACTCATGCGATGATGCCGACATCATACGCTATCACTCACTCCCTCAACTACACCGATGGGTCGATGTCACGCGCTATGCTTCCGGGTCAACCCGAGTTGGTTTCGGATTTTCTGGTCGATCCGAACCCGACCCAATTTTATAAATAGGTTAGAATCCAAAACCCAAACCCGACTGGTTTCTCAAACATGTTGACCCTAACATGAAAATTTTCGAATCGGGTCAAATATTGACAACCCTATGTGAGGGATTATAAAATATGCACAGGAAAGAAATACTAAAACATGGACACATTGACATTTCTTATTCTTTAATTTCAGTGAGATGAATAAGCTTTCAAAAAAAAGGATAAGAGAAAAAAAAAACCTTGAAAAAGGGGGAGGTTACCCCACATTCCTGTGATAACAGCAAATCTGTAGCTTCAGCCTCAGAAAATTCACCAGGACAAAGCTGCTAATGATGCTTCAGCATTTTGTGATAGGATTAAGAAACTATGAAGGTGGAATTTTTTCTTAAGAAATAAACTAGTCAGCACCAGATTCTCTGCGCATGTTACTGAATCAGAATTGATTTGCCATAAAATTTTAGACATTCCAAACTATATTCCATTAATCCATTTATTAAAACATTATTTGGATGGTAGAAATCAGTCCAATTAGTTTAGAACTGAAGTCTAAAAAGCATTGCATTGCTTATTTCAATCGATATGGTCCAGATGAAGGTTATTACAATGTTACTTCCAAAAATCAATGTTGTAAACCATTAGGCGCTCCATGGCAAGAGGCACCACTTCTCATGACCACCTTACATCCCACACTGTATATCTACTTGCTCCCCCTGACTCTTCTCTCTTACGCGCTCCTCTCACTTCCTAACACTAGAGGTATAAATAAGCCATACTAATAGGAAACACTTGTAGATCTAAAGTATTTCCTATCAATCTTCGGAGAACAATAAGATTTCTCCACAAAAATCCACACAAACCACGAAAACAATAGATAATTTGTATTATTTGATGAAAGAGAAACAAAAAATACTAATATACAATTGATCTTCTATTCGAGAGGAGGATTGATCAATCCCAATCTCTAGATGCTGCTAGAACTGCTGCAATGAAGATCGGCGATTGGAACCTGGAAGATCGTTAGCAAGAATAAGAGAAAAATACATAGGGAGAGATAGTTCAAGTTTCTGTAATATTGCTGAAGTTGTAAAAACTGCCTACATTTCTTATGTATTCTAATATATGTATGTTTTCCTCCTTCCCCTCAGTCGTGTACTAAAACGGAGCATATCAAAATAAAAGTAATAGCAGTACTATAATGCAGAAAATAGAAACTAAGATAGTGGCTAGTGCCAGAGTTTGTTAAAAAGGATAAGTTGTCCTGTAAGGCCTCCGGTGCTATAGTACTCCGCATCAAGAACCCAAAGAAAACCTATGAGATCTCAAATTTCAGTCAAATTCAAAATGCCCTAACTCTAGGAAAACAAACTATTTAATGCATACAATTCAAAAGGAAATCCCTAAACAGTATCTACATTCAAATTTCCCTCCTAACTCCCTCAATAAACCTTCCTAAACAACTCACGCACACCCGGGCATGCGTTCGACGCGTTTAGCCTGTCCCGTCGGACCGGCTGGACCGGTTTAACACATACATAATCCAATGGAGCTTTGTTAGAATTTGATTGCTATTTTTTTTTTTTTCACATTTGGCTGTGTTCATTATGTTTGATATTTCTTGGTTTGGATTTTATTCGATGTTATTTGACTAGTCATACAATATATCAATAAAAGAGATATTTTTTTTTATTTTGAATAAAGTATAAAGATAAGAAAGAATAAATATAACATCATAGATATGCAAAGACTAAACTATAGTCTAGATTTTGAATTCTTTCTTCAAAACATATACGTTTTATTAATATTTAGGCTTCATTTGGAACAGCTTTTTCGTTGATTCTTAAAGCAGATTTTTAGTTTAAAAAAAAAAAGATTTTATACTAAAAAGCTGCTTTGAGAAGCAATAAAAAAGCGGTCCCAAACAAAACCTTAATGATATATATCTTAACGAACTTTTAACAAACCAAACACAAATGAACAAAATTTTGTTTGTATTTAATTCATCAAGTAATCAAGCCTAAATATTGTGTTCATTTTTAGTCTATTAGTTAAGGGAGCCAAAAAAGAACTATTTGCAAACGTCAAGTAAGATAAACGCCCCTACCTGTTGTTTTGTGCTCTTTAGAGTTTAGATTAACTTGGATCACATCTTCAACCATCTTCCAATCACCTGAGGGCACCCAAGGCCAACTGGTAGCGACATCCACCTAATTTTGTGTGGAGATTGGAGACCGAATAGAGATCAACTACTTCCAGCAGCAGGGAACAGCACCCTCCTTGCCATCCACAGCAAACACAGCGACCCAACACCATCTTCTAGACAATGATCCACATTACAATCTTTTGAAGGAGAAATTATTCTGTGCGGATACTGAACGCAGTTTACCATCCGGACATCAATCATAATGCATCACACAGTAGTATCGAGCAGTACTGAGCTGCGGTACCGAGTAGGAGGTGACATGGCACATTTTGATTGGTCTCTAAATGACATTCAGCGTCCGCACAGAATAATTTCTCCTTTCGAAGACAGGAGATCTTTGTTGTTCTAAACCCTATAAAACTAGAAAACTGATCAGTTTTCTTTATAGATATAAATTCTTTGAATGTCAGTTAGATTTACATTCTTTGTTAGTTTGCATATCTGATAATGATTACATGATCCTAACCTAGGAAGCTCTACATGAAAAAAGGTTCAGGGTCAACCTGCTACTTATAGCCAACGTGAGATAGAGTTTCAACAAATATTGAGGGGCTGTTTGGTAGCAGAATTTAGGCCGGATTTGAGTGAAATCCAGCCAAACGGCCTAAAATGTAAAACCAAATCTCACGGCAAATGAAAGCCTCCGTAGGCCGAAAATTCCGCCTTTTCATGCTAAAACCCGGATTTCCGAAATCCTATTTTTTGCCGGATTTACAAAATCTGTTGGCTCGAGAGGAAGAGTGCGCTCGTTAAATCCATTCTATAGCCAAACGGTCACACTAGATTTAATATGATTTATCATGAATGTTAGCAAACCATTTTCAGGATTTAGGCCCCTCAGGATTTCCAAAATCCGGATTTTGTGGATTTATGAAATCCTACTTAAATCAAATCCTGGGTGCTACCAAACAACCCCTGAGCATTCAAGTGATTAGACGATAGGAGACCTTGTTGTACCAAGCCAGAAATGCTTGAAAATTAATAATTGCTTAAATTCTGGTTCATAATCATTATATAAATACAATAAACGCCAAACATACCATTACATTAGGTGATGCAAGCAAACCTAGAGGGAGAAGAGCTGAAGGACCCTTAAGTTTGCCTAAAAAAATCAGAGTGATGGCCAGGATATCCAGTAAGTCCTTAAGTCATGTTAGAACAACTGACATATAGAAAAACAAACCTACAAACTAATAATCACTAAATAAACATAAAATTAATAAGAACAAAAATGATCAAATCTATATTAAAAAGCACAAAGTTCAACATAGTCATATAGATGCAAGGACAAGAAGAAGCCATTCCTATCAAAGACATCATCACTGGCTGTATTTCAACTTATTTTTGGCCGGGGGCTTTTGAGCCGATTAAGATTTCGTTTGGGATCACTTTCTTACTGTTTCTTGAACGATCTTTAAGCAATTATCTTCGCACTATGTTTAGCTTCATAGGAGTGCGCGAAACACGAGAGAGATGGTTACCTTGGCAAAGAAGCGAGCAAAAAAAATGGAGTTCCATTGGAGATGAACTACCACATTTTATATTTTTAGGGCATTTTAGAGTGAAAAATGAGATTTTTGGTTAGAGATGCCTCGAAGAAAATGGTCATTCATCTAAACAAAAGCCCAGCATTTTGTCCATAGCAAATGCAAACATCTTCTTCACTGCTTGTATAGAAAACATACGAGATTGCTTCGCCTAATAACCTAATGTCGTAAAAGCAGGAAGGGAAAAGAGAACAAACAATACATACAGGTTCATGGAATCCTCTAATTTGAACTTCGGTGGGAATCATCGACGCCATAGAGAAGACGAAGAGTGTGAATAGCAGGACGGAATCCAGCGCGTAGTGGGACGACAGAGACAACACGTAAGTGCTGCGCATTGCCGTTCTTCGGCTCACACAAAGTCATCTGACACATCTCTCCCTCCAATATCTCCCCCATCTTCTCCTCGGCAAAAGGATGAGACTTGCAGAAGTTGAATAGTTCATCAGCCGAGCATCCAACGAGGACTCGCGCTGCCCTATCGAAGCACATCACGGGAATCACTTTGTCGGAAATAGCAACATAGAGGAGGAGACGGTAGAGACGTTTGGAAGCGGTGGGGAAGGTGTATTTGTTGCTGCAGACGGCGCAAGTTGGGGGATTAGGGAGGAAATCATTGGGGAGAACGCGTTCACAGTTAGAACAGGCGAGGTAGGAGAAGCTGGTTGTTTCCGCATCAATAACCGTGCAAAACGGCGGTGTCCATGGTTTATTGCTGCGGCTGCCGCCCCCGTCGCCATTGATATTCTGCATCTTATTAGGGTTTGCGTCCTTGCCGGATTGCGGAAGGGAGCATAGCGAAAAGATATTTGTTTGAAAAGCACTTAGATAAGTAAACTCATAGATCAATTTTGAGTTATATAAATTTAGCTGTTAAGTTCATTTATACGAGTTGAATTCTGTAACTATTTCGATGCAATTGGAAGCAAGAAGACGATGAAAGCCCTAAATCCTGCTTTTGATAGAATTCATTAAATCTAGAAATTAGGCCAAATTTGAGATTTTTTTAGAAATTTAGGCCAATTAAGACTATTGTACACACATCATATATATAAAATTCAAACCTAAGTCTCTTGGTTAATAGCAAAAGCTCTCAACCAAGAAGTCTTGAGTGAGAGTCTTACATATGTGATGTGTGAGTGAATTTATTTTAATTGACCTAATTCATTTAGTTGAGAGTAGGAAATGAAATTTTAAGAGAAAAGATAGGAAGATGAGAGGAAAAGTTAGAATTTGGAGGTTGTAACCAATTTTGATAGTCTGTCATATTGAAAAAGTTGTTTGTCTCATTGTATTCAATCATACCGTACCTTTGATTTTAATAATTTTTAATAATTTTATGTTTTATAAATTTATATTTAGTCAAAATTTATAGCAGTTATGATATCTTAATTTTTATCAAACTTTCACTGCATAACTTAATTTTGCTATGTAATAAATGTCGTTAATATGAGAATTTTAACTGGAACATATTTAATTGGAACATATAATTTTTTGAAGTAAATGCATAATAGAAAAAATTATAGATTTTTTAGCATTTTATGAACTACTGCATTCCATATATGATATTGACTTACATTGCACAGAAAAAATATAATAATTTCATATAAGTATGACTAGTTGTTAACACTATAATTAAAATGAATTGGCTCTTAAAACATTATATTCTACATATAAGGGTGGGCCGACAAGCTTTATTTTAAATAAAAGGGTGGTGATGTAATCATAGTTGTAGCCTCTAACCAATTGATCGAATTACGCTAACATGTAGAGGGTAATGATTTTTAAATAATTATTGAAAGTCATATGTGAAATAAATTATTAATAAAAATAAAATGAGATTGACAGATGGATAGAAATGATAGATAACATGTGTAACGATGAAAATATCACTTTAAAATTGGATTCTATGTCTTGCTTTCATAATTATATTCATGATTATATTTACATGATAGTATCATAGTACTTTAAATTAAATGATTGATATAATTGAAATCGTGATGACTTTAATATTGGTACAATATATCATAACATACTGACATGATTCATTGTTTAATAGTATTATTTACCAATTTTTCTTATAATTTGGTAGATCTCTTTCGATCTTACTGATCATATTAATTTTATTTTTAATTTTAGAGATTTTTTTATTATGCATGTTAGTTGATGATTGATATTAGTTAGAACTAGAGCAAATATATTGAATGTTCTGCCTTGCATTGAAAGTAGTGATAAGTTTTGGTTAATTGATGAATTTTTATACTCATTACGTGGTTTTATATAATTATATATAAAGATAAGGAGTCTATAACATGAGGTAAGATAGTGATGATCATTTTAGTTTTATTTTAAGTTTTCTGATTTATATATATTCTTAAATAGCCAACGATGGATATTGTATATATATTTTTGAGTTTTTGAAACTTGTAATATAATGTAAATCTTGATAGTAGTAATATAATTATTTTTTCTCTATTTATTTATATATTTTAATATAATTAATCAGCTCTAAATGTCAAATGGATTTGATTGTAAATAAATGATTATTGGTTGTATGAAAGAAAAAAAAAAAGAGAGACAAAGATAAAGAGAATAGAAAAAAAATCATACAATTTAGATCCTAAGGTGCTACATTACGTATGTGATGTGTGTATGAATTTGCCTTAATTGCCTCAAATGATCCAAAAAATTAAAGTCATAATGAGCCAAAGAGATGAATAACGGTGGTGTCTTAGAAGGCCACATTGTAGATGGACGGGATGATATGATTGATGGGGACAACGCATTTGGCAAGGTTGCGAGTCAATGGCAAAATTGAGGCTTTATTTGGGACGGCTTTCTTACCGCTTCTTAAAGTAGCTTTTTAGTAAAAAAATAAAAAAAAATTGTACTAAAAAGCTGCTTTAAGAAGCATTGAGGGCTTCTTATGCAAGTGTGTGGCTGTTATAAATTTGTCTAAACTAAATGAATATGATATAAATCAACATTTTGAAATAACATCAATTTTAATTTATGTGAATCAGTAGAAGAAATTAAGATTTATGTAGCCTTTATTACTTCATATATCTAACATTTACAATCAAATAACACCTAATTCTTATTCAAATATTAAAAGGGCACATGTCAATGAGGAGGTAATTCAAAAAAATCATATCCCAAACATTATGTAATGACAAGCATAAAAATAGAGCAACTTTTATAATCATCCTTACGTAAGCCTATTTTTCATAGCCATTTACAAGAATTTTTACTAATTTGTTAAAATAACTATGGGTCATGCACCTGTGGGGTTGGTTGCTCGTAGACTTGCCGAGAGATTAGTGGACATCGCCAAACTTGTCACAAGCTAACATGGCAGCGGGCCGATACTCCCGTTCCCACAAAAAACAATACCTATGTCCTAAAATGGTGCGCTTATGTAAAAAATAAACTTTTTTTAATCTAGATACGTTTTCTTTATTATTTGTTGAGAAGATGATGAAGTATCATACTATTTGGTGTGCTCCTACATCATAAACAAATTATCAATTCTTTATTGCTCTTTTATGATGGTTGATTAGCAATGCAAAATCATCTTTTAACTTAATATAATGGGAGAGAAGGCATAAATATTAAAATGCTAAAGTTGTAAAGAGAATAACATACATATGAGGCTTATTAGAATAATAGTATTATAAATGTTGCGTGCTAGAAAATACGCGGCGATAGAGTTTGTAAATTCGTGTCCGAGCGTTGCACGAATATTCAGCACGCAAAGAGTAAAGAGAATGAACACCAAGGTTTTTATGTGGAAAACCCAAAAGAGGGAAAAAACCACGGGGTCTCGCCCAATTGCAAAGTTCCACTAGTATTTGTTTAAAGTACAAAGACCAATTCGTCTTACAAGCCAAGACGATCGATTTACAATCAACTTCTCACAAAGTTAGAAAGTTCTGCAAATTCCCGGCGTTTCCCGAAAATTCGCCAGAGTTCCGGCGTCTCAGGCGGCGGGAAGAGCTCCGGCGGTGGTCGAGGAGGAGCTTATTCCTTCTCCTCCTTCTTCTCTTCTTCTTCTCTCTCTTAACTTTAGTCCCCTTTGTGTAGAATAAGAGCTTTATTTATAGTTTTTCTGAAGTGGCATAGCTCGTAAATAGATGTGAGATCATGAGCGAATAGGGAGTGGTTTGAATGGACGGCCAATATTGAACCCTTCGATTGTGCACCGTTCGTTGGACATTTGGAAGCCTTAATGATGTCGGAATTCAGCGATCTTGGGCTCGTTGGATTCGTCTCGTCGATCCGCTCGATTCTAGTATAAGCTCGTTAAAATCAGAGATCGTTTGGTAACTCAAATTGCGGTTTGAACCTTCCAACAGCGCTTCGGGTCCTTGATTAGGACTCATTTGGGCTCGGATTGAGTTGATCTTGGTGTCGTTGGGTTCATATTTCCGAGACGCTCAGTTTGACTGTAAACTCGCTGCAATCAAAGTTCGAGTGCTCCCAAAATTAATTTTGAAGTTTCCAACTAGCTTTTGCCTCGAGATTCGTGCCCGATCAAACTAATTTTGTGATGCCGTATCAATAAAAAATTTACATTATGAGAATATCTGATTTAATGAAATGTATATTTATTATTTCATGATTGTGATTATGATTGTATTTATTTGTTTTATATTTTATTCCTCATTTATGCTTATAACTGGGGATTAAGACCAATAAATTTTATTTTCATAATATAATATTCAATTCACTCGCTTTCCCCACTTATAAGCATCCACAATCCACTGCAAGTTGTTATTGCATGTTGTTAATTTGTATGCCCTAATAATAGTTGCATATTACATCTCTCGATATATAATAAAAAATTTCATGTTTCACTTTTTTGTGCAATATCATTGTAAGCTCCATTGCATCACCACTCAAGAGTTGCTACGCTTTTGTAACAGCTCAAAAATGTAAAAAGGAAACTTCTAAACGATGAAGGTTTGAATTTATGTTTTACATCTTACATATATTTGCATGTATTTGGAAGTCTTTTAATTGTTGAAAATAATTGTATGTTCTAAAATGAGTCATAAGGGTCAGCAGCAAATTTTGGAAAAATCTAAAAATGTTACTATTTGAGCCCCTCACCGCTAGGTGTTCGATCACCTCAGTGCTGCTACAGTACTAGACGCCCGAATATTGACATTACATCGCTCTATTCACAGTGTTTTAGAAAAATAAACTAGCATCAAGCGCTAGATGACGGCGCCGCAGCGCTAGGCCTTTATCTTCATTTTTATTTATTTTAAAATCTATTATTTTGTTCATTATGTTTGATCGCAACCATTGACGTAGAGAGAGAGAGGGTTTTGGAGAGTTTTTAGAGAGAGAAACTCTATTTTGAGTTGTTGCTAGTCGTTTTTAGTCATTAGGTTAGTTGGAAAAGTTATCCATAAGGTAGCTCATAATATGTATATCTCAGCATTTAACAAATTTAATATTTTTTATATTTTTTTCTATTAAATTTTTATTTTCATTAGTAAAAAAACCTGGATAACTTTGCACTATTATAACTTTCATAGTGTAACTTTTTATTTGTAATTAATATTGAGATTATGAATGTTTTGAATATTTTTTAAAAATTATATATTAGGTATTTAGAATTTATGTAGTTTTAATTAAATAAAAAATAATATGAACTTTGAAAATACTATTGTAGGACAATTAAAGTATTGAAATAATATTTTATATAATCTTTAATAATCTTGTTATATTTTGAAACTAAACATTTTTACTCGGTATGTATTTTATTAAGCATATTGCTAAAATAAATATTAATCCTGTTAGTGTAACTTTCAGTATGTCACATATTCCAAAATTGCTCCAGAATGAGCATGCTTAATTGCGGAGTTTCTTACGAAAATTCTAATCATTACATCAAAAAGTGCCTCGATGTTTAAGAGCTTAGCTTCTTTTACTTAAGGCCAGGGTTTCACAATTTATAACAGCCCAAACTTTAACTATCGAGATATTATTCGCTTTAAGTAAAAGAAAGTTAAACTATTAAATATAAATGGCTAGAATTTCATTAAGAAACTTCGTAGTTAAGCGTGCTCATCTTAGAAAAATTTTGGGATGGGTGACCTACTTAGAAGTTACAGCAACAAGACAAAATCGTAAGGCTCTTAGGCCAAAGAGACAATATCTCGATAATTAAGAGTTTAGCGTGTTACAACCAATGCAGACAATATCTCGATGATTAAGAGTTTTGGCGGTTATAATTATTCCCTTTGAGATCCGACTAGTTTTAATTAAGCTATGAAGAGTAAAACATGTTATGCTAACTTATTTGGAAACAATGGCTTGCTTATCAACAACAACCCCATGTAGCACACACCTGCAATCTGCACAACTTTTATCTCACAACATTTCCAAGCAATGAGAACTCCTTGCCCTTACTCACTTATCTCTATTATAACAGTGTTTGTCCTTATAACTAGCTTTCGCACTCAGGATCAGCTTCTTAGCACAAACTCATAATACCTTCATTGAGAAATTTTCCATGGCATCTTTTCACCTAATGATTCTCACTCTAACATTCATTGTCCAATGCCATCTTTCAAACAATGCCTTTTCACATGGCAATATCCCTACCTTGAAATCCAACATTATCTTCTCAATGTGAACTCACATGACAACATTCAACCAACATATTCCTGCCTTGTAATATTCTTGCATTGGAGTCTAATCAAGAAGTTTGCACTAGTAATCCTTCCTACACTCCTTATGTCACTACCTGATGCCAACTTTTTATTGACTCCTGCCATGTTACTTCTCTAGAGTAATAAGCCTGTTGAGGGTTCCAATCCCTTGAGTCCTAAACACAGCTAGCCTGCCCACTCAAAAAAGCATTATATGTAAACATATTTGCTAAGTGAAGCTCCATATTATGTGACTTATCAAATTAGAGGAATACAATTTTGAAAAGATTTTTTTTCTAAACATTAAAGAGAGAATAATGATGACTTTAGAGTTTGCTATATTCTTTAGATTTAAGAGTGCTTTTGTTGAGCATGAATCTATAACATTTAAATGTATTGAGATTAATAATGAAACACTTTTATGAAAGATTGCTCTCATTAGTTTTTTTTTTTTAGCTTCTAAACTATTAGCATAATCATATTAATCATCTTGTTACGAAAGAAAGTAAAGTATATATTATCTAACAAGAAATATTGTCACTCTTCACGAGATGAAAAAACGTTATTTATGCACATCAAAGTTTGGTATATGTGCATATCAATACCTAATATGATCTAAAGTTGTGGGGCTTTGATTAGAAGCATTAAATGCAATATTTATCATTATAAAGTCTGAATTTGCTAATATATGCATATAAGCCAACTTTTAAAATCAATCCACTAAAATTAAATGTATATTGATGATGTCAATATGATGATGATGATGGTGGTGGTGGTGGATGTGTAAGCTCCAACTAATTATGATCCATCATCAATAACCCAAGTTAGCCACATGTTGTTTGATAATTTTAAAGAAGGCATTACCATTATTTTCTTAGGGTTTTGACTTTTTAAAAAGATATTATTATTACTAGCAAAATGAATGCAAATATTAGTATGTTATTGACAAATGATAATTATTATTATATGAGATACAAAATTTAAATTTTACTATAATTAATAATCTTTTTTAGTTATTGATATGCTTTGTATGTGAAGCAAATGATATCATAGTTTACCATATGTGATGCTTTAATGAAAAATATTAGTATAAGATATTTTCATTATATATAACATATTAATAATTTATAAAATATAATATTGTGTATATTGTGTTCGTGACGTTGTGTTCGTGTACGTGTTGCATAGACTAATTATGATCGTAATATTGACCAAAACATTTATCAACAACAAAATAGAAATATCTCAGTTGAAGCTTAGCTCATAAGAAATTTAATTAGCTCACCTAATTTCATATCTGAAAATAGAGTTTTGTCATTTTTGCCTATGATGTTTGAATAAATTGAATTCAACTTAATACTCTAATCGTATAGGCAACAGGTTGTTTAACTACCAGCTTTGCCTTAAACTTGAGAAATTCATTCATTTCATTTCAATAAACAACCTTTGCTCATCACAGAGATGACTTAGCTGAGGATGAAACCAAGAAAAATGGGAAACTGTCAACTGTGCTTGTTAATGATAGATTAACAGGTGTGATTAACAAGCTAATTAGGCGAGAAGAGCCGGTTTATAAGCTTCTCCAGATGTCTAATCCTTATGATTTAATTAAGAAAAATAGTTTTACCAGAAGATAATGAGCATGGCAATTAATGTTGTGTTTGGAAGAGCTTTATGATTGCTTTTGTGATGAGAAAAGCAATTAATAAAGACAATTATCTGTTTAAAAGTAATGATAGAAAAGCTTATGTTGCCTCAAATAAAATCTAAATTTGATTTTAAAGATTACGGTGTCCGCACATAATAATTTCTTAATACAATTCTAATCCCAAAAGATTAATCTTATTTATGACTTTATTTGAAGCAAATATGTTGAAATTAAATTTTTATTATGTTAAATAAAATAAAATTTTCTTTATTACATTGAAATATCTATTTATAAATGAATTCATATATTTCTTAAATTATGAATAATACACAGATAATGTAAGGATTTACATATATAATATTTATTTAAACGATATAAAAAGTATTATTATGATTAATTGATTTTAATAATACATATTATTTTTCATGTATACTTTTTTGTAATTCAAATAAATATTATTGAAGTAAATATAAACATTGAATTATAAGATATATAAAAATTGATATCTATAATTCTATATACAAATGAAAACACTTTTAATAAAAAATAGGTAGAAGAAAAGCTGAACAAACACAAGTCTGAAAGTACATTTCTTATGCGGAATTTACCATAACATAATTGGCAGTATCTTCATGAAGAACAGAAACAAATAGATAGATGAAAAGATAAAACATTTCTTTACATGAAAATTAAAATTCTCTTAAAAACCAAATTTTATTTTAACCAAAAAAAAATTGCAGAAACTTGAAGAACAAAGCATCAGTAGCAGTATCTTCATCTTCATCCGAATCGCTCTACCGACGTTTGTTTTTGCTCCCAAGCAGCAAACTAAAGTAGAAGAGGGCTCTGAAGAAGAATCCCCAAACAACAGTGATCACCAAACAGCTCCATTTGCTAAGATCAGTCACCGCTTGTTGCTTCAAAATATAAGTTCCAGTTGTAATGCAAGTCTGGCTTGTAATGCTTACTCCAAGCGATCCACTCATCGCCTGTAAAAGATTCAGCTTTAGCGCCACCGGCAAAACTCCGAGCGGCGTGTTGTCGAACATCTGAATTCCCCTCACAAAGCATTTCGTCGGATCATCAAACTCATTCTGAAGAACAGCTTCGTAGGGATATTTCACCAATGAGAGATAATGGAACCAAATCCAGTAGTCAGGGATGCGGTCTCGTGTGATGAAGAAGCCGCTGAAGAGTAAGAAGTAAGCTAAAATGGCAACGACGACAGTGTAGCCAAGCATGACGTTGGAAACAATGCCGGAAAGAAAGGTGACGAAGCCGCTTCCTGCCCAGAAGGAAGCGAGGATGATGAGGCAGAAGAAGACGAACCCCTGTGCGCCGCCGGCAAGACCAACGGCGAAGAATGTAGTCGCGGCGAAGGCGAGAGAAAGGACGATTAGTGATGGAAAGCCAACAATGGCGTTTGAGAGAACGTAAGATGAGCGGCGGTAGGCGTTATAGGCAGTCTCTCGCATGAAGATATAGCGTTCTTGGAGAAAGACAGGGAGTGCATCCGCGCAAGTGTAGAACATGGTTGACATAGCGATTGCGAAGAAGCCGAGACGCTCTTGAACGCCTTTTGGCGAATTATCAAGCCGCCAGAAGATGGTTGCGAGGATGAATCCGGTGACCAGGACAGCACCGAGTCGCATGAGGAAGAGCTCCGGTGTTCGACGAGAATTTGTAGCCGCGCGCTTAGTGAGGACTAACATTTCTATCCAGAACGGGTTGGCGAAGCGGGAAACTGAAGCGGAACCGAGCTTGCCGCGTGAAATGCTGGCACTAATGGCGTCTTTGAGGGACAGGGAGTTATTGTTCTGTTTTGCGGCGGCGGAAACAGGAGAAAGTTTCAAGCTTTGCCACGAGCGGTAGAATTCGACGAGCGGCTTTGTTCCTGTTCCGTCTGAAGAGGTTTCCAGTTCGCGAATGAGGTCGAGGGCGAACTCAGTTCGGTTCTCTTTCTCTGGTATCGGCCGGCCGAATTCCGCCAAGTAAAGCGGTAGATTTGCAGGGCTACCAAAGTAGACGGTTTGCCCGCGGGAGAGGAAGAGCATCCGGTCGAGAAGGCCAATGATTCTGTAAGAAGGTTGGTGAATCGACATCACAACTATGCTTCCGCTCTGCGCGATGCGCTGCAATACCTTCACGACCATAAACGCGCTGGTGGAGTCGAGACCCGAAGTCGGCTCATCGAGGAACAGAACAATGGGGTCATGGATGATATCGATGCCAATACTGACACGGCGGCGCTCCCCGCCTGACACGCCACGGTGGCCTTCATCGCCTATAATGGTCTTGGCGGCACGGCGGAGGCCGAGCTGGTCGATAAGAGCTTGCACGCGGCTCTGCTTCTTGGACTTGGAAAGGGTGCGAGGCAGGCGGAACTCGGCGGAGAACATGAGAGTTTCTTCGACGGTGAGCATTGGATAAAGAAGGTCGTCTTGCATAACATATGCAGAGATCGTTTTCAACAGTTTGGATTCCAGCGGCTCGCCGTTGAGAGTGATCGAGCCTTTTAAGCTTTCTTTTGCGATTCGGTTCGCCAGTGCGTCGATGAGTGTTGATTTACCAGACCCGCTCGCGCCGAGAACGGCAAGGATCTCGCCGTCCTTGGCTTCGCCGGAAATCGAGTCAAGCAAGATTTTTCTGTTACTCGACGCGACGTCAACGGAGACCGGGTCCGTTCTGCTAGGCCCTAAAGAAAGCTTCTTCGGGCTTTTCACGCTGTAAGTGAGGTCGGAGAAAGCTAACACGAAGGGGATGGTATGGGCCGGGTCGGGGTTGTTTGGGTCGATGATATCATCGAGCTCGAGCACGTGGTGGTCGCCGGCGCTTGCGGCTTCTCCGACCCGCTTCAAAAGGTGGCCAAGTGTCTGCGACTGGCGGCCTCCACCGCCAGTTTGGTGAAGTAGCATACCATCACGGCCGATGCCTTCGGCTTCCTCCATGGGGGAGGATCTCCGATCGAAGAATTGGAGCGCGTCGACGAAACGAGACATTATCGGTTTTATACAACGAAAGCGTCTAACGGCGGCGTGACGGATGGGTTCGGAAAACGAAGCGGCGGTGGCGAACGCCCGCGCGCCAGAGTACGAAAAGGTATAATTCTTAGCCGGCAAGAAACCCGAGTAGTTCTGATTCAAATTCGTGACTGAATTTATAGGTATTAGTTATTAGTGTATAATTATTTCTATATTATAAGGTGGTGACCTAAATTTCCTAATAAGTGGTGGATTAAAAGGAGCACGTGTTGCGTGGGAGTGATCCTGGCCGTTCATGTGGAGAGATGATTGAAGGTCAAGATAAGAATTGGGTGGGGGGTGGTAAACTGTTTATCTAAATGCTAACGTTTATATCTGGATTTAGGAACTTGTATTACACTAAACACATTAGGATTAATTACGGGTGGCGGTTTAATTACCGAGGAGGTTGTTTGTCGGTGTACCAAACTGGGAAAATATGAGAGAGAAATAGAGAGGGTTGGGCTTAATTGTGGGTAATCCTAAGCTTCTTCAAATTAATTTGGATAAATTTATTATTTTGTGGTGAGAATTTCTTTATAGTTGTGGAAAATATTTAGTCCATTTTAAAAGCAACTGATTTATTATTTTTTTAAAAGCAACTGATTTAGCATATTAGGGTTTATTTTCTTCCTATCTATCATTCAACTATGGTGGTCCCTTTACACCGAAAAATATTTTGTGCAGACGCCGAACGTCTTCCAGAGACTATCAAGTACCGTGGCTCAGTACCACTGATAGAGCTGCTTCCGACGTCTGCACTGAATAATCACCCCCTTTACACTTCGCCCTTTATATATCTTCTCTTTCTTGTTCATCTTCATGATGTTTTAGAGCGTCTTGGTATGCCCATTTTGACTTTTTTGATAAGTTTCTTTATTTTGGAGTTTCATTATTTTTTTCTTGATGCTTAGAAATACAACAATTCTCTTTGGATCTTCGTTATTTATCTCCATTCATAATAAGTTTTTATGATCTCATTTGTGTTTTGTCATGAAGTTCATCGAACTTTTACTCCTAAAAGCTTTATTATTCGCTACTCATTAAAGCAATCTAGTAATGGCTGTCAAACTATACTAGACCATAGACCAAGTTCATCATGGCACTATGAGGGATATTTTTTCCTAAAAATCTAAACTATTTCATTTTACCATAGAGCAATTTCTAGAACATGAAGAAGTATTTATCAACTTGATACGTAATGCAAAAATTATCTTGATCGGACACGAATCTCGAGGCAAAAAGTTAGTTGGAAACTTTAAAATTTAATATCGGGAGCATCCGAACTCCGATTTCAGCGAGCTTACAGTCAAACTGAGCGTCTCGGAAATACGAACCCGACGGCACCAAGTTTAACCCAATCCAAGCCCAAATGAGTCCAAATCAAGGGCTCAAAGTGCTGTCGGAAGGTTCAAACAGCAATTTGAGTTACCAAACGGTCTCTGATTTTGACGAGCATATACTCGAATCGAACGGCTCGACGAGAAGAATCCAACGAGCCAAAAATCGCTGAATTCCGACATCATTAAGGTCTCCAAATGTCCAACGAACGGTGCATGATCTAAGGGTTCACTATCGGCCGTCCATTCGAACCACTCCCTATTCGCCCTTGATCTTACTCCTATTTACGGGTCATGCCACTCCAGAAAATCTATAAATAGAGCCCTCATTCTTCACAAGAAGGGACCCAAGCAAGAGAAGCAAGAAGAGAAGGAGGAAGAGAATGAGGAAGCTCCTCCTCGACGGCCGCCGGACCACCGCCGAACCACCGCAGAAGTCCCGTCGGACCACCACAGAAACCCTCCCCGAACCACCGCAGGAACCTCGCCGGACCACCACCGAAGCCTTGCCGGAGTTTCATTGCACCACTGCCTTAAGGTCCGACGTTCAATCTCTACGTCCTGTTGAAGACCCGACGTCCTACTTAAGGCCCGACGTTTAGTCCATACGTCCTGGTGAAGACTCGACGTCCCGCTTAAGGCCCGACGTTCAGTCTCTACATACCGCTGAAGACTCAAGGTCACGCTTAAGGCCCGACGTTCAGTCTCTACATACCGCTGAAGACTCGACATCCCGCTTAAGGCCCGACGTTCAGTCTCTACGTACCGCTGAAGGCCTGACATCCTGCTTAAGGCTCGACGTTCAGACCCGACGTCCTACTCAAGGCCAGACCATCAACACCCGATCTTCCAACTGACACAGGGACTAACACCTGACTCCTTGTCTCCTACCGCTTATGGTCCTTCTGACCTCTGTCGCCTACTACGGTCCGTCCGACCTCCATCAACAGACAACGGTCTTACTGACCCTCCTCTCTTGCCGACTACGGTCCTTTCGACCTCCGTCGCCTACTACGGTCCGTTCGACCTCCATCAACAGACAACGATCTTTCTGACCCTGGTCTCTTGCCGACTACGGTCCTTTCGACCTCCGTCACCTACTACGGTCTGTTCGACCTCTATCGACAGACAACGGTCTTTCTGACCCCGGTCTCCTACCGACTACGGTCCTTCCGACTGAAAACATGTATATGTAACTCCTAACATGTAATGCTATCTATATGATGTATAGTTGCTACATCAATACAATGCCTTCTCCAAAGGAAGGGCCTCATTTGTAATCGACTGCAAATACTAGTGGATTCATTCAAACTGGGCCAGGCCCCGTGGTTTTTCCCCCTTTTCAGGGGTTTTCCATGTAAAAACTCTGGTGTCTCTTATGAATGCTACACCCTCTCACTTATCTGCTTGTGTGATGGATCTTCGTATAATGCTAAGACGTTAAACTAAATATTTCTCTACCGCCGCGAATACTCCAGGACGCAATAGTTTGGCGCCGTCTGTGGGAATGCTGGTTCCCGACTGGGGGCAAATTTTTGTTCCAATCTCAAAAGGATGTTCATGGAAACTTCCTGACATCACTCATTACTTCATCAATTTCATGGAAAGTAATTCCCGACCAGGGGGCAAATTTTGCTCCAACCTCAAAAGATCATAATGTCAACTTCCTGACTTCAGCCATTGCTTCATCAATTTCATGGAAATTAGATCTGGACTGGGGGGCGACCTTGACTCCGACTATGATCAAAAAGACCCTCCAATACTTCCAACATCAAGATGATATTTCAGAAAAATCCAAGCAAATGCAAGGATACTTTCTATCACTTATAAGTTTCATACAGTCCCCTACATGACTCATACTCCTTGGGCAAGGTCTTGATCTCGACCTCAAAAAGGTAGTAACAGTCTAAAGATAGACCCTTCATTATCTTTGATTCGGGATACACGCGGCATTCACCCCTCCCAATCAAGGCAAAATCGATCCCAGGGGGATCCGATTTGACCTTTTTCACACAGGTTAACGTCTTCGAGCAAAGGCTCCGACATACAACCTCGGACAGGTCTCACCTCTTCCACACAGGTTAACGTCGTCGAGCAGGGCTCCGGCAGACAACCTCGGAAAGGTCTCACATCCTTGGTGGATTCTCTCAACCTCTTTCACACAGGTTAACGTCGTCGAGCAGGGCTCTGGCATACAACCTCGGAAAGGTCTCACATCCTTGGTGGATTCTCTCGACCTCTTCCACACATGTTAACGACATCGAGCAAAGGCTCCGGCATACAACCTCAGAAAGGTCTCACATCCTTGGTAGATTCTCTCGGACTCTTCCATATAGGTTAACGTCGTCGAGCAAAGGCTCCGACATATAACCTCGGAAAGGTCTTACATCCTTGGTGGATTATCCCGACCTCTTCCACACAGGTTAACGTCGTAGAGCAAAGGCTACGACATACAACCTCAGAAAGATCCTACATCCTTAGTGGATTATCCCGACCTCTTACATACAGGTTAACGTCGTCGAGCAAAGGCTCCTACATACAACCTCGGAAAGGCCCTACATCCTTGGCGGATACTCCCGACCTCTTCCACACAGGTTAATGTCGTCGAGCAAAGGCTCCGACATACAACCTCAGAAAGGTCTCACATCCTCGGTGGATTATCCCGACCTCTTCCACACATGTTAACGTTGTCGAGCAAAGGCTCTGACATACAACCTCGAAAAGGTCCTACATCCTTAGTGGATTCTCCCGACCTCTTCCACACAGGTTAACATCGTCGAGAAAATGCTCCGACATACAACCTCGGAAAGGTCCTACATCCTTAGTGGATTCTCCCGACCTCTTCCACACAGGTTAACGTCGTCGAGCAAATGCTCCGACATACAACCTCGAAAAGGTCCTACATCCTTGGTGGATTATCTCGATCTCTTCCATACAGGTTAACGTCACCGGGCAAATGCTCTGACATATAACCTTGGATAGGTCTTACATCATTGGTGGATCCAATATTGGTTAATATCATCGAGCAGAGGCTTTGACAAACAACCTCGGATAGATTATACATCCTTGGTTAACGACACCAGAATTCCGTCAATGGACTTCTGCATAAAGTTAAATTTCTATATGTTGTTGAATTTCCTCCTATCACTGAATTTTTTCCTTACAGGACTTTCGACGTAGGACTTCTCCCTGTCGTCAGACTTCTGCTCGTCAGCAGACTTCTCCCTGTCGTCGGACATCTGCTCGTCGACAAACTTTCGTCGGTCTTCTACCTGACGTTGTACTTCTACCCGACGTAGGACTTCTCCCTATCGTCGGACTTCTGCTCGTCAGCAAACTTCTACTCGTCGTATGACTTCTGCTCGTCGACGAACTTTCGTCAGAATTCTACCTGACGCTATACTTCTACCCGATGTCGAACTTCTGCTCGTTAGTGGACTTATACCCGATGTCGGACTTCTGCTCGTAAGAGGACTTCTACCTGATGTCGGACTTCTGCTCGTCAGCGGACTTCTACCCTACGTCGGACTTCTGCTCGTCAGCGGACTTCTCCCCGTCGTAGGACATCTGCTCGTCAGCAGACTTCTCCCTGTCGTCGGACTTCTGCTCGTCGATGAACTTTCGTCGGTCTTCTACCCAACGTTGTACTTCTACCCGACGTAGGAATTCTCCCTATCGTCAGACTTTTGCTCGTCAGCCAACTTTTACTCGTCGTATGACTTCTGCTCGTCGATGAACTTTTGTCAGAATTCTACCTGACGCTATACTTCTACCCGATGTCGGACTTCTGCTCGTTAGTGGACTTATACCCGATGTCGGACTTCTGCTCGTAAGCGGACTTCTACCTGATGTCGGACTTTTGCTCGTCAGCGGACTTCTACCCTACGTCGAACTTCTGCTCGTCAGCGGACTTCTCCCCGTCGTAGGACATCTGCTCGTCAGTAGACTTCTCCCTGTCGTCGGACTTCTGCTCGTCAGCGGACTTCTACTCGTCGTAGGACTTATGCTCGTCGATGAACTTTCGTCGGTCTTCTACCCAATGTTGTACTTCTACCGGACGTCGGACTTCTGCTCATCAGCGAACTTCTACTCATCATAGGACTTCTGCTCGTCTACAAACTTTTGTCGGTCTTCTACCCGACGTTGTACTTCTACCCGACGTCGGACTTCTCCCCGTCGTCAGACTTCTGCTCGTCAACAAACTTTCGTCTGTCTTCTACCCGACAGTACTTCAACGCGACGTCGGACTTCTGCCTACCGTCAGACTACTAACCGTCGTTGGACTTCTGCCCGTCGACGGACTTCCGTCGGTCTTGTACCTGATGCTGCACCTCTACCCGACTTCGTACTTCTACCGGATGTCGGACTTCTACCAGTTAATAGACTTTCGTCGGTCTTCTGCCCGACGACGGACTTCCGTCGGTCTTGTACCTGATGCTGCACCTCTACCCGACTTCGTACTTCTACCGGATGTCGGACTTCTACCAGTTAATAGACTTTTGTCGGTCTTCTGCCCGACGCTGTATGTCTACCCGACGTTGAATTCCTACCTATCATTATACTTCTCCCCGACGCTGGAAGTATGCACGTCATTTCAACCTCCCTCCTTATAACGATCAATCCGACCTCTAACACTAACCACCAAACATCGAAACTCCGCATGATCTCTCGAAGTAGAGAGGGAGAAGAGGAAATCTCCGGACTTCCTTGCCAAGAGAGGGGCCTCGAAAAACCGAGGGAAGGCCTCAATAGTAAGGACAGAGGGAGAAGAGAAGAAGGGGAAATCTCTGGACTTCCTTGCCAAGAGAGGGGCCTCGAAAAATCAAGGGAAGGCCTCAATAGAAAGGACAGAGGGAGAAGATAAGAAGGGAAATCTCCGGACTTCCTTGCCAAGAGAGGAGCCTCAGAAAACTGAGAGAAGACCTCAATAGAAAGGACAGAGGGAGAAGAGAAGAAAACAGAAGAAGAATAGGAGATGAGTGATTTTCTAAAGGCTTCAAGGGCCTATTTATAGTTTTTTAGGAGAGAGAAATGAAGTTTCTAGAATTTCTGAATTTTTTGAGAATTTTTTTGAAATTTTTTGGGCCAAAAAACATGAAAAAATTCATTTTTTCTTGAGGTGGGGCCCACTTGAGGCGGTGGGCCGAACCGCCACACCTCCCACTGCCTTACGGAGCGGCAGCTCCAAGCGGCGTTGGCCACCGCGCGGGTCAGGCGGGCCCGCTTACACGGGTCAGGCAGACCCGACCGCGCGAGTCAGGCGGACCCACTAGCGCGGGTTAGGCGGACCCGCTTGCGCGGGTCAGGCGGACCCGACCGCGCGGGTCAGACGGCATGCTGCGCGGGCCGCGCGGGTTAGGCAGACCCGCTGGCGTGAGTCAGGCGGCCCGCTGGAACGCGGGCCGCGCGTTCCGGTGACACACCGGCAGCGGCGGCGGCGCCCGGCCGGCCGTTCCGGCCGGTCCGGCTGCCCAACCCATTTTGGGCCCGATTTTCGTCCCGGAAAGTCCAAATGCGACGTTTTTGGGGTCCCCGGACACGTTTTTTTACGTTCCGGACTCAGTTTTGATACTTTCGGAGCTCACCGAGGCCTCTACAGTCAAGTTTGTGCAAATATTCAACTTTTGGAAAGCAATTTTTTGCGATTCGACCGGTGAAAATTTTTGGAACAAGTATTTTCGGACTCCTAGAGCTTCAACGTCCGAAAATAGGGGGGCAACTAATACATCATGCAAAAATTATCTTGATCGGACATGAATCTCGAGGCAAAAAGCTAGTTGGAAACTTCAAAATTTAATTTCGGGAGCATCCGAACTCCGATTTCAGCGAGCTTATAGTCAAACTGAGCGTCTCGGAAATACGAACCTGACAGCACCAAGTTTAACCCAATCCGAGCCCAAATGAGTCCAAATCAAGGGCTCAAAGTGCTGTCAAAAGGTTCAAACAGCAATTTAAGTTACCAAACGGTCTCTTATTTTGACGAGCTTATACTCGAATCGAACGGATCAACGAGACAAATCCAACGAGCCCAAGATCGCTGAATTCCAACATCATTAAAGCCTCCAAATGTCCAACGAATGGTGCACGATCTAAGGGTTCACTATCGGCCGTCCATTCTAACCACTCCCTATTCGCCCTTGATCTCACTTCTATTTACGGGTCGTGACACTCCAGAAAATCTATAAATAGAGCCCTCATTCTTCACAAGAAGGGACCCAAGCAAGAGAAGCAAGAAGAGAAGGAGGAATAGAAGGAGGAAGCTCCTCCTCAACGGCCGCCGAACCACCGCAGAAGTCTCGTCGGACCACCGCCGGACCACCACAGGAACCCTCCCCGGACCACCGCAGGAACCTCGCCGGACCACCACCGAAGCCTCGTCGGAGTTTCATTGCACCACTGCCTTAAGGTCTGACGTTCAATCCCTACGTCCTGTTGAAGACCCGACGTCCTGCTTAAGGCCCGACGTTTAGTCTCTACATCCTGCTGAAGACTCGACGTCCCGCTTGAGGCCCGACGTTCAGTCTCTACATACCGCTGAAGACTCGACGTCCCGCTTAAGGCCCGACGTTCAGTCTCTACATACCGCTGAAGACTCGACATCCCGCTTAAGGCCCGACGTTCAGTCTCTACGTATCGCTGAAGGCCTGACATCCTGCTTAAGGCCCGACTGTTGACCTCATTTTTGTATGAGGTCACTCTTGATTCTTTTCTGAGTCCTAGATCCTAGGATATTCTAAGCTCCTAGCCCTTAGGCCCAATCCAAATCTTAAATTCAATACAAACCCAGAATCCTTAGGCTAAAGACTTAGGTCCTAAAGCCCCTTCTAGGTGATTTTTCCATCACCTTGAAATCCTATCAACTGGCATCTGATTCAGGGTCTACCAATTTCATATTGAAGTTACATGTCTCTAGTGTCAACCCTCCAAATTTGAGCTCATTTGGAGGACTCTAACCTCAAAAACCTAATCCAGACCCAAAGGCTACAAAACCTTTAAATATTTACAGCCAATGCCACTGGACCTTCCACCTAGTGGAATTTGACCTTTGAGCCCTCTCCAAACCCTTTGATCACCTCTAATACCTTGATATTGATCTGTTGAACAATAATCTGCATCTTTTCAGACTCAACTCGATCGAGAATTGACTCAAGGCCAAAATGACCAAAATGTCCTTTAAGGAGATTTTTTTTTTGGACTTTTGGCTTGGCCTAAACTTGATGTGGTGTGACCACCAACTTTTGAGATTTATCTCTAATGCTTTCAAATGATTTTTGAAATCATTTTGACTCAATTCCAACCTTAGATCAACTTGGTTGACCAAGTCAACCTAAGTTGACCAAATAATCCTTAAAGGGTTAAATGGGTCAAATCAACTCATATGATTAAATCAAATCAAATGAACTCTCAAATCCATATCAAAAGATATCCCAATCATGGTTTAAATATTTCCAACTTTTTATTTTGGCTTAAACGTTACTTAGCTTGATTAAGTCACTAAGTTAAACTTTGTCAAAACCTCTTTCCATACATAAATATGCATTCAATTCTTGAATCCTTAATCTCAAATCATATTTAATTTAATAAAATCAATTCATCAAATCTTCCCCCATGCCACATCATTCCATTGACTAATTTGACTAGTCAAATAGTCAAACTAAGGCATTAGGAGGGTTAAAAAATGGTCAAAACCCATTTTAAGCTTAAGCCTCTCTAATTCAAACTTATCCTTGCATTTTTATGGCTGAATGAAACACTTGGAAATACCATAACACTTCCCTCTCTCTCTCATTAAGCCTAGGCTATCATTAGGGGGTAGCAATGATGGTTGACTCAACTCAAAGACTTGGCATCATTCACTATCTTCCAAAATTTCTAATTCCATCAGCTCAAAAATCTATCCAACTGAAGATTTATCCTCTCCATCTATAAGAGAAGTTCACCCAAGCTTTTCTCAAGTTTTTTTGAAGTATTGAGAGCTAAAACTAAGAAGAGAGAGAGAGAAAGAGAGAGAGAAAACGATATTCCTATAGCAGTTTTTGATCTAGCCGTTAAACGTTCTTGGGTCCTTCAGCAAAGTTGTAGAGGATATCAAGAGCTTTCCAACGAGCCTAATTACATCAAAATCCGTCCACAGGATTGTAAGATATTGCAACTTTTCTCTAACATTTTGACTTGAAACTGTAGCAAATCTACAACACATGAAGCCTCTAAACTTCAGGTGTTGGAAGATTATATTTCCCTAAAGCTACGTTTCAAATTTCGTTAAATTTCGTTGAGTATTTTGGGAGATATGGACATTTAAAGTTTTCTATTCAAAATGAACTGCGGCAGATCTGGACCATCCGATCAAATACGGACGGCCCAGATCTGGGCATACCGCGTGAATCCTCCCTCAAGGGTTGAACACGGGTCATCCCAAAGTCCAGATGCGTGACGTGGCGAAATCCTGATCGTCCATCTATGCAATGGCCGATTTGACCAGATTTGGTCAAAAATAACTCAAAAAAAAATGTCGAGATCTTCTAAAATTCATAGAAAATTGAATTTTCCACCAAATTTGATGTTCTTGGGCTCGTTGGAAAGATATTTTCATGTAGTATTTAATAAAAGTAATTTTAATTTATTTTGAGTTCTGTATTATAAGAAAATTAATTTTATTTAAATTTAGATTTTCCTAATTTTCTTACAATCCAGGGATCAAATTAATCTCAACTTTTGGTGGAATGTTCTTGAGCATCTTAGGCATATTATGTGATCTTTCTAGGATCAGATGCTCTTTAATTTTCTGTGATGTGAATTTTCAAGGTAAAAGGTCCATTTTGGAGCATAAACTTTGAAAATTTATAAATCTCTAGATACTTAGTAGTTTTATGTGAAATTTCTGTGATATGCATGTATGTGTACCAGGGTTAGACACACCAAACTTTATGCCCATTTGAACAGTAGGGACACTTAAGGAAAATAATTAAGGAAATGTCTAGAAAACTTAGAAAATTTCTAGGAAACTATACACACACCCAATAGGGGTTAAACTCAAACACATTAAACTTAGTGACATTTTAAACCATAGGTTTAAATTTTAATGAGTTTGGAGCTCATTAGGTTAGAAAATTATCATTCTCAAAATTCAGCCCATTTAAGGACTTGGAAAATTTAGAAAATTATAATAAATCAAATTTTAATCCAAAAGTTACAAATAATACCTTAAATTGTCCATAACATAATTATCTACCTAAGAAAAATAAAATCTTTTTGACTAGTAATAATTGATTTTAATCCATAACCTAATAATACCTTCAATTTAACTTTAATTGATTTTCTAATGAAAAATAATAATTAATTAATTTAATTAATTAAAAATTATTAAAAAAAATTCAAATAATTTCCAAATTTTTGGAAACATTCCCATGGGTCATACCTGACCTTTGGGAATGATTACATGCAGTTTGGAATGAGTTTGGGTCAAAATAATCAAAACCTTCTTAATTAAGGAATTTTAAAATTCAAATAATTAAGAAAACTTTGAAAATTTATAACTAATTATAGAAAATTCCAAATCAGTCAAACTCAGTGGCTAATGATTCTAATTAAAATCTAGTATTTTCAAAAAATGTCAAACCCCCAAAATCTGGTCAAAATCAAAAAGTCAACATTTTGGTCAACTCTAGGTCAAAACCGGGTCAAAACTTCCAAAAATCATAACTTTTCATAGAAAACTCCAAATTGAATGTACCACCTGTCTAACAACTCATAATTAGGTCTAGTATTTGTTAAAAATCTGAAATTCTTAATATTAACTTTTTTTTCTAAAAGTCAAATTTTGACCCCTTAGTTAGCATATCCGGATAACCTCCAAAACTCATTAACTCTTCCAAATTTCAAAATTTTCTTAATAGGGTAATAAAATCCTCAACCAACCCATTAAAATCAGTAACTAACTCCTTTTTATATTAATCCACTTTTTTAATTCAAACCAATTTAAATAACTTAATCAACCCCGATTGCTACTGGGTAACCCAGGCCTACGAGGCTATTAGCTTAGCCCCAAGGAAGGTGAAATAAACTTCACGGCCTCGGTGTGAAACAAAGGTAGTAATCAATCAACTTTTAAAATATGTTTAATTAAAATTCTTAATCTACTAATACTTAAATTTTAATCTAAATCCTTTTTTGAGCCTTAACAAATTCAGAACTTTTCTAGATAACTCTAACTAACCACCCACTTTAGGATCTACCCCAGCCACACAACCTTTTACACACACTTTAGATGATGTGCTAGGACAACCAACTCTAGATCTAGGTTAGGTCGGTGTTTACTTTACTGCTGTGTGCCGGATTTTTCGTGATTTTCACTGCATGTTGTGGATGAAATTGCTTTGTTGTGTCTGCTTACTTTTCTGCACTCTATGGATGGATTGATGTGTTTGGCGATCAGATTACCCTTAGGTTAGATACGATCTGGATGTTCACACAGTTTTCTGCTGGTGGCCACGCTCATGCAGGGTAATAAAAAGGGGGCTAAATCAATAAAAAAAAATATTAATTGTTATAAATGCTTGCACAGGTGCTTTAGCTGCTAAAGCCCCCAAATGAAAAGAGCGTGGCCAGTATGTTTACTTTCTTTTCTGCACATATATAACTGCTTGGGAATAACTGCTTCTTATTTATTAACTGCTTAGGATAACCCTGCAGGTGAGTCTAGATTTTATTTTAAAATAAATGTAATTTATATAATTATTAAGTGTTGTGAAAGTTAGTTTTGAGTTGGGATATATAGGTCCAAAGCTTGGACTCTGAAGAGAAAAGGATGCCCCTTTGGGGAGTACTCCTTTTCTATTTGGAGATCCAAATTTGGACCACACTTCTTCCCTACCCAAAGAGGAAAGAGTGGCCTTCCCCTTATAGGAAGTGCCCTCTTATCCATTTGGGTAGCCTACTACGAAGAATCTAAGGAGCTTGAAGAAAAGGAGCCCAAAGGAGAGCAAGACTGAAGACTTAAAGACTGAGAGTATCCCACTCAAAACAACTTGCATCATTATTAGGTCTAGAATCCGGGTTGTTGTCAGTGGTGCCCGGCCACTTTACTTTATGTAAGACCCTGGTTTGTAATAAGTAAGGCAACTTTGCCTATGGACATTTATTTATTAATTTATTTATATTTGATGTGTTGAATTGATTGCCTTTAGGATTACATGCTTTTCTTAATTTTTTGGCGATTGTGTGCCGCTTTTATTTTCGCCTGGATACGTGAGACTCGTGAGGGTGTAAAAATTTTCTACTCAAAATCTTAAATGTCTAAAATTTTTGTGAGTCTAAATAACATAAAAAGATAACAAATCTAGGGAATTAGCCGGGGATCGACCCCGGGGTCGCATGCATATTTTTGCATTACTCTTTCCTTGCTTTAGACCCTTCCCTGCCTGCGGGTAGAGTCCGGATAGTCTGACCTATGAGGATAAGGTGCCGGACCTGGGGAAATCCAGTCTTCTAAAAAATTATTTTATAAGCCTGTTTTTAAAATTTCAAGCATATTTGATTTGGAAGTTGTCGACCAGCATGCATTGCATTAGATACAAATTAAAAGAGTCAAAATTTTAATTACATCAGTTTTAGCATTTCAGCACCCAACATAAGTCAAATGGGCTAATTAGAAAAAATCTCTAGATGTCGGCCCCAACTCTCCAAAACTTTAAATACAATGTCCCTACCACTCTTTCATAAAAAACCGGACTCATCTCTTTTAAATCGATTAGGTGGTTAGCTGGCTCCCCAATCCAGGCTGGGGTAAGTCCAGGCATTGCACTATATTAGTTAGGTTCGGACGACTGTGGTCCAGTGTCCAAATTAGACTTAGGATCCGGGGCAGATTTTTGATTATAAGACCCCAAATTTCGGGAATATAATCCCAAATTTCTAATAAAATGCTCAACTCTAATTAAAGCTTCATTTTGATCTTAAAACATAAAGCCCAACACTTAGATTAAGTTGGGACACTTCCGGATGGTTCTGGAATCTCAAAGTGTCCCCTACTCTTCTTCATTTGATTTTGTTAATAACTGCTCAACTTTGATCCATTCTCTTTTATGTTTCCAAAATTCACCTCTTTTTGGTATCACTCTTAGAAGATCTAACAAAATTCTGTCACTATTTTAATCGAGAGTTTTCGTAGGGGACTCTGTCTCTCTACGATATAATTAACTACGAGGGCTTGCGCTCTTAGGAGATTTGGAACCACACATTCACCTGATTTCAAAATTGATTTTCTAAAAAAATTATTGGCTTTCTTTGGATAAAATTAAAATATGATTGTTGTTGTCGCATTCGAAGGATTATTGTTGAATAGTGTTATCTTCCTTTGGGGAGATACATCCTTCTTCGATAAGGCTTCGGATGAGAACACGACGATCACACTTCTTGAATATTGTAGCTGGATATTAAATCGAACTTAATCTTGGTCCTTCGGGGCCATGCGTAGTTCTCTTTAAAATCTAGTTACGATATTCAAGATGAATTTTCACAATTCTAAGCCTGAACACCGTTAGAAAATTGTATTTTTACCTTTCAAGGTGATATACACTCTTTCAATAGGATGGTTCGACTTTAGAATTAGAATCTAATATTAATTTTAAAATTCTCAAATGAAACTATTATTTTTCAAAAAAACCCTGTTTTCAAAATTCCACCAACACTGACGTTCAGACCCGACGTCCTACTCAAGGCCAGACCATCAACACCCGATCTTCCAACTAACACTGGGACTAACACCTGACTCCTTGTCTCCTACCGCCTACGGTCCTTCTGACCTCTGTCGCCTACTACGGTCCGTCCGACCTCCATCAACAAACAACTGTCTTACTGACCCTCGTCTCTTGTCGAATACGGTCCTTTCAACCTCCGTCGCCTACTACGGTCCGTTCGACCTCCATCAACAGACAACGATCTTTCTGACCCTGATCTCTTGCCGACTACGGTCCTTTCGACCTCCGTCGCCTACTACGGTCTGTTCGACCTCCATCGACAGACAACGGTCTTTCTGACCCCAGTCTCCTGCCGACTACGGTCCTTCCGACTAAACAAACATGTATATGTAACTCCTAACATGTAATGCAATCTATATGATGTATAGTTGCTACATCAATACAAGGCCTTCTCCAAAGGAAGGGCCTCATTTGTAATCGACTGCAAATACTAGTGGATTCATTCAAACTGGGCCAGACCCCGTGGTTTTTCCCCCTTTTCAGGGGTTTTCCACGTAAAAACTCTGGTGCCTCTTATGAATGCTACACCCTCTCACTTATCTGCTTGTGTGCTGGATCTTCGTACAATGCTAAGACGTTAAACTAAATATTTCTCTACCGCCGCGAATACTCCAGGACGCAACACAACTAAAAAAAAAAATTTCCATTTGTACAATCAGAGAAGTTTATAAAATTGATATAATATGCTGGATATATATAAAAAATGGGCAAAGTGGAAATATTTTATAGATACAAATTATAAGGTATACAAATACCTTAATTTTTTATTTGAATACTTTTTCAAAATGCTTACAGCTTGTACACGGATTCAATTCAAGAAATGTTAGTGATTTTGGCTCTCCCAAACAAATCCACTATTATGCCCAATTATTGTCATTTTTAATGATGAATTGATGATATAATATGACCAATGTCACAAATCTTATAATGGATAATCCGACTGTCAAAATCTTAATTTGTTGACTTTGTTGTACTCGTCGTGTCTAAAGCTCAAGGTGGTGCCTTTTGTTCATTGAATGGAGATTTCATAGATACTAGCTATCGTTGCACTACTATTGAACAACTGTTGGCTACAACCAATTGATTGTTTGGCAAATTGTGATATGGGCTAGTCGATCGAGCTAGCTCGGGAGAGGAATCATTCAACTGCTACTCGATCATCAATGCCACAATCTAGTGAATATAATATTAATAAGACTGATGAATTTTCCATTAGAATTTCTCCTCAAAATCTATAATTATACCTAAATTCTTCTCATTTTCTCAAACTTTGAAATAGGAGCGATTAGAAATTGTAGATAATATTTGAGATATGACAACTTCTACATATATATAATGCCAACATCAAAGCCCATAAGCTTATTAGAAGTCTAAAAATTGATGCCACCATACATAGTCATTACCCAACATTAGTCAAAGTTCAACTCTCATGGCTCACCAATGCTTTATTCTTAATGTTTATCGTCATTCTTCTCAAAACCTATCATTGCTCTTCACTGACATCATATGTTTGTCATTCATTGTCACCCAATATTTATAATAATTGTTCAACATTCTTTGATGCCTATCACTTGATGTATAATTTCTATCTTTTGGACCAAAGGTGTTAGGTATAGATTTTGAGATCATTCAAACTCAATTTTTAGGTTGCATGTGATCAAGAAATACAAAGAACACATTGATCCAAATTGGCCTAAATCAAAGGTGTTAGGTATAGATTTTGAGATCATTCAAACTCAATTTTTAGGTTGCATGTGATCAAGAAATACAAAGAACACATTGATCCAAATTAGCCTAAATCAAAAACTCAAAAGCCTGATTTCAATCTTCTCTAGGCAATTTTGGAGTGTTCAAACATCCTCTAAAGATTTCATACTTTACGATCAAAATGTGTCTATATGAGTTGAACTTAATAAGTCTAATATCACTCAATTTTAAGTACATTAAGGCTGTAAGATTTTGCAACCATAAAATAATCAAGGTAAATCTATTTGAATTGTCTAATGGAGTATCCAAATATTTTATGGAAATGACTAGAATGTCTTTGCATAAGACGATGGGCATTAGTTTCCTTCTTTTGTTGAAATACCTATAAATATTCTCCATTATAATCACAGGAAACAAATCATAATAATCTCACGTAGGAGTGTAAATAAATCAAGTCGGGGTCAAGCCATAAATAACTTGAAGCTGACTCATCTATCTTGCATAGGCTCAAACTTGAGTAAAGCTAATATATAAAGTTTGAGCTCAACACCCCCATAAACTTGTAACTCTAGTTTGACTCGTGCCCTCAAGCTCATCTACTCATCAAACTCTTGATGACAAAGAGGAGAGGATGTTGTAGATTGAGCTTTCACTCGTGTCTTGATAAATTTTACTTACAAACTTATTAATGAGCCAAATTCGAGCTAGCTTATATCTCTAAATTTTTCATAATAAACGAACGTAAATGATTATTTTATTGGGCTATGCTTTTTTTTTTTTTTTGGATTTGGTATCTTAATCGACTTCCACCCGCTCCAAATTCTTTAGCATACAACAGGATTTTTGCTTTTAATTAATATGTATAGCTTAAGATTAAACCTGTTAAAGATAAATGGGTTAAAACGAGATCCTAGTCCATTTGAGACCCAATTCTCTATTTGCTCCTGGCGTTTGCGGTCGGGGATTACGATTTCTTCTCCGCCGGCGGCAGCTTCACAGCATCGATCACCAACGAAATAGATCTAGCACCCTTCTATCTTCACGGTTGGTCTTCTCTGTCGGGAATTGTTGTCTACTTGTCTCCTGAAATCTGCTCTCAGTCTCACTATTTCTCTCCGTCTCTACCTCTTCAATTCCATACAACCACACTCTCTTACACGCCTATTTTTCTCTGCCGCTCAACCTTTTTTTTAGGTCTCCCACTCTCCTTTGGTTTAGATCGGTCGCACTTGGATTATTCACCTCAGCGATCACTCCGACCTCAGTCCGCCTGTAATTCGTCTCAATTCCTAATACATCCAACTTTTGCCACACCTTAAAGCAGTGATGACGCTGCAGCTTTACACGAGAACTTAACTGAACGCATTGTACCTCTCATCGATGGTCGCGAGGTTCTTTAGCTGTGGTAGTTTCCAGCCTCGTTTTCCCCTTCAAATTGGATCTGGTCTGGTTACCGGCCTCGCCGTTGTGTTTATGGTCAGAATTTTGTTCATTTATGAATCTAAGTATTTCTAAATTGTTCAAGTTTGTTAGATTAAAGGATCAGGATTGAGTTATAAAATTGTTCAAGCCGAGTCATGAGTATATTGGTTCATTTGCAATTCTACTTCCAAAGCATACCCTCTTAACTTAGATTTTTATATACGTGGGCAAGCAATTGGAGTACTCTTTGGTTCCTCACATTATCTATTCGATGGCTAGGGTTCTTGGATGATTTTGGAGACTTCATCAATGCATGAGGAAAAAGGCTTTTTGTGAAATATTCGTAGTTATAAAATTTTTGTGGGGCTGCTTCTTTGTTTGCACGATAGTATTTTTGAGTATTGAGAGTAATTGTGAGTGCTCTTTCAATTTATACAACATAATTATGGCTTCTATGTTTTTAGTGGATCAAATACTCTGTCGGCTTTAGTAGATGAAGGATTGGTTGAAGCCAAATATTACAAGTCCTAGTGTCTTAAGTGGTTTGTTTTCACCTTGTCTTTTATGTTCACTTTATGGCGCATTATCTCAACCCTATTGATGTTTTCACATTATTTCTTTTGCCAGTGTTGTTACAAATATCTAGTTTTACAGCCTATTTTATGATTAATGGCCATGAAATTTAAGATTAAGATGTTTGATGGTATCATATTTTAGAGAAGCATTATTCTTTCTTTGATCCAATTAAATTTTGGCAGAATTCTTGACAGATGTAATCAAGTAGTGGCTGTGGTTTGTGTTGAAGCAACACATCTTGGGGAACCAAAAAAAGTTGGCTTTCTATTGAAAAAAACTTTTGGAATATATATTCAACACCGAGGAAGATTTTGGTGATAAAATTGATCATATTTTGTTGCACAATTTGTCCTGATATTTGGTTCTATTGCAAAATTTAGTGTGACAAATGCACTTTTAGTATTTATGCATTCATTTTTGTATGCAACAAATGTTCCTGACAGATGTTTCGTACACTTTCAATTCAGGCGTCATCTAGATCTTATCAGGTGCTTGCTAAACTTTTCAGAATTTAAAGTGATTTAGAGAGGGCACATAGGAGATTCAAATTTTGCCATAATATTGAGTCAAAGTTAGAGAATTGTAAAATGTGACTCAAATTGCTTGAAAATTCTTAAAATATTTTCTTGTAAGATCAAATCAAATCGGATGCTCAAGATCTATGCCACCTCCTTGGTCTGTGTGCCTCTATTTTCTTCTCTATTCGCATACACAGGAGACATGTTACTATACAAGTAGGAGTCTCTTCCAAGGCTTTTCGAGCCATGCATTGAATGTTTTGATGACATAATCACTTGGCTTAAGGTTTTGCGTATTTTAAAAATCACTTTGAGACCTCTCTTGTTCCTCAAATTCCTTCTTGACAACAAGGTTTCTTGGAGGATTTTGGAGAATGCACCCATCCATGGAGAAGAAGATTTCTTGTTAGGTAATCTTGGTTATGCGATTAATTATTGGGGTTTCTTCTTTTTATGCATTGGTGTTCTTAAACCTTGTAAGGGATATAAGGATTGTTTTAATTTGTACATCATGATTGTGACTTTTGTGATTTCTATTGGATTGGATTCTCTCTCCTCTCTTATCGATGCAGACTTGGTTGAACCAACACTACATAAATCTTTTTGTATTTCATTTTTTTTGTCTTTTTATGAATCATTGTTCCTTATCATGATGCTTTGACTTTAATTTATTTGGCATACTTGTTACAACAATTTCTTATCCTATGAATAGTTGAATTAAACTCTTTAAGATATGAGTTAAGGGGCGTACATTCTTATATGCATACCAAAATTAATCTTTGGTTTTGATAAAGTTTATTAGAAAGGCTTTTGGTCATATACATAGGCTCCAACTTGAGCCCTCTTCACCATTGATTTCTTTGAGATCCATTTCAAGATCTTATCCACAAAACATTATTGAATCATTATGATTATTTTTTCTTCCATCTCTATCTTATCTTTTTGGCATGGGGATCCATTCTAAAAGATTATCAATTCGATTGCATATGGTCATGATTTGTGCATCAATCATGGAAAAAATAAAAAAGATCATATTCTTTTAAGTTTTAACAATAGTTCTCTTTATGAAAATTGCTTGTGGTGATAATTCTTAGATCTTGCTATTGATATTGAAGAAAATATCTCCTAAAGCTCATATATGTTATTGGATCATCAATTAGAATCATACGAGTGAGAATAAGGTTCCAAAAATTGAACCTTTGGATCCATATTTAGATTATTATAAATAAGAATGGGTTTGAATTTTTTAATTTGTTTAGATAATAATAATTTTGAATATTGTCATTGTTAGGTCCTATGTTCTGGATGAGAAAAGTGGAGGATTACATTAGATAGTTGATAGCCAGCGTAAAATTTATTGAATAATCATGACATGAATCCTTTAGTACATTGTGGTTAGCTAGGACATTCCTTGGAAGCGACGCGTTATATGTCTTGAATACAGCGAGAAGTGTGCAAAGGCCGCTACACTAGCTCCCGATCACAATGCTAAATAGACAAGGGTTTCCACATCATGAATGGATGTGGACAAAGAAGCTAGTCCATGAAACTAGAATTATGATAAGAACTTGGATTATAGGTTTTCTTACAGGAAAATTAATGAAATTAATATATATTATGATTCATAGGAAGAAATATTCTATGCATTTAAGAAACTAAATGGGTTAGAGAGAAGTGTAAAGAGATTGATGGCTTAGGATTTAAACTATGATATTCTAGTTGGAGTCATATTGGAAATGGTGTATGTGTGATTATAGATAAGAATTTTAAGAATAATGTTATAAAAATTAATAGAATTGAAAATAGAATTATATCTTTAAAGATTATTGTTGATGTTAAGATTATTAATATTATAAATATTTATGCTCCTCAAATAGGTTTAGATATGCATTCAAAATTAAAATTTTAGAATGACTTAGAAGAATTAAAACAAAAAATACCTCTTGAAGAAAGAGTTTTTATTGGAGGAGATTTAAATGAACATGTTGGTAGAGAGGTAGATGATTTTAAAAGCATTCATGATGACAATGAATTTGGAGTGACTAATGAAGTTGGTAAAATTATATTAGATTTTACTATAGCTTATGATTTTATAATTGCTAATATCTTATTTAAGAAAAGAGATGAGAATTTCATCATTTATAAGAATGGATATAGTAAAACTCAAATTGATTATTTTCTTATAAGAAAAATAGGTCATTTAAATTGTAAAGATTGTAAAGTTATTATGAGTAAAAGTTTATGTACCCAATATTACTTATTAGTTTTGGACTTTAAGATAAAATGGTAGAATATAAAAAATAAAGTAAAATATTTTGAGATTAAAATTCTACATTTTAAGATTTTGTCTGTGCATGAGAAAGCTAATGTTATGTGAAAAAAAGCAGCTAGTGATATTAAAATATTGCAAAAAATGTGTTTTGAGTATCAAAGGGTAAAGTTCACAATAGTAAAAATAGTTGTGAAATATATAAAGAGAACCGTAAGTAGTTTAATAAGCAATATGTGATGCAAAGATTTTAGCTTTTAATAATTTATATAATAAATTAGATCATAAGGAGGGCTAAAGATATATGTATAAGTACGTCAAATAAAAAGATGGGAGTTGTTAGGATTTAGTTCAATTGAAGTTAAGAATGAAGATCAAAAAATATTTTTATCAGAAGAGGATATTCAACAAAGGTGAATGAGATATTTTGCAATTAAGATTTTGAGATACGATTGACTTTAGTGACCTTAATCCTAAATGAAAATAGAGATTTTTATTTTTAGTAAAATTAAAGTTAGAAAAGCTTTAAAGAAAATAAAGTGTGAAAAGCCTTTGGACCTAATTATATTCCAATAGAGGTGTGGAAATGCTTAGGAGATGCAGGATTTCTTTTGCTTTCTAAACTTTTTAATATTATTTTGAAGTCTAAAAAGATGTCAGATGAGTGGAGAATGAGTTTGTTGATTATTGTTTTTAAGAATAAAGGTGATGCACAAAATTGTATGAATTATAAATGAATTAAGTTAATGTGTCATACTTTAAAACTATGGAAAAGAGTTATAGAGCATAGGTTACGACGTGATAGTAATGTTTCTCAAAATCAATTTGGATTCATGCCAGGTAGGTCTACTAGGAAGCTATACATTTATTGTGAGGTTTGATGGAGAAGTTTAGAGAGAATAAGGAGGATCGACATATGATATTTATTGATTTAAAAAAAAAACATATGATAAAGTTTCAAGAGAAGTGATATGGAGAGTTCTAGAAAATAAAGGGGTTAATAATGTTTATATTCAAGTCATTAAGGAAATGTATGCAAAAATTACTACTTGTGTTCAAACAAAAGGTGGTTTGACCAAGTATTTTCCTATTTCGGTTGAATTAAATCAAGGATCATCTTTAAACCCATATATTTTTGTTTTAGTTTATTAGTTATGAATGTTTTTACTAGACATTTGCAAGAGTTTGTACCATTGTGTATGCTTTTTGCTGATGATATTCTTCTTGTTGATAAGACTAGAGAGAGTTGAAAGTAAACTTGAATTACGGAGGTCAACCTTAGAGTCTAAAGGTTTTCGTTTGAGTAGATCTAAAACTAAATATATAGAGTGTACTTAGTAGTAATAGATCTAGTAGGGGATTATGACTTTGGGCAATCAAGTCATTAATAAGAGCACACATTTTAGATATCTTGAGTTTATTGTTCAGAATGATGGTGAAATAGATGGTGATATTATTAGTAGAATTCAAGTTGAGTGGTTGAAGTGGAGGAATGCATTGAGCTTGTTGTGTGATAGAAAAGTACCTCTGCAAATTTCAAGGGAAAATTCTATGAGATGGTGGTGAGTCCTTGCAATGCTTTATTGATGCAGAATGTTGGTCATTAAATGAGAAGTATAATATTAAGTTAAGTGTTGCAGAGATGAGGATGCTCAGTTGGATGAGTGGCTTTACTCTTAGAGACAGGATATAAAATGAGCATATGTGTGAAAAGGTTGGACTTGCTCCAGTGGCATATAAGATTAGAGAGAGTCGCCTTAGATAGTTTTGTCATATCAAACGGCTGCCTTCTGATGACCCAGTTAGAAGAGTAGATGTATTAGATTTGGCTTATGTTAAGAATGCTAGAGGTAAACCTAAAAAGATTTGGTTAGAAAATATTAAAAATGATCTTTCTTTATTAGATTTAAATGAGAATTTGACTCTTAATATGACAAAATATAGAAAAATAATTCATATAACTGACACAACGTAGTGGGATAAAGACTTGATGTTGTTGTAGATTATATTAATTTTGAATTTGTTTTGTATGATTAGGATAATTCTTGTTAGAATTATTATTTAGTTTAAACTAGGTTGTTATTATAAATAAGTTTTTTCAAATTTAGTGGAGTTTGTTTAATTGGATTAGGTTTATTTATGTTATGATTGTCTAGTTAAAAGCTTTGAACTTTGTAAAAAGGTAAGAAGAATATGCCAAGTTCTTTTTGGATTGTAGCAAGATCCTCATGTTACATGATTTCATGAACTAAAGATGTCATTGACTTCATTGGGAGTCACCTAAGTAGACTTGGGGTAGACAGTGTTTGACTAGGTAGGTTGTTGATCCTCTAGTTTAGGGTTATCAGGAGACAAGGAAATGACTTGTATTTTGATATCTCTCTTGGCCACTTTCTCTCACAAAGGTGTCATTGTGGATTGCCTTTGGGTACAACATTCTGAGTTGGACATGATACTATCTTGGTCACTCCTAGTTCAACAAATTTTTTTAGTTCAACAAAAGCCCAAAATGAATTTGGTACGCTAATGTAATGTGACATATTCATTTGGCCCCTACAAATTATTTTGCTTCTTTTCTCATTTTCATTTTTCTCATTTTAGCTCGATTGACTGGCTTTTTTTTTTCGTTTGTGCAAATGTCAAGATACTTTCATTTGACTAGCAATGGAAGTTTGACGAGCTCCTATCATATTAGGCAATTTGTTGAGGTCTGAGAGCCTTAAAGTGCTTTTGTTTACGCAACTTCCTTGTCCCACCAACAATGGAGGGCTTCGAGGTTCTACTGCCGCGATGGTCTTTAGCAAAGTTGTGAAAATCAGACTGAATGTCGAACAGAAAAAATGAGAGGTTCAAGGTTCAACAGCTCGACTGGAGTTGAACCATATGATGTAATAAATATTATAATTATTTAATTTATAAAATATAAATGATATAAATTTGTTATTAAAATAAGTTTAGTTGATATATAAATTTATAACTTTAATATAAATAAATTATTTAAATTAAATTTTAATAATTTATTGTTAATTTATTTTATATATTTAGATAAATTTTATGAACATAAATTATATATTAAATTCACACTATAATTTTACATTTATAAATCATTCATGTTAGATTATTTATAATTAATAAATAGATAAAAATTAAATTTTAATGATGTATATTTTAAAAAAAAAGATAAACAATTAAATATAATTAATCATTAAAATAAAAATTATTCTTATTATTAAAAAAATTGTTTAAAATATATATAATATGTGTTTTGAAATAGAAAATTTCAACTAAGTTATTTAGTTTTACATCATATGGGAGACTTATTTTGTTTTGTTTATATAGCTTTTCTTATTTTTATGTGTTAAGAGCTCATATGGGATGGTGGGATCATGTAAATATGTTGTGTTGGTGCTTAGTTGATAAATAATCATTACATAAATTTCAGCTTATTATAAAATTAAAATATAGTATACTTAAATTAATTTATTAAAAAATAATTTATTTAAATATTAAAATAGTATATCAAAACCATTCACACTGATTTGATGTTGGGTCGGTTTTTAAGGCGAATTGAATCAGCCAAATGGCTGGTTCATGGTTGAACAAGCCGGTCTGATCCGGTTTTCAAAATCATGATTTTTAGCCAAGGAGCAAAATTTGGGATAATTGCATTCACAATACCTGATTCACCTTATGTATAGGTTCCTTTTGAGCATCTTTGATTACAAGGTATTAGAGTTTATGGGGTTTTTCTCTTCTTCAAACCCTTTAGGAGCTATCACTCTACAACTGCCTTCAGGAGAGAATGAGGAGTCGTTTCTTGTGGATACGCCTTCTTATGCTACTACAAGTATGTTGATTGAATATCTTGTTTATGATTTTGGTTTATAGATATGTGACCTCTCTTTTTCATCTTTTTGCAAAAATAGGGTTGTCCTCCATAGATCTCAGCATTTAAGTTCGTCTGCTATTTCTGCTAGAGATGAATGTAAAGTTCTGTTCATCGATCAACATTGGCCTCCATGAGTTTATTTAGGGATGTGACCTCAACTAGTTGATCTTTTAGGTAACTTTGGTGCTCATATTGTGAGTTCTTGGCTTCATGTGGTTCTTTGGGATGTCTGGGGGCTAAGATCAGTTTTGGCTAGCCAGTTGCTGGTGCTTGAGCTTAAGGTTGTGAGCCTATTATGAGGGAGTGAGAACAACCACTTCTTAACCCTCTTTGAGGGCACAGGCAGATGCGGCTCATGCGCCTGAATGAATTGTTGAGCAATAGTATCAGATTAAGAAAAAGGTTGTTGCTACCTTTCTAGTTGAGTTGCTGCACTAGAGAACTTATATACAAAGAATTACCTTTAGGATGTGCTCTCTTTCAAAAGAGCATAACTTATTGTACTATGTATCCTCACCTGTCCAGTTTTCCTGTTGTAGATAAAAGAGCTAATGCAACGGCCCCAATTTTAGAGAGTCCCAATCTGAGCTATAAGGTACAACCTGAGCCGCATCCTACAACATTTCATATAGACAATGTAAATAGCACTCTTTTGCTTGTAAACGTGAGATATCTAGTTCCTATTCAACTTGAAAGTTATGAGAATCAAATATGATGTGGTATCTTTCCCAGAGACAGCTCAAATTCTTATAGGTAGAATAGCTATTGTTGACCCATGAGCCTAAAGCTTATGCTATATTTGATAATCACAAATTACACTAAGAAATCAGGATTGATGCTAACAAGTTAAATGTATGCAAAAAATTGGTACACAGTCAAGATGATTCTAGCAGTTGAAGACAAGCTTAGTAAACTAGAAAAATGGTGTTTGTCTATCATGTGTAAGAGCAATTCAAAATAAAAATATTAAAAAGTATATAAGGCAAGTAAGATAGTGAAGCTTTGATTAAAATATAAAATTATTTTAGGTTTTTTCTTAGCTACATAAGTGATTTATTTTATAAATCAAAATATTTTTTAAATATTACTGATGACCTTATTTATAATGAACTATATAATTTTTTTTATGAAAATGCCCTAACATTGACTAAGAAAATTTAAAAGAAATTTTAGGATTTTTGGGCCTCCACAAAAGTTTGCAAGTCTCCACAATGTGTTTTCAGGCCTCCGCAAAAGTTATTGCTTTAAAGGTTTCAAATCTTAGAAAATAATTATAGTAGGCCTCTGCTTAGATTTATGGATCTCCACAAAGTCGCAAGCTTTTAATGAGTACACGTAAAATTTTAGAGGCCTCTACAATGGCTGATTTTTGGAAACTAACAATAATCATTTCTAGTTGTTTGACTCTAAGTGAAGAGAAGAAATCATGCAGTTTTTGGGCATTTAATGGCTGATAAAACATGTATACTTTTTAATGTACTTTATTAATTTGGTGAAATGCTAAGTCCCTTATATAAATATAATCTTATACCCTAGGTCTAAATCTAATACTTATGAAAAAAACTTTTGAGCCTTTAGAGAATTTCAGCCACCAAACATTCTCTTGTAAAATATTCTAAATGAAATTTCTAGATCTTAGTGAGAGAGATAACATGCTGGTTTCTATGATGATGGTATTCAATGTTTTGGTGTTTGATGCACCTAGCTTCTTCATGTTGACTGAAGATTTGTGTGTAAGAACCCATTTGTCTTTGTAATTTTGATTTTTTTTCTTGATTGGCACTTGATCTGTGTGTAAGAATATTTCGAGGAGGTACACTTAACTTTGAAGGAGTGTAGGAGGTGTCTCGAAGTTGGTATAAAGGCTTCCCCGCCAGTGAATAAGTAATGGTTTTGTTTTAGTACAGATTATCAGGAAATCCTAGCTGTGGATATAGAATGTGGTCAAACCATATAAAAAAATTATTTATTCATGTGTTTGTTGTCTTTGCACTTCTTATTTATTGTTATGCTTTAACATTTACTATCTACTTTGCATCATGTTGTATTGTGAAAAGAAAAAAGTTTTAAAAATCTTCAAAAGCCCATTTCACCCCCCATCCCCCCACTCGAACACATCTAAATTCACAACTATTTGACATGTATGTTGTTCATTATGATAGATATGATAATTGTGTATTCAATTATAAAGATAAGACCCATTTAAGTTATTTCCTACAATTATAAAGATAAGACCCATTTAAGTTATTTCCTATAAATTCATTAGATAATGAAGCACAACCTACAACATATAACATTAGCTTTGACTGTGAATTTGTCTCCAATAAAAAAAATAATAAATGATAATAAATAAATAAAAACTCACGCCATTTGATTTTGATCAATTCACTTAAAAGATCTATCACCTTTAGATATTTTATCTGATGTCTCAGGATCATCATCTATCTTAGATGTCTTTTATGATATGTAGACCTCAAGTACTTCAATTGATTATGATAATGTTAATTCGCTAGCTGATAGATCTTTAAGTTTTCTTTCTAATGAGCCTTCCCTTCCAAAGAAGGATGATACCCCAGCCTGCTTTATCTTATATTTCCCATAGTAAGCTAACCACTAAGTTATCTTTTTTTTTTTTATTGTTATCCATCCTGCTTTGAACCTTACTTTTAGCTCACCAATGCTTTATCTGATGTACCCCACTGAGCACCCTGAGTTGCATAGTGGCATAAATGGTTGATTTTTATGACTCCTTGATGTAGTTGATTCGACACATCATTCTGATAGGAAATACTTAGATCCAAGTATTCATATCGGTTCGGATGTGGAAAACAGCAAGAGATCTGCTGTTTTCAATAGGAAAACAGCCCAAACAGCAGGAAATCAATAGAAAACAGAGAAATCTGTAGGAAATTATGAGAGAAAAACAAGCAATAGACTTGTATTCCACTAGTAGATGAATAAAAATAAGGGAAGATACAATGTTCTTCAATTCGAGAGGAAGAACAACTCTTCTAATCTCCGGCAACGCCGAGAGCCCAAGCAAGAAACCCTATATCTCAAAAATAACATTCAAATTCCAGATCCTCTTAATTTCCCTCAAAACCTCCTAATTAACAATAATGGATTTCTCCAAAATACCTAAACAGCCCTTACATTCAAAATTTCCCCCAAAAGATTGCATTAAACCCCCCATGGGGCCCACCTTGCTTCCGCCCCCCTTCCCTGTTTCGTCCGCCGCGAGTAGACCTGGACCGGTCCGGGTTGGATCGGTCCAGCCGGCCCCTCCTGGGCTGGCACATGCGTATCATTACTCCCCTCCCAAAAACTCACTTTGTCCTCAAGGTGAAAAGAGGGGAATTGCTCTTTCATTCTTTCAAACGACTCCCAAGTAGCATCAAATTCGGGGAGGCATTTCCATCCAATCAGCACTTCTTTTTCTCCCTTTTCATCTGACACCTGACACCTCGTAGCTCCAGTGGTTCCAATATCACCTGCAAATCCTCCGTCAATGTCTCTGGTAACTCCGTACTAACTGTATGCTCCCCAATAGCTCTCCTCAACTGTGACACATGGAAAACTGGGTGTATGATGGCTGATGGGGGAAGCTTCAGTCGATACGCCACTGCCCCAATTTTGTCTAACACTTCATAGGGCCCGAAGTACCTTGGAGCTAATTTCTCATTTCTCCTTCTCGCCATTGTCTTCTGCCTGTAAGGTCGTAATTTTAGAAAAACCTTTTCCCCCACTTCAAATTGCATGTCCCTCCTGTGTGAGTCTGTCTGTTTCTTCATGATTTGTTGTGCCCTCAGTAGATGTTTCTTTAAATCTTCTAGTACCCGATCTCTTTCCCCCAAGTACTCCTCCACTGAAGAAATTGGAGTACTACTATTCCCAAAGTACACTAGGTGAGGGGGGTCCCTTCCATACAGTACTTTGAATGGCGTCATCCGTGAAACTGAGTGAAAAGAGGTGTTGTACCAGTATTCTGCCCAGGATAACCATTTGGCCCAAAGCTTAGGTGTCTCCGACACAAAACATCTCAAGTAGGTTTCCAAGCTCCTATTAACCACCTCTGTTTGGCCATCTGTCTATGGGTGATAAGCGGTGCTCCTTTTCAAAACTGTTCCTTATAACTTGAACAACTCCCTTCAAAAGTGACTGAGGAACACCTTGTCTCTATTTGACACTATTGCCTCTGGTATCCCATGCAACCTGACCACCTCTCTGATGAAGGCTGAAGCCACTGTTACTGTGGTGTAAGGATGTCGGAGGGGAATAAAATGAGCATACTTGCCCAGTCTATCCACCACCACCAGGATCACTGTGAAGCCTTCTGAATGGGGCAGTCCATCTATGAAGTCCATGGATATCTCATCCCATACTCGTCCTGGTAACGCCAATGGCTGTAGTTGCCCCCCTAGTGACATAGCCATGTATTTGTTCCTCTGACAAATCTCACATATGGCCACCATCTCCTCTACATCTCTATGCATTCCCTTCCAGTAAAGCTCAGCAGCAATCCTCCTGTAGGTCTTCTGCACCCCAGAATGACTCCCAACCACGCTCCCATGAAATTCCTGGAGTATGTTTGGGATGTGGATAGAAGTCCTGGGCATCACGAACCTCCCTTGATACAGCAATCTGTCCCCCTCTACTGAGTACCCTGGGTGGCTATCACTTGCCCTTAATAAATCAGCCCTGATCTTTCCCAACTCCTCATCCTTCGAGCTCTCTACTTTGATTGCCTCCCAATCTAACATCAAAGGAACAGACACAACCACTGTCTGTAGTTCACCCAAACATCTGGACAAGGCATCATCCGCCTTGTTTTCCCCGCCTGGTCTGTACAGAATTTCAAAGTCATACCCCAGCAATTTTGAAAGCCATCGCTGGTGCTCTTCAGTCACCATCCGCTGCTCCAACAAGTACTTCAGACTTCTCTGATCTGTTCTGACAATGAAATGCCTACCTAATATGTAGGGTCGCCACTTCTGGATGGCTAAGACAATAGCCATTAATTCCCTCTCATAGACTGACTTCAGCCTGGCCCTGGCTGCTAATACCTGGCTGAAGTAGGCAATGGGTCACCGATTTTGCATGAGCACTGCCCCCAATCCGTATCCTGAAGCATCAGTCTCCACTATGAAGGTCTGAGTGAAGTCCGGTAGAGCTAGGACTGGTACCGTGGTCATAGCCTTCTTTAGTGACTCAAATGCTGTTGTGGCTGCCTCTCCCCATAGGAATCCATCTTTCTTTAGCTGCTCTGTTAGTGGCCAAGCTATAGTACTTCACCCTTTAAAAAATCTCCTATACTATCCTATCAGCCCTAAGAATCCTCTCAATTCCTTCAGATTCTTAGGTAATGGCCATCTCAGCATCGCCTCCACCTTTGACTGATTAGCTGCCACCCCTTCCTTGGATACTACATGGCCCAAGTATTCCACCATAGACTGGCCAAAACAACACTTCTTCAGATTGGCTCTCAGCTGATGCTCCTGTAGAACTTCCAATACCAACTTCAAATGCTTCAGATGCTCCTCCTTAGTTCTACTGTACACCAAGATGTCATCAAAAAACACAAGCACAAACTTCCTGAGATACGGTCTGAACACCCTATTCATCAGTGACTGGAATGTCGCAGGGGCGTTGGTAAGCCCAAACGGCATAACCAGAAACTCATAATGCCCCTCATATGTTCTGAACACCGTCTTAGAGATGTCTTCCTCCCTCATCCGAATCTGATGGTATCCTGACTTCAAATCCAGTTTGGAGAATATCACTGCTCCGTACAGTTCATCCAAAAGTTCATCAATCACAGGAATGGAAAATTTATCTGGAATAGTCTCCTTATTCAAAGCCCTATAGTCCACACAAAATCTCCAGCTTCCATCTTTCTTTTTGACCAGTAATACAGGACTAGAGAAAGGACTCACACTAGGTCTGATGATTCTTGCCTCCAACATTTCACTAATCAACCTTTCAATTTCATCTTTCTGAATCTGGGGATAGCGGTAGGGTCGTACACTAATCGGTGACACCCCTTCCCTTAGTAGAATTGCATGCTCCTGTTCTCTGACCGGTGGTAACCCTTAAGGTGGCTGGAACACCTCCCTAAACTGCTGTATGACTGGTTGAACTACAAGAGGAATGTCTCCCTCTTCTCCCACACTGACTCTCTCCAATCGTTGCAGCTCCACCAAATATCCACCCCCAACCTCCTGGATGGTTCGGATCATAGACTTGAGAGACACCCCCGTCCTAGACAGGCCGACATCTCCCTGTATCACCATTCTCCTCCCCCCCACTACTAGTTCCATCTAGAGTTCTCCTCAGTTCACCTTGGTTTCCCCCAAAGTTTACAGCCACTTCATCCCCAAAATCACATATGTACTCCCCAATTCTAAGGGAAGAAAATCCTCTCTCACCTCTATCCACTGAATGGTGAACACCACTCCCCTACAAACTCCTCTACCCATTTCTACCTTCCCTGTGCCCATCATCACCCCATAGCCTCTTGTATCTACTAATTTCATTCCAAGCAACTCAACAAGCTGGGTGAAAATGAAATTGTGGGTTGCCCCACTATCTATCAGAACCACCACCTCATGGTCAGCTATCACCCCTTTCACTTTCATAGTGTGACTCGAAGTGTATCCCACTACGGAGTTCAGAGAGACTTCTGCCACATCCAGGTGCAACTTCTCCTCTTCCTCCACTTCGGACCTGCTCCCATCTCCCTCTTCGTCTTCCTTGTCTTCGCAAACAAGGAGAACCTGAAGAGTTCGGTCCTTGCTCCTATGTCTCGGCATGTACTTCTCATCACATCTAAAGCACAATCTCTTGGCCCTCTTCTCCTGCATCTCCTTGTCAGTAAGCTTTTCAAAATTTCCCCCAGGCCCTCCTCCAGATCTCTCCTTTGGTACTTCTCGTGTACCCCCCGGTGCAGCTCCCTTGGGAGCTAAAAAAGTGATCGTCATCCTGTAGGATCCCCCAGAGCTGCTGCCTCGAGCCCCCTCTCCAGATGCTTCTGGTCCTCGACCAATTGTGCCAACTCCATGGCCTCCACCAGGTCGTGTGGTCTCATCACTCTAACAGCTGCCCTTATTTATGTTTTGAGCCCCTTCAAAATCAGCACCCCGACAGTAGAAAACAGAGAAATCTGTAGGAAAATCTGAGAGAAAAACAATCAATAGACTTGTATTCCACTAGTAGATGAATAAAAATAAGGGAAGATACAATGTTCTTCAATTCGAGAGGAAGAACAACTCTCCTAATCTCCGGCAACGCCGAGAGCCCAAGCAAGAAACCCTAGATCTCAAAAATAACATTTAAATTCTAGATCCTCCTAATTTCCCCCAAAACCTCCTAATTAACAATAATGGATTTCTCCAAAATACCTAAACTGCCCTTACATTCAAAATTTCCCCCAAAAGATTGCATTAAACCCCCCATGGGGCCCACCTTGCTTCCGCCCCCCTTCCCTGTTTCGTCCGCCGCGAGTAGACCTGGACCGGTCCGGGCTGGACCAGTCCAGCCGACCCCTCCTGGGCCGGCACATGCGTATCACATTCATTGTATATTATTGCATTTTAATTAGCACTTTATTTTCACAATCTTGATTCAGGTGCGCTACAACAAGAACAAATTGACATGAATGATGATAAGTGTGTTACAACTATTGTTCAAAAGTATCCATCAGGGGAAATACTAATAATGCTTATGTGGTATTTTATATTCATCTCCTCTTCGATGTAACCATAAAAGACTATATGTTGTATGGGAATCTTGTATTGATTGATTAATGTTAGCACTTTACCTCCTAACATGTTATCTTCTTCTATTGTCATAGCACTTGATATTGTCCATTAAAAAAAATCTAGATTTACATACTAACTTGCATGAGATATAATCCAACTCATACAACTTGTCAATAACTACAAACATTGCACCAAATGATGTCCCTACAATTACTGGTACAACACCAACCGTTTAGACAGATGGATGTTTGAAGCAGATTTCTACTGAGCCTTCATAAAATCCGTAGGGGTGTGGTAGAATTAATATAGTACGTCAAGCAATTCTCAGGTCAAGTCTAGATCGAACACAGCCAAATCACAATATCTTGCTTGATGTTTTTATTTCAGTGATTGTTGTAATTTTAAATTTCAAAAGTTAGTTTAGTTCAGTTAAAGGTTGGTTTAAAGTTGGTTAATGAGAAAAGGGTCAAAAAGACCCTTTGACTCTTTATGGTTAGGTGAAGTTTTGTTAGCATGATTTGGCCTCCCCCTCCAAATTACATTTCAAAAAAAAAAAAAAAAAAAAACATGACTGCTCAACAAATTCCAAACCTAAAGCCGTAGAATTTAGCTTCCTTTTTGGAATTTCAAATTCATATTAGCTTAATTTCAAACTTGATGTCATTTTTGGTTTGTAAAATTAATTGGCAAGTTTCTTCTCTTGGTTCTAGGCTTTAGTGGCCCGTGGCCAAAAAGTAAAAAAAACCCCAATTCTTTGATGAGGATTGTTTGTCTTGCTTGCTCTTTTTTATATTATTTCATTCTAGTTTCATAGCATCTTCTCCCTCTCACCTATAGTCTAAAACTTCTGCTTTGCACCTCTCCATCTGTCGGCCATCTCAAAACCTAAAGCCATAGTATTATCACCCATCCTGAAGGTTGTACTCCACATACAAAGCTCCTAACCCTTAGAATACATCAAGGCCCTCAATCAAGGCCTCTCCCACAAGTTTTGTAATTGTATCATTAAATTTATCATTTGCATGTCAAACAAGTTAATTATATTATTTAATGATAATTAGTTTCAAACTTATGAATCCTTTTATAGGTTTTAAATTTTTAATTTTTTTTGAATTTTTATGATATCTTATTTACTCATATTTTTCTACTCACTCAGAAGTTTAATATATTCAGTATTAGTTCTGATATTATTTTATTCAACACCTCAATCATAGAATCGTGATTTTTAACGGCCATTGGTGATTCAATTAAATACGTTCTTCTAGATTTTTGTCAATTTGAAATGCGATGACCGCACAGTCTGCTTTAACTCTTTCTGCGCAGCCGTTAAAGAAAGCATAGTATGTTTTAGTGCTGGGCCGCTATCACATACATGGTATATGTAGTTTAAGTATGTTCACACTCATCACAGAAGAAATTTATGCAAGTTGTGTTCGGCTTGTAATGAATGATATATGCAAGCTGGATCAACTCTGTCTGTTTTGTTCACACCACAAAAGAGCATATTCAAGCCCGGGTGCTTGCAATGTGAGCTTCTTTGTTTTTTATTATTTTGGAGGAAAAACAGGTGCAACATTTCCAGCAAAACAGACTCTACTAACCATGGTGCAAGAAAATTGAGAGGATAAAGTTCACATATGGCTTACAAGCTTTTTTTGTCTGATTAGAAAGAGATAGCAGCTTTTCAGTGACTAAAATTATTGATATAGGTTAATTTTAAAAATAGAGAAAAGGATGAAATTGATCTCATATTTTTTTCTGAAGGATCAAAATAGTCTTCAACTATATACAAGTACCAATTTTATCCCCAGACTCTTTAAATAGGGACCAAAGTGGTCCTTTTTTGGGATCATATAGGTCCCTATTTAAAAAGTCAAGGGACTAAAATGAAACTGTTAAATAGTCCGGGATTATTTTAGTCTTTCATAAAGAGTTAAGAGACCATTTTCGTCATTTTCTTGTTAAAAATATTTTTCTTTGCTCTTGCAAAAAAAAGCCTATGATTACCATTGCTAATATCTAATAATTCTTGATTGAGATGGGAAGACGTTACTACAGTCTACAGTTATGATGACATGCACTACGCTTAGCTGTAAATGGCAAAGCTTACCTTATAAGTATTGAGATTACAGATAAAGTGCTCTGTTAATCATTTGCCTTAATTTTTCTTCTTTATCAGGCTTTGAAATTTTATTGATATTTAACTTGTGGCGTGACATTTTGAGCTCACTGCAGATGACCAAGATATTTACATGAAAACGCATTCAACACTGATCGCACTAAGTAATATAGCAATTAGGACATAAAAGGGAATGATAAATTTACCTTTTTTTTCCCCTAAAGATGATAATAGTTTCATCGGTTCATGTCCTGTGGAAATTTAAGTTCCAATTATATTTTCTGCATATCTGGATTTTGATGTTGATGATGAGGCGGTTATGAGTTTATTAGACTTTGTAGACTCTGATTCAATGTTAGTTTTCACTGACTCTAGATTGTGTAAATTTTATCTGTTGATTTTTTGTCGACTTGGATAGTTTTGGATATGCCTTTTTTTGGTCTTAAAAGAGCTTGATTTCTGAAACAGTTCAAATGATTGGTTGAGTTCTATGGCTTGTTTTTAAGAAAATAAATTTTTGAGAATATCTTGATCAAAATTTAACCATAGCTGATTTTAAAACTCTAGGATTTGTGTTCGTGATGTTGTGTTCGTGTACGTGTTTATAGAAGTGTAATCTCTTCTGGCATACCGCGAACGCGACCCTATATGCGGCCTCACGATAAGTGCTCGAACTCACCCCGCCTGCGGCCTCATGGCTCGTGAAACTCGCCTGTTTTTTATCAAAACGGGTCTGCGGATCAGGTCGGGTCAACCCAAAAATCCTTGCAGGTCGGGTCCAGGTTGAAATACCATACCAATTTGCAAAAACTAGTCGGGTTAGGGTCAACCCGTTTAAACCCGGATCAATTCGGGTTCGACCCGAACCCGACCCGCGGACCCGTTTTGACACTCCTAATATGAGCACTAGATAACTGCTGATTGATTATTCATTTATTATGCTCATCTCAAAATAAATCCAGAAGTTTTAAAATATCTTGACCAACTTATAATATCCTGGCCTAATTTTCATTGTGTATTTAACCATGTTGCCTATCCATATAGGGGGATATATATAACCAAAAGAATATCAGGTTGACCTGCATCAAGTTTTATGAATTTTAGTTGCAATATCTTTCTATGAAGCATCAGATGATCAAAACTTTTAGCTTTCTTGGACTGTTTGCAGTACTAGTTTTCTTTAGTTTTCTTGAAGCTTTGTTTGGTCAACATAGTTATTCTACCAGTATTTATTATGATGCAAGTCAGTTATTGTATGCTTGATTGCTTGAAGCAATCATGTTGAAGCGCACTTCCTAAATAAGTTGTCCTTGCAATCCTTTAGAATTGATGCTTGCTTTCTTTATTCATATGAATGATACATTATATTGTCCACAACTTAGCTTGTAGTGTGGTGCAAGGTTGTAAAAGTCTTTCAATTATATTAGGCTTGATGATTACCCCAAGGTGGAATGTTTGCTTGTCCAGCTCAGTTCTGCTGCACAGTGAATTAACTGTATGTTTACTGTCATTTTCTGTTAGGCCGTTCCTCTTGAACCAGCCCACTCAGGGCCGATTTTTTTCTATAGGAGGCGGGCTAGTACCGCCTCCTCCTCCCCTCTTTGCCGCCCACAATAGTGGGCCCCACTATTCAAATTGAATCTAAAAGGAGAAAGGAGGGGTCGGCTAGGGCTTTGGAAGGAGTTTTGATTTAGAATGTTTATATATTAAATAGGAGGAGGTGTTTTAGGTTTAGGTTATGCTTTGATTTGTTTCTCTTGATGTTTTCTTGACGTCTTGGGCTCTAGATTCCTTGTCTAGAGATTGGGAGAGAACAATCCTCCTCTCGAATTGAGGATCAATTGTATCTTGCTTTGGTGTTTGCTTGGCTTTGATTCCATTATTACAGTCTATCATTTTGAATTGATTTCATCCAGTTTTTACATTATTCTCACTGTTTTTATCAATCATTGCTAGGATTGCTTGCTAACTCAATTATTTCCTATCATTTTCCTTCAGCACTTTTATTACTTACAGTCGTTTAAATTTAAAGAAATTCTTACATAACTATGAACTATGTATGGTATGAAAACTCTATGAGATGAACATTTGATGAGATGACCTATTATATTGTGAAGCATAAATTTTAAAGCAGTTCTAATGATTTTATGGCTTCTAATTTTCTGTATTGAATATTTTGATGTTGACATAAAAGAAAGCTTGCATTATCTTGCCCTACTTTAAGTAGTGGCGCTGCTTTTTAGTAGGTGACGTTAATGATCGTTCTCATGAGGTAACATGCAATAGTGCATCCAATGCTTTCGAGTACTGACAAAGTTTTTTTTTTTTTTTTCAAAGTTGAGTGTTAGCATTATAAAACTTGATATATATGTGATCTAATGTCAATAATTTTAAAAATTCTTATCAACTAAGGCTTCGTTTGGGACAGCTTTCTTGCTGCTTCTTAAAGCAACTTTTCGGTACAAAATTTTTTATTTTTGTACTAGGAAGCTGCGTTTTAAAGCAGAAAGAAAGCCGTCCCAAACGAAGCCTAAGTCTTTATTTGGGACGACATTCTTACTACTTAAAGCAGTTTTTTAGTTAAAAATTTTAATTTTTGTATTAAAAAATTGCTTTAAGAAGTAGTAAGAAAATCATCTCAAACGAAGCCTAAATTAACTCTTTGAAGCAAATTCATATTATTCAAAAGATATTCTATTTTCTGTCTTTATTTAGTGAAGCATATTTTGTTTGTCAGGTATTTATTTACTCTGTGACAATAAGGTGGAAAATAATAACCATTTGTTTGTTTGGAAGCAACCACAGTGTGTGTCTTATAAGAAGTATCTTATCTTGATGGCCATTTCTTCCTCTTCCATTCTTCTTTCATGCAAGTTTTGCATTATGGTTAAAGAGTTATCATCTATATGGTATGATTTGAAAATTTTGTGTTGATTGTGATTGTCATCATTTGTCATCATTTATAATATTTGGCTTGAGAGGATTAGTAGATTTAATATTGTTATCATTTTCTTAAGTTATTATAGTTAGATTATGATTTTGTTTGGGACAATTTTTATATTGTTTTATAAAATTATTAAAGAGAAAGTAAATTGTTATGAAAAGTAGCTTTTAAGTTTTTTTTTAAGCAATAAAAAAGTTGTCTCAAACAAAGCTTATAGTTTTTGTTGTTGTTGAATGGCTTTGCCTTCGTAATTAGATTTATTGAATGAAACTATGGCATGATGAAAAAGGAATGGACCCTAAAATACATGTATATATGGCATTCAATTTGGTCTAATAGTTGAGAATTTTGACCACTAATTAAGAGATTTTGGATTTGAGTCTTGCATATGTGATGTGTGTGCGAGTTTGCCTTAATTGATCTAAATGTTTCAAATAAAAAAAAACATTACGTTTGAAATAATAGTTGATGTCATCGAATGAAGATGTAGCGAACGGTGGCATCGGTGGTCAATGGTAGGCAGTTTAGGTGGTAAGCAATAGCCGGTATGAGAGGCTGGCGGGTTGTTTCAACAACCCAATATTAATTGTATCTAAGTTATATTTTAGAATTTATTCAAAACAAGAAAATTTCAAATACTTGCAAAATGTATTAGATGGTGATTTTGGAATGCGATCGTAAAATATATTGAATTTGAAAAAAAAAAATAGAACTCTTTTATTTACTCTTTAAATTAAGTCAATAAAATTACTTCTTAATTCATTCTTGATGTCTCTAATCTCATTTATTTTTTAATTTTAATTAAAGTTTTTTATTGAACAAAAAAAGTAATATATGTTTACATTTTTTTAAAGTCTTCGTAGGTATTTTGTGGGCTCATTTGATAAGATGTTTTATCAAATTTGTAGCAGGTGAAATATGGCGTGAAGCAGCTGCATAGATTTTACTTTTTAAATGGAGCTTCGAAAATGTTTAATAAAATTACATTATGGCCACAGCTATTAAATCAATTTTAATGAAAAGTAAATCCCACCAACCAAAATTAGGGCTGCCAACAACTTACCCGACCCGAAAAATTCAGGTTCGGGTCAACCCGTTAAAGAAATGGGTTGGGTTCAGATTCGGGTCGATCCGTTTATCTTCAGATATGTTTGAGCTCGACTCGAATCCGACCCGACAACCTGAATTGACAGCCTAAACCAAAATCAGCTAAAAGTGCTTAATATAGATTTTATTTTAATAAGTGTCATTGCAGGTTTTTCAAACTGTAAGAAATCTTTTTTGTGGATTTTATTAAGCGTTCGTCTGAGTATTATAATTACAATATTAAAAAACATTCTTAAATTTGGTTTACCATCTCCAACGGTCCAAACTCTCTCTCTCCAACAATACATGTTTGACAAGTGTTCCAATCGAACGTTAACACGTGGAAAAGCGGCCATCTTTTCGGTTTATGTGTATTACATTTTCTGCATGGGTCCCATCCAAGACTTGGAGGTTACCGTACTCTTTTTTAGGTAGCTATATGTAGGTTGTTGAAGAGGAACTTTTATAGGCCCGGTGTAAGGGCGTAGAGGGACGTTCGGTCGAAGGTAAAATTTTGCCAAAAAACTTGGTATTTGATCAGTATTGCTAGATATTATTTGATAATAACGAGGAATACCGTTATGTGAAGACCAATACCGAGTTATACCGAGAAATATCGAGTTGTATCGAATTTTTTCTAAGAAAACTCGGTACAACTTTTGTATAACTCCGTATTGCTTGGTATTGCTCGGTATAACTCGGTATTGGGTCTTCATGTGATGGTATTCCTCGTTATTGTTTGGTATTGCTCGGTATTTCTCGTTTTTAGCTCGATTTGGCCTCCGACCGAATGTTCCTCTGCTTCCGGTCGGAGGATGTAATAATTGTTCGTTGAAGAGATTATACGGAACACATCATACAATGGTATACAGCAAAAAGTTGATGTAGCGAGTTCTGATTTGTCTCGAAATCACGTTCTATATCCGCACATAATAATTTTTTATTGTTGGGAACTATCATTTTAAAAATTTTAGATTGTAAGCTTATGCCTATGATATTTGTGTGAGTTAATTTAAATGGGATAATTTTTTTACTTAGTTTTTTTAGTAAAAAAAATTATCAGAGATATGCTAAAATCAGTGGCAAAAAGTTGTCCTAAATGAAGTTTTAGGCTTTGTTTGTGGCTTTTTTTTACTACTTTTTTGAATAGTTATCTAGCATACAAATTTTAAAGTTTTACTAAAAAATTGCTTTAAGATGTAGTAAGAAAGTGAGCATAAATGAAACCTTAAGCTTAATTTGGGACTTTCTTATAAAATTTTTAATTCAAAAACCTTTTGTACTAAAAATATATTTTATAAAACAATAAAAATTTGTCCCAAACTGAAGCTTTTGTTTCTAATTGGGTCAAAATTCCTCCAAACTCAACTTTCTTCTACTTCTCCACTTCCTCTATTATTATTAAAAAAAAAATTATGTCAAAATAATTTCATTAAAATTTCATTATAATAATTTTAAATTAATATTACATAAACATTAATTAGGAAATAAATTTAAATTTTTTAAATTTATTTTGATTATATATATAACATAATTGTTGAGCAACATTTTTCTTATACATAGCTATCTCATTTTTGAAAGTCTCTTCTTAATTTAAAAACAATAATAAAAAAATTATGTCAAAATAATTTCATTATAATAATTTTAAATTAATATTACATAAACATTAATTAGGAAATAAATTTAAATTTTTTAAGATAATTTCAAGATATTCAGACTGATTGTGCTTCAAAATTACCCATTCGGCGCTCAAATTATAATTCTGACTTTTGAGTCAAATACCTATAGTTTTTTGTTATATATTTTATGTATTTTGGCTTTAAACTGATGTTTTAATCTTCATCAACTACTTGTATTTTGTATGACTTTTGAACCAATTTTGCTGTACCTATTTTGGATGATGTAATTTGTATGACTTTTGAACCAATTTAGACTGATGTTTTAAAGCAAGCTATGTGATGATGTAATTTTGCTGTACCAAAAAAATTTTCTCCATTCAGCCGTGCGGCATTCAGCCCAGCGGCATTCAGCCCAGCTGAATTCATCCCAGCGGCATTCAGCCGTGCGGCATTCATCCCCGCGGCTATTTGCTGTTTATATTTGCTGTACCCAAGCCGAATAAACATGTTTTTTTCTCTGTATTACCATGATGCCAAATAAGTAGAAGATACAAATGCTCCAATAACATTCACGTTGCCGAAGCAGTACAAGTTTGCATTGATTGAATAAAAATTACAGTGTTTGCATTCATTGAATAAAAATTACAGTGACACGAAGTGCCAATCACACACAACTACATTTAATTACTATGAACGCTACAATAACATTAACGAAAAGCACTGCGACCAACAAGATTTTTAGTTGTAACAGCTCGGCTCTTAGTGAATGTACATGTGTTGGAGCACTTTCAGCAACATTTGAACTGCGGGAATTGCTTTCATGTGGCAACTCATTAACTTCATCACACCAACGAAAATAATGGCAATCGTCTTCTGATCTATTCCGGGAGCATCTGTAGAATTTCCTTCCTCTACTACGAGCTTGGTAAGATGTAAATATCGTACATTGTAAGTTACAATGACAATATACTTGATTACTTAATTTTCTGATTGACATAGGCGAGGAACTTGAGCTCATTGTAGATTGCCTTGTAGATTGAATTCACATAATACACCTTCAAAAAAATTAAAGAAAATGAAGACATGTATAAGTAAACAATTCCTTGGCATTAAATTCATTCCAAAAATACACATTCACATTTCATCAAACACCTTTTGTGCATTTCTAAAATTACAAACACAATATAGTTAATGAAAACTTAAGAAGTTCACCCTAAACAACTAAAGCAGAAGATCTGTAACATGGTGCCAAATGGACTAAATAACAGCCAAAACTTCATATTAACCAGTCCAATATAAAACTGTTAAAAAAAAAAAACTGGAAGGCAAAACCTGCCGTGCGATAGGCCAAACAGGGCGAGCTCGGACCTTGAAGAGGTGAGTGTCGAACGTTTAAGAAGGGCCTAGTTCTGAGTTGATAAGCTCCGACGTTGATAAGCTCCGACGTTGAAGAGGCGAACGAGTGCCTAGAGAGGGCGGAGAGGGCGGATGTGCGAATACTTGCGGAGTGGGGAACGGGAGACGGAACAAAACTGACGGAAGTGCTATAAAAGTGTTAGAATGATAGTTTGAGGTGGTATATTAGTAAATAGGTAACTTTAGGTGTTTAATAGGTAAATATAGTAGTTTTAAGTGTTATACATGTAAAAACCCCTTTTTTTTTTTGGGGGACATATAATCCAGTTTTTCAAAACGACTAGAAGAAAATATTCAGAGTCATCAATCACTCTCACTCATGAACAATGATAACGCATCATTCTCCCACAAGCCTCTTTCATCAACCCCTAAACAAACTGCAATAAAAACCCAAAAATCCTATTTTTCCCTTCCCTAATTCCCCTCTCTCATCTCCCCTTCCTACCTCCTCCGCTCCGCCGCCGTCCAATGAGCTCAGTATGCAAATCCGCCGTCGGCTGCGTCGTCGACTCTCGCCTTCCCCTCCGTTCATCTTACATCAATCTCTACAAATGGGCTGAATCCGACGCCGAATTCGTCCGTTCCGTCGCCACCGCTGGCGCCGGCGCCGCCCCATTTCTCAACAGCAGAGCAATTATGGAGCCAAGCCACAGACTTGTCGACAGCTACTCTTCCCGGCAGATGTATCTGCGGAGTTATACTTTCTCGAAGAAAGAGACGATGCCGGAGAAGACAGTAAAGTGTTTTGGGAAGGTGAAGGAGAAAGCCACCGACTTTCCCTTCATACATCATCAAAGGAAGGATAGTGGTGGAAGCTTTAGCAGTTTTATTACGTGTAGGAGCTGTAATAAGAAGAAGAAAGGGTGCTCAGTTTTCTACTCGATTTTCCGTCGGCTGCTTTCTTGTACTATGAGTGTTGATGTCGCTGAGGCCGACTAAGGCGGCGACGCCGCCGCCGCCGCCGGCAGCTCGCGCTTTGGTGGGTAGTCATTGCATTTGTTGTGCTTATTTGATAATAGTTTTGATTAATTTATATGAATGATTATGCTTTGAATGTGTTTGTAAATTTTAAGCTATGTGAACAAACTCTTTGTGTGAAATGGATGAATGTATTCTTTTCATGATGACAATGATTTTTTTTTTTTTGGCTAAAAATTTTAAGTTGAATTTTAGTAATTTTTGTGATGACAATAAATTTTTCATAATGATGTATGAAAGTTGTAAGAAAATTAAAAATTGTTTGACTTTTTTACTAGAAAACAAATTATAATATTTAATAGTTTTGAACAACTAAGTTTTTTTTTTTTTTAATATATAGAATAGTTTTATAACTAATTGGACTTTTATGTGCTTAATGAGCATTTTTTTTTTTGTTGGTAATGAGATTATCATTTTAGCTAAGGGTTTGAGATAATTTTTCCTGGTTCTATTTTGCCTATTGCTATCATAATTTTATTTTATTATAAATTTTGGAATACATGTGTTGCGGGCTAGATTATACGCGGCGATAGAGTTAGAAAATTTCTCTTAGTGTTGTACGGATATCTAGCACACAAACAGGAAATAAATAGAAACATCATGATTTTTACGTGGAAACCCTGAAAGGGAAAGAACCACGAGGTCGCGCCCGGTTGAAAAAGTTTCACTAGTATTTTGCTTGAGATACAAGAGGCTGACTCATCCACAAAAGTTAGGACTATCAGATTACAATGAAATACTTCTGAATTGAAATTCAATTATAACGCCGGACAGAGTTCCGAAGTCTCTTGGAAATCGGGCGGAATGTCGGCGCCCTTCGGAGGTTTGGCAGAATTTCAGCATCGTTCCGAAGTTGAGCAGGATTCTGGCGTCGAGCAGAACTCTAGCGTCCCTTGAGCGTCGGACAAAACTCCGGCGTAGTTCGAAAGTCCAGTAGAATTCCGGCATCAGTTAGTACTCTGGCGGTGGTCGAGGAGGAGTTCTTCCCTCCTATCATTCTCTTCTTCTTTCTTGGGTCCCCTCTCAAGAGAAATGATGAGTCTATTTATAGATTTTCTGGAGTGACATGGCTCGTAAATAGATGAGGGATCGGGGTAAATATGGAGTGGTTCGGATGGACGGCCGATATTGAATCCTTTGATCATGGACCATTCGTCAGACATTTAAAGGTCTTAATGATGTAGGAATTTGGCGATCTTGGGCTCGTTGGATTCATCTCGTCTAGCCACTCGATTCGATTATAAGCTCGTCATATTTGGGAACCATTTGGTAACTCAAACTGTGGTTTAAACTTTCCAATAGTGCTTCGGGTGCTTGATTTGGACTCATTTGAGCTCAGATTGAGTTGAATTTGGTGTCGTTAGGTTCGTATTTCCAAGACGATCAGATCAACTGTAAGTTTGCTGAAATTGAATTTTAGATGAACCCAAAATTAATTTTTGAAGTTGTCGACTTGATTTTGCCTTGAGATTCATGCTCGATCAAAAAAAAAATTTTTTTGATGATGTATAAACATGGATATAATTTTCTTTTCTTTTTTTATTTATATATCTAATATTTATATTTTTTTATTATTTAAATAACACTATTTATATTTATTTATAAGGATTTAGTTGTTAGACATCTAAATATATAGGCAAATCTCTCTAAAATTAATGTTGTTTTTCTAAAAAAAAAATTGCATACAGAAATTCAGTACTGATTTTTAGAATGTTTATGTTGTTAGATATGCAATTACTTTTTGCATGAAAGTTTCCAACTAATTAAATAATATTATAAATTTGAATGCAGAATTCAACTTTCATATCAAACTAAAATGTAACATTTGCTGAAAATTTTCAGCCACATTAATGAGCTGCAGACTATTATGCAAGAAAGAGATTAGTGCTGGTAATTGTCCATTCTAAATTTTTTTCCTCCAAATAATAGAAAAAATATTTTAATTATTTTATCCTCAATTATATATTTCCTCAAATTTCTAAAAAAATAATTTATTTTTTATTTTATTCTTAAGATTATGCACGTCTCAATACTATTTTGGCTGTCATTAAAACTATGGCTTCGTTTGGAATAGCTTTCTTACTGTTTTCTAAACACCTTCTTAGTACAAAAATTTTTAAATTGAAATTTTTTATACCAAAAAGTTGCGTTAGAAAAGTATTAAAAAAGTGATCTAAACGGAGCCTATATGTGAAGTAAAGCTTAGGATTTGTTTGGAACGGTTTTCTTTGTGCTTCTTAAAGTAGCTTTCTAGTACAAAGATTTTAATTTTTGTACTTAAAAGTTCTTTTAAGAAGCAATAGAAAAGTTGTCCCAAACGAAGCCTTACTTAGCAGGCATAAACAAATTTTGGATAACCATATTTAATTGATTATATATAAAGATTGAATCCTTGCAGCAAAAAACATCATAAAAGAAAATCAAAATGCTTCTACAGCAGCTCTGTTTCCCTTTGAACATGAAACGGAGATTATCATCTGATTTGGACTAATCACCGATCAAGTGATTATTATAATCTGGGAAATAAATCTATGATATTTAAGTTGAGGAATTATAAGATTATGACGTTCCGATCCAGGAGCTTTATATCTATCATATCTTATCCAGTTCCATCTCCAGCCAATTTGGATAAGATCGTACTTTATATTGTTAACGTACTCCATCAGACTCTCGCGAGCTCATCTCACCGCTGTGCTCACTACCGCATATAACTGACAGTGGCGCAGACCATGATACCTCTGCTCCAGCAACCATAGGCTCAACGGCCTCTTACATACTCTCAGTGAACATTCTATATAAGAAACAGGGTGTATTACAATGAGCTTTAATGAAGAACACTACAACCTTTCTCTGAGTTCCTTCTTCCCTTCTTTCTGCTCTATTCTCCTTATTACTAACTGTGCAGGTACTCTTTCATGGTATCAGAGCAGTGAACCTGAGATCTCCGGGTCTCATCGACAACAATGGCAGATCAAGACTCTTCAACTCAATCCAGATCTACCTCCACCCTATCGTCAACCATGGCAGCTATGGTCATTCCGCCCGCCTTGAAATTCCTGATAAACAACCTTAAATCCATAGTCCACACTCATCTCACCATCGACAATTACCCGATCTGGAGACTTCAGATCCATCAAGTGTTTGCAGCAAATGGCTTCGATGGTTACCTTAAAGGCTCTCTATCCTGCCCGGATGTCTCCAATGACGCAGATTACAAGTTTTGGAGACTTGTAGATCAGAATCTAGTCTCAGCCTTGTTCTCCACAATTTCGTCCTCGGTATTACCATACATTTTGCATCTGAAAACTTCAAACGAAATCTGGACGTCGCTGGAACTGCGACTCCAGCCAGTGAATCGGTCGAGAGTGCTCCAGCTCAAAAATGAGCTTCACAATGTTCAAATGAGAGATCAGTCGATTTCTCAGTATCTGGCCAAGATCAAGTCCTTAGTAGATAACATAGCTGCTGCTGGGAGCAAAATAGAAACCGAAGACATCATACTTTATACACTCAAAGGGCTACCTGCTTCCTACAACCCATTCAAGTCAGCCATTCGAATCTCACCACTGCCCATAACCCTCGAATCTCTATACTCTTTATTAAGCAGTGAAGAAATAAATCTTCAAAATGAACTTCAACAAGAACTCACACCTACTACAGAACCGCAGGCACTGTTTGCCTCCCGAGGAAGAGGTCGCAGTTCAAACTATAGAGGAAATAGGGGTAGAGGAGCTCCCTTCAGTCCCAGCTATTCTTCAACCAGACCCGCAGCTACCACACCCAGGTCTTCTGAACGTCCGACCTGTCAAATTTGCTGAAAAACTGGACACCTCGCCTCCGTTTGCTGGCACAGATTCAACTCAAACTACACTTCCCCTTCAGCAAACAATCGCGCTCTTCTTGCTCAGACACCTACGACCGTCACCACTGACTGGGTGCTCGATTCTGGTGCATCGACACATTTGACACCGGATCTTACCAATCTGCAACATTCAACTCCATACAATGGACAAGATACTATCTCTACAGCAAGTGGTTCTTCCCTTCCCATCCATCACACAGGTGCCGGTCTCTTACCCCTTCCAGACTCATCCCGTAAGCTCAAACTTCACAACCTCCTCCATGTTCCTTCTCTAGCTCACAACTTACTCTCCATTTCCAAATTAACACAAGATAATAATTGTTCTATCTTATTCGATTCTACTGGTTTTACACTCAAGGATCTTCAGGACAACAAAATCCTTCTCCATGGCCGTAATCGCGACGGGATCTACCCCATCCAGCTCACTTCCTCAGCCCCTGCTCAAGCTCTCTCAGCCACCAAAGACTCAACTACACTTTGGCATGCTCGCTTGGGTCATCCTCATTCTCGATCGATGGCTCATCTATCTAGTTTACTACCTAAGTTTAGCGCTAAAAGCTTAGATTTCTTTTGCACTTCTTGTAAAGTGGCTAAAAGCCACAAGTTACCTTTCTCTAAACATGTACCCAATGTAACTACTCCCTTCAATCTAATACATACAGATGTTTGGGGACCATCGCCTATTCCCTCTCTCTCTGGTTTCCGCTATTTTATAATTTTTATCGATGATTCAACTCATTTTTGCTGGCTATATCACATGCACACCAAAAATGAAACCAAAACTAAATTTCAACAGTTCTATAACTTAATTCGCAATCAATTTAACACCTCAATTAAAACTCTACGTTCGGACGGTGGTGGCGAGTACATCGATCATGACCTTCGCACATTTCTTCTCAACCATGGCATTCATCACGAATTCAGCTGTCCTTATACACCTGAACAAAATGGTGTCTCGGAAAGAAAACATCGACACCTCCTTGAGACCACCAGAACACTGCTTCACGCCTCCTACATGCCGGCCACATTCTGGGCAGAGGCATTACAAACCTCTAACTATCTCATTAACCGACTTCCCACCTCATCGCTCAATGGTAAAATTCCCTATCAGCTTCTGCACGGCAAACCTCCCTCATACAATCATCTGAGAGTGTTTGGCTGTCTCTGCTTTCCGTGGTTAAAGCCACATACCTCCAACAAATTTGAACCACGATCTCATCCTTGTCTCTTTCTCGGATACTCTACATCTCACAAGGGCTTTCGCTGCTTCGATCTCCACACCAAGAAACTTTACATCTCTCGACATGTCTCCTTTAATGAATATCAGTTTCCCTGCCAAACCACCATCTCCCATTCCCCTCCACCTCCAGCCCAAGAAATTCCTCCTCTTCTCCTTATTCCCACCTCTGCGTTCCATCAACAGCCCATTACTACTCCCTCCATCAACTCATCCACACTTCCAGCCAACACTACTTCAGACCCACTTCACTCTTCCACAGACACCTCCTTAACTCACCATCAGTCCATTCCAATTTCAAATCCTCTCCCTCCCGCGCCTTCTCATCCAATGGTCACCCGTCTTCATTCCGGCCACCTTAAACCACGAAAAGTCTTCGACTTACTTGCTGTAACAGATAGCATCTCTACTCCGTCCTCTTACACAGCGGCAGCTGCTTTACCCCACTGGCGCCAAGCCATGTCCTCTGAATTCATGGCTCTTCAGAAACAGGGCACTTGGTACCTCACACAGCCACCCAAAGACATACCTGTACTAGGCTGTCGCTGGACCTACAAAACCAAGTTTCATCCTGATGGAACCATTTCCCGCTACAAAGCCCGATTAGTGGCTCAAGGCTTCAAACAGCAGCATGGCATCAACTATCACCAAACTTTTAGCCCAGTTGCAAAGATGCCGACGATCCGAGTAATGCTGATCATGTCTATTCAACGCGGCTGGCCTCTCTATCAATTAGACATAAACAATGCCTTCCTTCATGGGGATCTCCAAGAGGATGTGTATATGTCTCAACCCCAAGGATTCATTGATCCAAAATTTCCCCATCATGTCTGCAAATTAAAAAAAGCCATTTACGGCCTCAAGCAGGCTCCGCGTCAATGGTTTCACAAATTGACTTCCTTCCTTCTCGACTTTGGCTTTCAATTCAGCAAAGCGGATCCATCTATGCTGCACTATAACAAAAATGGGGCTCAATTATACCTCCTGTCTTATGTTGATGACATACTTCTCTCGGGCAATCAGCCAGATATCACGCAACACCTTCTGTCTCAGCTCAAACATACATTCTCCTTAAAACAGATGCCACAAGTTGATCTCTTTCTTGGAATTCAGGTTCAACACACCAACACAGGTCTGTTTCTTCATCAGACCCATTATGCAAGAGATCTACTCCATTCCGCTGGAATGGACTCTTCCAAACCGGTGAACACCCCTATCTCCCCGAGAGACTCCAAGCTTTCTTCAGACAATGAACCGTTCGACAATGTCACGCTCTACCGGCAGATAGCAGGGTCCCTCCAGTACCTCACCGTGACCAGACCCGACATAGCCTATGCTACAAATGTTGTATGCCAACATATGCACTCTCCGACCAACACAGACTTCCATCGTCTGAAACGACTTCTGCGCTATGTTAAAGGCACTCAAAACTATGGCATACCGCTCACTTCAGGATCACTGGTGCTTACTACCTTCTCCGACGCCGACTGGGCGGCTTGCCCAATTGATCGCAAATCTGTCACTGGATTCTGTTCCTTCTTAGGACCGAATCTCATCTCCTGGAGCGCTAAGAAACAATCCACCGTCGCTAAATCCTCCACTGAGGCTGAGTATCGGGTGCTAGCGGCTGCAACCTCCGACGTCATATGGCTCCGTCGCCTTCTTCAAGACTTTCAGCTCATACAAGATACCCCAACACACATCTTTTGCGACAATGTCTCTGCTATTGCCCTTGCCAACAACCCTGTTTTTCATGCTAGAACCAAACACATAGAGATTGATCACCACTTCATCAGTGATCACATTGATCGTAAGGCAATCACAGTCTCTCATATCGCCTCGGTTGATCAACCGGCTGACATTCTCACCAAGCCGCTTACTGGTCACAGATTCACTGACCTTCGATCCAAATTGACAGTGGCGAAGCTCCCTGATCAATTTGAGGGGGGATGTTAACGTACTCCATCAGACTCTCGCGAGCTCATCTCACCGCTGTGCTCACTACCGCATATAACTGACAGTGGCGCAGACCATGATACCTCTGCTCCAGCAACCATAGGCTCAACGGCCTCTGACATACTCTCAGTGAACATTCTATATAAGAAACAGGGTGTATTACAATGAGCTTTAATGAAGAACACTACAACCTTTCTCTGAGTTCCTTCTTCCCTTCTTTCTGCTCTATTCTCCTTATTACTAACTGTGCAGGTACTCTTTCATATATAGCTGGGTTTGGCTGAATTCAAGAAACCAAAAAGCTATCTTTTTGGAACAATCATATTCTTTAAAAAAGAAATAATCCAAAATGGTCTTTAGTTTACCGTTAAATTGAGGTAACGTTACTAAAGATCAAATTTTGATTTTCAGACTTGATAGATGGCTATTAAATTCAAGATAAAATTCTGATCTTTTCTAATCTTCATGCAGAATACCGCATGATGCTTTATAAAAGAAGATCAAATCAAAGAGTACGTTGAATGCTTAACTCTCATCACAACTTCTACTTATGGGAGGGCAGCGACCAAAGTACGAGGGTGCCATTAGTTTTCATAGAGATAGAGGATTGAAAGAGCAATGATATGATATATATAATGACTGTGATATTGATACTTTCATGATAAAGAAAGAGATAAGTGAAAGCAATGAAGAGATTGGAGAGAAAGAAATATGAACAATCTAGTGGAAGAAAAATTATTACGTCTGGAGGTAAATTCGGACGCACCACGTCTCCCGGGGTCCGGGATGCACGTGGCGCGTCCAGATTCGCCTCCGGACTGTTCAGACGCCACACATAATAATCGCTCCTAGTGGAACACGAGAGAGCAAATATCATGAATGTCTGAATGTCTTGCATCCTATAATTGTATATGGATTCCCAAAATAATTTCACTATTACTAAATCAGACTTTTGTAACACTTTTGATAGCCTACTACAATGGTTTAAATACTCACTAATTTATTTGTAGAGATTTATAAACCGCTGCAAATCCGTTGTATTTACGTTCGCTGCAAGCTCATTTGGTTTGTTCTTGAAGCCAATTTATTTCAACAGAAAAAAATAAAATAAAATCGTTAGAATGATGTGGAATGGTAACCGGTGCACCTACTAACAAAAAAATAGTCAAATGTTTTAGTTTTAGCAGGTAATCCCTTTCATTATCTTCCTTATTGTTTTTGAAAAATTAGTAAATCAGGACGATTAATTATCTGTTTTGGAGAAGTAATTATGTCAACCATTGGCTATGAATTTATTGAATTCTTCATAGTTGAAAAGTTATTTTCCACATTTGATATTTTTGTTGGTTGAACAATCTCTAATTAATTATATAAAAGATCACAACTTAATTACATGTTTATTAATTTCTAATCAATTTTTTTAGAACTTAGTTATAGTTCTAATTTCAGTTTCAATAAATTTTTTGTATTTAAAATTTAATTTTTGTTTTATTTTGGTTCATATTTTTATTATAAAATACTTTTTTTTTATTTATGTAGATTAAAATAAAAGAGAGTTTAGTGTTGGGATGTTTAGACCTTTTAAGAAAACAATGATCTAATTTGTGGTTCAAAATTAAGTCAAATAAGAATAAAAATATATTTTAATTTATTATAATTTTTTATGATTTCTTGTTGGATTTATAGCATACATTTTTATGATTTACATATTATTTTTATTTATTTTTAACAATTACTATATTTATTCATTTGAAATATAAGCATATTAAAAAATTAATTAATAAATATAACATAATGGCATATTCTTATATTGCTCCCGACAGCAATTTCATGTCCAAATTGTATGTGTTAGTTTTTGCTCCAATTTGTATTTTAATTTAATTTCATTTAGGCATTATGACTTTCTCAAGGTGTCGTGTAGGAGTCCAGGCCAAACACAGGAGACGGGCGCACGCAGTATAGGCATGGTCAGGGCCTAAGTTAGATAGTAGGAGGAATGGCCTAGGCGAGTGCTGCGCGGACACGTGGGGTACTGAATTTAGAGCGTTGAGGTGATCCACTCTCTGTTTTTCTCCCAACAAACTTCTACAGCGCCAAGGCTTTGTAGGAAAGAACTTAAGCAGAGGGAGGACCAAAATTTCAACTTGTATTGCTTTAAGCTAGTTCAACTATTACTTCATTTATTGTATGGTTATGTTGCCATATAATTTGTCATAAGTTCTCATTAATTTTCAACTGTGAATCAGCCATATGATCAATATTGTTACTCTAAATAATCAATTATATATTAAACCAACTCAAATCGGTAAGAACCGCCGGTGTGTCAACCTGTGAACCGTCAGTCTTGACAATTAGTTAAAAGTTTGAGCAAATAATCATCGTTAATCATTGATCTAAGGGCTAAAATTCATTTATTAAAAGAAATTGATAACTTGAATAATACATATTCTAAATTCCTAAGAAATATCAAATAGAAACCCCACGATCCTACCCCTCCAAAATCTTGACCCTCTCCTCGCCTGCAGCTCAACCTCGGGGGTCTGGCCCATTTTAAAGCCCTATCATTGGAATGTAATGGGCCTTCCACATGTGGGCTATATTATTTTGGGCTGTCAAGCAACTCTAAATTGGAAGAAATTATTACATTCAGTCAAAAACTGAACGTCCGAATGTATACCGAGTAATAACGGGTCCAAAATACTGAGTTTTAGATGACGTAGCGTGTGATTATTGGTCTCTTAACTCATTCAGACACCGGATGTAATAATATTGGTTAGACCTTTTTCAAAAGCCTCACCCTACACACGAAATACAACTTATTATGATTTAAAAAAAAATAAAAATTATTATGGATGTTATAATTTTAATAAATAAATAAATAAATCATTTGCTTACTGTTACCACACTCCAACAAATCAAATTATAAAAAATTGCTTAACACACCAAAAAGAGAATACAAACAAAAAATACTATCACTTTAAAAATATAAATTAGGCGCAAAATCGCCGTCAATTGGTGTGGTAATTAAAAAAATCCCTAAATTAATTATTTTTAATTATTTTTCATACATCCTAATGATGCGCAAATAATTAAATTCGACTATATTAACTCGCACATTAAAAATGTAAATTTTAAAATTTGAGCACGTAGCCTAGATAAGCTAGTTAACACCTCAAGAAGCATGTAGCAATCTCAGGAAGAAGGCGAATTATTACGCCCGGTCACCAGACGTTCGGACACCTAATTTAGAGGCGCCACATCACCCGAATACACTGAGTCCCGGTGTAATTTGATGATGAGGCGCATCTGAATTGATGTCCGGACGAATCAGAACACCAGACATAATAATTTGCTTAGGAAGAAAGCAAGGGCGCGCTGAGAAGAGTGCTACAACCTCGAGGATTATATTAAAATATACCCCAGATAAAAGCTAATTCTGCAAGTAGATAAATAGTTGTTATTTTGTGCTTATTTATGTTATACCCTTTTGTGATTTTAATTTAAGAAAATCTGATGAATATAATAACTTCTGATGAAATCTTTTTTCTGATTTTATTTGTATTTGTAAATTTCTTTTTATTTTTCCTTCTCTTTTTAGTTCAATCCCTGCAACATCAACAACCACCATCAAGCAAATATCACATTTGCAAGGTTTAGGCTCATTTGAGATGATTTTTTTACTACTTATTAAAACAAATTTTTAGTATAAAAAGTTAAACTTTTGTACTAAGAAACAGTAAGAAAGCCGTCCCAAATGAAGCTTTAAACTCAAAGATCTCTTAGGCTTCATTTGGAACGACTTTTTTTATTGATTTCTAAAATAGTTTTTAATATACAAGCCTTTGTACTGTTTTCTTCACTTGCTTGTAGGGGTGTCAATATTTGACATGACACGAAAACCCAACCCGGAAAATCCGGTTTGGACCCGACCCATGTTCAAAATTGGTCGGGTTCGGGTTCCAGAAATTGACCCGTTTAAAAAACGAGTCGGGTTCGGGTTGACCCAACGGGTTGCCGGCTCAACCCACGATCCTGCCCGCGCCCGCTTCCTGCCCGCGCTGCCCCCGCCCGCGCTGTCCGCGCCAGCTACCCGCGCCAGCTCCCGCTGCTCGCTGCCCGCACGCCCGCTGCCCAACGCGCTGCGCGCCAGCGCCCGCTGACCAGGCCCCAGCGCGCCCGTGTCCGCTGTTGCGCTGCCCAGCGCCCGTCCTGCGCCCGCCCGTGCTGCTACCCCGCTCCCGTCCGCCCGCCGCCGTTCCAGTGCCGGTAGAACCCAAAATCGGGTCAGGTTGGGTCAACCCGGCAACTCGCCGGGTCAGGTCCGTGTTCGGATTTCCGACCCGTTTGAACCCGGGTCAATTCCGGGTTCGACCCAAACCCGACTCGTGACCCGAAATTGACACCTCTGCTTGCTTGGTAGGGTTGCAGTCCCAGCAACTCTGTAACAATAGTGTTGCGTGCCTTCCAAGTTTTAACAGAGAATTAACTTCTTCACCTTCAATGGCCTCATTCGGTATAACTTTTAGATGAAAAAAATTTATATTAAAAAAATTATCAAACAATACTTAAATACAAATGTTCTTTGAGTGAAATGGAAAAATGATTAGTAATATTGAAAAGAGGTTATGTGCCAAAACATTCACAGCAATAGAGAGATAAGTAACTTAACATTTTAGCATTGTACAAAAATTCAACACACAAGCAGATAAAAGAGAAATAAATGTGTAATATTCATAAGAGACATCAGAATTCTTAAGTGAAAAATTCTATAATTGGGAAAAAAATGGGGTCTTGGACAGTTGAAATGATTTCACTAGTGTTAATTATTGATTACAAATGATGTCCTTCCTCGGGAGAAAGTGTTGCACTCTTTCCTAAGCTCAAGGGATATACCATGTATAGCCCTCACAAATCACATTGATACCAGCCTAAACCCTAAAGTCTCAAATAAGCCGAAATCACAAAGATCGAGCCCTTAACCAAAAGTGATGCGAGATGCGAGAATCACAATCTAACTAAGCAACTAAACCTAACCTCTCTTATTCACAAACAAAAAACCCAAAACATGGTCGAATGATTATATGCATTTAATATCATTAGCAATAGGAAATCAGTAGTAAACTGATTCGCTAAGGTTTTGTTAGGGATGACTTTCTTATAGCTTCTTAAAGCAGCTTTTTAGTATAAAATTTTTAATTTTTGTACTAGAAAGCTACTTTAAGAAATAATATGAAAGCAATTCCAAACAAAGCTTAAGTAAGATGAAACAAATAGATCAAATGCTGGCAATATAAAACATAGATGTTTTATTTGTAGAACAATTCATAGATTTTATAGTGCAAACTCTTTGTTTCCATCAGAATCCTGGGGAACTTGATAGAAGAACAATAAGAATGGAAAATATATCCAGATACAAGATTAAAAAAAAAAAAAAGCTACTTAAAAATATTAGTTGCAGAAAACAGAAGCAAGTTAATAATAAAGTAAATAGCTAGCCTGCAATCCGGCATCAAACCTAACAACAATAAAACAAATGTCTCTAGAGAAATCACATCGAAGAGTCTACAAAACTAAAATGGTGAGGAAAAAGGAGAAATCTTTCAACCAAAATTAGAAAGAAAAACAAAGATGCTTCTCAAGTTCAACGATTGCTAAAAAAATTTCAAATATGGAACAAGTAATACGGAATTAAACACGCAATGCTAGAAAACTACACAATACAAAAGTAGGAAGTACCAAATTCACCGCAACATATCTACAAAGAAGTGGAACTAAAAACAATCACAAATAAGCTCATCAAATCAAGGAAATAAAAAAAAGGAATCCACAAAGAATTCCATATCAAAACTCCATCTTTCTAGCAAAACCTAACAGCTCTGATTTCATAACAGTAAATCAACAAAGAAACAAGAAACTTAATACCTCTCGTATCATCTCAAAAAGCCTTGGCTACTCGCATTGACGACTTTCCAAATTTTCAAAAAATTTCCCCATGATAACTATTTTTTTAAGGGTGGGCCTAATCAAGCGACGTGGTTCTGCCCCTAATAAAGCGACGGAGGATGGAAGGACCGTAGTTTGGTGATGATGATCAGAGGGATAGTGGTCAACAAGCAACAATGGTTACAAGGACTGCAGTCGAGCAACCATGGTCAAAGGGACCATAGTCAATGAGCAACGGTGGTCGTAAGGACAGTAATCAGCGAGCAGTGGTGGTAAGAAGGGCTATAATCGAGCGATCGTGGTCAGATGGACTAAACTCAACATACAACAGTGGTCAGAGGGACTGTAGTTGGTGGATGATGAAGGTCGAAGGACCGTAGTCGAACAAGGGTGGTCGAAGGGACCATACTCAGCAGAAAACGATGGTCGAAAAGATCGTGGTCGGGTAACGGTGGTTCGAGGGATAGTATTCAGCGGGATAACGAGGTTAAAAGAACAGTAGTCGATGAGTGACAGAGGTTAAAAATGCCATAGTTGAACGACGATGGTCGAAGGGACCGTAGTAGGCGGGCAATGATGGTCGGAGGATGTGGTTATCGAACAGAGGTCCAATGGTGATGGTTGGGCAAAGGTCTAGTAGCGTCTACTAGTTTTGAGGATTCGCTAGCGATAGTGATGGGGTGGAGCTCCAAGATTTTTTAAACCATAAAGCTTTCTTGAGTCTTTAACCCAGCTTCAAAACTTCCAAATGTCCGAGCCATGAGGTCTATTTAAAAATTATGAGAGTGGCATGCCCTATAAATATGAAGAAGATCAAGGATAAATTTGAAGTGCTCCATTGGATGGTCCATACTAATTCCCCCGATCAAGGAGCATTTTTTCAGCTTTTAAATGCCAGAATAAGGCAATCTTGGGCCTGTTCGATTCATTTTGTCGAGCTGCTCGATTTGACGATAAGCATGTCATATTTGAAAATCATTTAGTTATCAAATTAATGTCCTAAAGCTTTCAAATATGATTTGAGCCCTTGATTTGAGGCTATTTGAACTTGGATTAGACCGATTTTGGTGTTGTTGGGTTCACTTTGTCAAGATATTTGATTTGACTTTAAGTCTGTTGAGATCAAAGTTCAGATGTTCCAAAATTTAATTTTGAAATTTTTCAGCATGAATATGAATCAAGATTCATGATCGATCAAGGTGATTTATAGTGACGTATAAATTATTTTACACTACTTTTCAGCTCAAATGTTTATTATTTATACTATAATTAGTGTTTTAATAAAATTTATCATAATTGAACTTTTAATTGTGAAAAGAAAATTAGTTTAGTCACTTATTTATTGTGCTTCAAATTTAATCAATGGCTTTCTCATATTCTCAACTTCAACTCAAGAAATATTTTTATGAATTTAGTGATATTTAATTTACGAAATTCCAATTTATTTTCTATTATCTGAATCCATTTCATTTTGAGTTTGATTTTGAGTTTGATTTGAGTAACAAGGTCTGCCATTTACTGTCCATTGCTTTTTTTTCTACAATGCAAACACAAATATATTTTTTTAACAAGGAACAAATTTATAAACCAAATAGTTTGAAACGTTAATTTATGACCAATAATTCTATTCCAGATCGCTGTCACATATTTATTGGACTACTATTTACAAATTGCTTTTCAAAACTTTCTGTGATACAGACTGCTTTTAAGAACCTAATTTGTAGAATATGATAACGGTAAGAAACCTGATTTATTTTTATGTTTTTAAATGATGCTTATAAAGCTCACATTAACTTTCACAAAAATTTGTTGTCTCGCAAAATTTTATAACTTATGAACCATTAGGTACGGCTATAATTTTTAATAAAAGTGATTATACAATTACTATGGAGAAAGCAGTTTATTTTAAAAATGTTATAGAAAATAGCTTCCTCGTGCAAAAAATTACTGAAATCAGTGGAAAAATAAAGGCCAACAAAAACTGTGATTGTGATCTGAAAAACAAGTTGTAAGAAAACTATCACAAACGAAACCTTAATAAATAATTGCAATCACCCAAACACAGTATAATAATACAACATATAATTATCAAAATATACACAAATAAATGTATGCATTGCATATTTCAGTAGTGTGATGAATTGAGAAGGGAGCACTCGCACAAGAGAGATTATTACATGCGAAGTCCGAACCGGAGCTGTGTCCGGATTCTATGAGTGTGTACGGTAATTGTGCTTTTACTGTGCACACTCACGAATCTAAACAGTTCTCCCATCCGGACTCCTCAATAATCTCCTAGCACAGCTAACAACAAACTTAAAGTGATAAATAAAAGACTAATCAGCTAAGTTTGTCTAAAAATGCAAATCTATAAAGCTGTAATCACACCCATGTTTTGCTGAAACAACCTGACAAAAGAGGGTTATCCCTTTTAACTAATAGGATATAATCCAATTCTTACCAGGAATTGTACAGCTAAAAGCCAAGCAATTAAAATGAACAGATAATCAGTAATCAATATAATATGACAAAGAAAAACATAGAGGAGAAACTAGCTTGCATCACAGATCCAAGTGAGACATTGTTCTAAGAATATGCAGTATTTCCTTTCCAGGTCTTCAAAGTTGGGCACTTCTACATGCTTCAATTACCAAGAAAAACTTTAGAGAAAAGTAACAACAATGAACTTTTTAAAACAAAATCACATCAAGTGATAGCAGACTCATCCATGCTCAAGTAGTACAAATACTGAAAGAGGAATTAAACAAATAAGTATACTTACACTAAGCAAACACCAAGTAATTTGGAATTCTCCATGGCATTCAGTAGTATAACAGAATACTCTTACCTGCCTTCTGACTTAATCAACTGAGAGAACACTCTGCTCATTGAGACATCAGAAAGATCATTCAAGCTACTGTTAGCTATTCCACCCTCAGCTACAGCTCCAAGATTATTCATGTTCTGAACCTGTGAAGAAAGTTCAACAATCCTATTGATGCTATTCGCTTCAGAATCAGGAGACTGTGCTTCCTGAAGTTGCAATGCATACTCCAAGTTCCATAGCACATCGCCCATTGTGGGGCGCTCAACGCCGAAGTCTGCAAGGCATTTTTCGACAGTCTCCGCAAATTTCCGCAGGGAATCAGGCTTTATGGTTCCTGCAATACGAGCATCTATGATTTGATCCAAATCTCCTCTCTTCTGCCACTTCATGCCCCATTCAGCTAAGTTCACCATCTCTCTGGGGAGGGTGGGATCAATAACTGGTCTGGCACAAAGTACTTCAAGCAAAACCACTCCAAAAGAATAAACATCAGATTTTTCAGTTAGCTGCTGCCTGCGGAAGTATTCAGGATCAAGATATCCAAAGCTCCCCTTAACCGCGGTGCTCACATGGGTCTGATCCAATTCAGGACCAGTCTTTGAAAGACCGAAATCAGCAACCTTTGCCATGAGATTTTCATCAAGTAGGATATTTGCAGATTTGACATCGCGGTGAATGATCGCCTTTGCAGAACCTGTGTGAAGGTAGTGAAGCCCTCTTGCTGACCCAATGCAAATTTCAAGCCTCTGCTCCCAATTGAGGTTAGGAAGATCTGAACCATACAGATGACTCTTCAAAGTTCCCTTCTCCATATACTCGTAAACAAGAATCATTTCATTTCGCTCATCACAGTACCCAATAAGAGACACAAGGTGACGATGGCGAAGCCGTGAAAGCAACTCAATTTCAGTGCGAAACTCGTTGAGGCCCTGCTGTGATTTCGGATTACCACGCTTGACGGCCACTTTCGTCTCATCTCTCAGCACTCCCTTGTAAACCTTGCCAAAGCCCCCTACTCCAATCACCCAGTTCTCATCAAAGTTATTAGTGGCTTCTTGAAGCACCACAAAGGAGAATCTGTAGCCTAGATTACCATTCTTCCCAGAAGTAGCTGTCGTTATATTTGAAGTTCTACTAGCCAAACTTTGTGAAGTACCTCCATTAATTGAGAAAGGCAGCCAAGTCTTCGACTGCTGCTTCTTCGCCATCTTCCTTCTTCTGAACAAACAGAAAACAACTGCAGCTACAATCACCAAAGCTAGTACCCCAAAAACAGCACCAAGTATGGGACCAATCTTACTCTTTGAACTACCCTCAACAACAGCACCTGGACCAGAATTGCTTATCTTCATAATCTCAAGTCCATTCAGGATTCCATCTGGCGCAATGCCAGCTGAGTCAGAAGGACCAATACTAACAGAAAGATTGTTTGATTCAGCCGGAAGTCCCACAACAAAATCCATAAATATAGCAGTGTGTAGCGAATTGGCCGACAAAGTAGATAGATCAATATTATTGCTTGCAGACCAGCTGTTGATATAAGCTCTGAAATAGAGATTGTTGAGGGCTTTACTCACTATATCACAGAAGTGCATCCTGACCAAGTAGCTGAAGCTGCTATCTGCTTTGAACATCCATGTGACATTGACACGGGCATCCAAGGTCGAACTCTGCGAAGCCAACTCGGTTGCTGTGCTATAGACAATCTTAGGAGCAATCTCAGGGCTGGTAGCCCCATCCACATAATTGATATCGCCAACATAAGAAACATTCTTAGCTACATTCGCATTGATTAGATAGACTCCATCAGTATTCCAAGTTCTCCATAAGGTGTCATTGACTGGTAAGAGCTTTGGGCCTCCCATATTCAGCCTATAAACTGTCTCCAATACTTGATTGGACAAACCTTGATAAGTTTGCTGATTATTAACATTCTGGGCAGTGTCTAAAATAAGGTTGTTGGGGACAGAAACAACTTCCAGAGCACTCACAAATGCAAAAGAATTGCTTCCAGGAATAAAGCTAAGGATCAGATTGTCCTGATTAATGTTTGCTGAGAATTCCTTGACTGCGGTGGTCGAATCCGGCCGTGGCTGAAAATTGGAAAGAAGAGTATTGTCTTGGGTTGAGACTGAGAATTGAGAAGTGGTGAGTTTGAATTGTTGATTATCAAAGGGGAAGAAATAGAGACGGATAAAATGTCTTCCTTGCTGCTTGATCGGAAAGGAATAGGAGGAAGGGCCGGTGAAAACCCTAGCATTGAGGTATAGAGAAGAGCTAGTCAATGATGAAACTGAGTTCGGATTAGTTATGTTGGTAAGAACATCTTTAGGGGTATTGAGGCTCCAAGAGCGGCTGCTATCAGCTTCAAATTCTCTGTCATCGACCTTTGTATCGGTCAAAGAACCACAATCTATCAAGTAGTTATCAGCAGGAACAAATGCAGCTACAGAATTTCTTAGGTTTAAGATAAGAATGAGAGAGAAAAGAGAGCCAAATCCAAGCTTTCGGTTGGCCATCAATCGGAAAAAGGTCTCCAAAAGATGGAATTTTGCAAACGAAATCAAGCTACAGATAGATCAAAGAACAAAGAAGAATCTTAAGAGCAAAAAACCCTAAATTTCTTATAAATCCCCAACTTAGGAAACAAACCAGTTCCCATTAAAACTCTTCTGCTAAAACCCACCATCAATCAATCACAACTACTTAGAAATAGTGTCGATTTCGCCGTAAGAGCAAAATCAGAAGCAGCAAATAAACAAAGAACTGATCACCGATATGTGGAATCAGAACACAGAGGCATCAAACAGAAATAAAGGGTAAAAAGATTGCACCTTTGCTGCTCTTTGAAAGGGGTAAACAGGAAGCTTACGGTTCTGCGATCGGGAGAACCAGATAAAGCGTTCAAATCTGCGAAGAAACCAACGGAGTCTGTGCAGAGAAAAATGTAAAACGGAGCGAAGAGACGAGTTGAGCTGAAAAACTGGTAAACGATGCTTTAAATGAATTAAACTGGAAATTGATAAAATAAACAAATTAAATAAAATGTACAGCTGATCGAAGAAAAAAACGCGAGCAGAGATAAACGCCGCGTCAACGAATACTAATAAGAAATTGATAACGGCGGATATTTAGATGGGTTGATAATTGCCATTGCCATGGAACAAAATATTTATAAGTGATTATTTTAAGAATTATTAATTCTGAATTTATATAAAAAAAAATTCTGCAAATGGTCGTTACTTATTAATACAGCAAAATAAAATTTATTTTTTCATTCATAATTTTTATTTTCTTATCAGGATTAATTTTGGCTGTGTCTGAATGTATGGAATTTTTATTGCGTCCTCCCACCTGACGTGGAGATACGTCTTCCCACCCCTAAAAAACTCGGTTTTTGCTCGGTATTGCTAGCTATTATTTGGTATTAACGAAGAATATCATCATGTGAAAACAAATAACAAGTTATACCGAGCTATACCGAGCAATACTGAGCTATACCGAGCAATACAAAAAAATACCTAGTTTTCCTTGAAAAAACTTGGTATTGCTCGGTATAGCTCGGTATTGCTCGGTATAGCTCGGTATACCAAGTCTTCGACTGCTCGAGCAATTTGCAGTAATTAACTTTTCGCCGTGAAAATTTTTAAAAATAGTAAGAAAGTATTGGTTAAACAAAATTATGATTATTGTGGAAAAAATAAAAAAAAAACATAAAATTGCCCGAAAAGAAATTATGATATTCAATATTTCGCTCATTCATGATTTTCTAGTATGTGTGAAAGCTCCCACTCATCAGATTAAAATGAGTTAGATTTCAAATTATCAAATTTTAAAAATAAATTTTAATTAGTGGGCCACAATTTGCTTAATGTGAAGTTAGGACAAAGGACATGCATGATTGCAACGTTTTCAAAAAGGTTGATTTTTATTTTTTTTATTTTCTTGGGGGATTAGCAAAAGGTTTAATTCGTAATAGAATTTGTTTTAACGAACTTGAATGAAAAATAACCAAATAAGTACTTTAAGGACCGCCGGTTTCCTCACCTTTGACCTCTCCCGTCACCGCATGAAGGAGATCACGTCGGTGATTATACATCCACCAAGTAGCCTTACCGCATTTTAATCTTCTGGCTGTAGCGTAATAGCAGAGTGGTTGGCATTGGACGATCAGGATTTCTGTGGTGAGCGATCGGAAGGCTAAGATGGAGTCCAGAGCAAGTGATGGAGAAAAGTTGTAGCAGTCTCTATAATTCCGTTTGTCTTCAGGAATAGATGTTGCCGTCAAGGTCGACTCATCTTTCAATATTTTTTAATTAAATATTATTATTATTATTATTATTATTATATCAATATGAGCTATATAAATATATTTTTTAAAAAATAAGAGTTTTATAAATAACATATATTATATAATGATTAATTTAGGTAAAATTTTATTATAAATTAAATAAAATTTATTGTAATAATATGAGAAATAATTCATAATTATTGAAGCTATATAATTTTGGTTTATACCTAAAAAGTTTTAGCTATAAAATATAAAAATAACTATATTTATCATATTTAATTGAGAATTAAAAAAAATTCACCACACGAATAGATAAAGAGAGGGGTGGGGCAGTAATATAATACACCAAGACTTTTACGTGTAAACTCTAAGAAGAAAAAAGATCATAGGGCTAAGGGCTTAGTCCAATTGAAATTGTTCCACTAGTGTTTATTTTTTTTATTACAAATAATGCCCTTTCATGATAGGAAGGCCTTGGCTTTATATAATAAATATAAATCATATGGAGTTGGAAGAATCTAGCTATATGAGAGTTATTCTCAAGAGAGTATGAGTTTATTCATTCAGCCAACATGGTCGTAGTTAGACGACGGTAGTTGGAGGGACTATAGTCAGCGGCCAATCGGAGGTTAGTGGGACTAAAGTCTTTGGCAATAGTCATCGGGGTCGGGCGGTGGTTCGGCGATGGTCGAGCGAAATTCCAGCTGTGTTTAGCAACCGGGTGGAAGTTCAGTGGCAGTTCGCAGACATGCAGTGGTGTAACGATGGTCAACGGTCAGGTGGTGATTGGAAAATGGTTGGGGGAAAGTCCAGTGATGGTCCGCATTGGGGCAGAAGTATGGCGACAGTCTATGCTCGGGCAATAGTCCGGTGACAACCAGTGGTCGGACAATAGTCCAACGACAGTTGGGCGAAAGTTTGGCAACAGTCGGTGGCTAAGCGGTGGTCTTCAATCGAGCAGTGATCCGATGATTGGGCGGAAGTACAAAATTACATAAAAGCCATCAACAATGATGATAGAGCATGAATGAGTGTTATGCGACATGATCTTGTTAAGGGCGTCGACGGGAATGGAGAAGTTTGAAACTTAGTTCGAACCAATTCTAATAAAAATTCGAATTGATAAAATTTGAACCAATTTCATTTGTGATCAAATTCAATAAAAATTTCTCGAGTCAAAAAGGTGCTAATTTCATTTAAAAATAACTTTCAAATACATTTAATTAAAAAAAACAAATAAATAACAAAATTATTACACAAAACCAAATTTCTCATGCCAAAATTTAAATGAATAAAAATTCCTCGTGTCCCACGGCATTAATGTGTCCCAATTCCGTGGCCTTAATGCCAACTGCCAATTCCAAACAGAGAGAAAAAATAAAAATAGAAAAGTATTAAATTAGATCCTTAGCCTGATGGGTAGAGTAAAACTTTACATTTTTTAGATTATCAATTAGAAATGCATACTCGCCATTTTCAAATATTAGCATTTTTTTTTGTATATTGAGCTAATTTAATATCAAATTATGGCATTATAGTTGTTGCGTGCTAAAAATTTGTAATAATGGAGAGATAATACTCAGATTTTGTTTGAGATGACTTTGTTACTGTTTTTTAGAACAGTTTTTTAGTATAAAAATTATCATTTTGTACTGAAAAGTTGCTTTAAAAAATAATAAAAAAGTTGTTCCAAACGAAGCCTCAATGTTTTGTTCTTATAAGAATATCCATCATATACAAAGATAAAATAATAATATGATTGATACGTCATGCAAAAATTATCTTGATTGGGCATGAATCTCGAGGCAAAAAGCTAGCCGGAAACTTCAAAAATTAAATCCGGGAGCACCTGAACTTCGATTTCAGCGAGCTTACAGTCAAAATGAGCGTCTCGGAAATACAAACCCAACGACAGCAAGATCAACCCAATCCGAGCCCAAATGAGTCCGAATCAAGGGCTCAAAGCGCTGTTGGAAGGTTCAAACCGCAACTTGAGTTACCAAACGGTCTCCGATTTTAACGATCTTATACTCGAATCTAACGGCTCGACGAGACGAATCCAACGATCCCAAGATCATCAAATTCCGACATCATTAAGGCCTTTAAATGTCCAACAAACGGATTCGATATCGGCCGTCCATTCAAACCACTCCCAATTCGTCCTTGATCTCACGCCTATTTACGGGCTATGCCACTCCAGAAAAACTATAAATAGAGCCCTCATTCTACACCAAGGGGACTCAAGTGAAGAGAGAGAAGAAGAAGAGGAGAAAGGGGAAAAGGAGATTCCTCACCTCCTCGACCACCGTCGGAGCTCTTCCTGCCGCCTGAAGATGTCGGAACTCTGCCGAATTTTCAGGAAACGCCGGGAATTTGCATAACTTCCACGTGATGTTGAAATTCTTCTCATTTAACGATAGAGTTCCCTCCTGACGCCGAAACTCCGCCCAAGGGAGGCCGGATTTCTCCTCTGCCACCAACAGACATCGGACTTCTACCCGACGTCGGACCTTCACTCTTCGCTAAGTCTCTACCCGATGCCAGACTTCTACCGGTTATCGGACTTCGCTGGACATCTAAGTGAAGATGCATTTCTTTTCATTGTTGGACTTCTACCTGACGCTGTCCTACTGATCTTCGTCGTCAGACTACAGTCCTTCAAACATCCGTCGCCAGCCGACTACGATCCTCCTGACTTACGTCGCTCGCCGACTACAGTCTTTCCGACATCCATCGCCCGTTGACTACGGTTCTCCTGACTTATGTCGCCCGCCGACTACAGTCCTCCGTCGCCAGCTGACTACGGTCCTCCTGACCTACGTCGTCCGTCGACTGCAGTCTTTCTAACAAAGTGAACATGTCAATAGTGATCCTTTGTATTTACATCATGTAATGTACTCCATAAGATGTACATCAAGCTAAGACCTTCCACTAAGGAAGGGCCTCATTTGTAATCAACTGCAATACTAGTGGATTCATTCAAACTGGGCTAGGCCCCGTGGTTTTTCCCCCTTTTACAGGGGTTTTCCACGTAACAATATTGGTGTCTCATAAATGCTAGACCCTCTCTCCTTATCTGATTGCGTGCCGGATTTTCGTACAACGCTAAGACGATAAACTTTATATTTCTCTACCGCTGTGAATACTCCTGGACGCAACAATGATAGATACCAGAATTATTACGTGGAAAACTTGGATAATGAAAAATCTGAGAATATGGCCCAGTTGAAATAATGATCAAGCGATGTTGGACAAAGGATTGTAGTTGGGCGATAATGATTTGAAGATCATAATCAGGCAACTGTAGTCGAAAAACCTTAATAGAATGATAATGGTCAAAATGATAATAATCATGCAATGATCACATACAAAAGACAATGGTCGAAGAATCACATTGGGATGACAATGATTTGAAAACTACATATATGTGATGATGGCTGAAGGATTATAGTGTTTGGATAGTTGTAGTCAGGCAATGTTGATAGGACTGTAAAATATTGTCAAATGGAAAAGATTTAACCGCGGTGTTCAAACGGTGTTGGTCTGTCAATGGTAGTTGAATGATAGTAGCTGAAGTGTGATGGTTCAACGATACTGATCAAACTGTGATGGTTCAATAGTGATGGTTGAACGACAATAATTGGGTGAAACTTGTTTGTTTGTGGTGTTTCATCAACGCAATTGATGGCCTAATGGACTTAAAGGATATTCAAACCTCTCAGCCCTCTGCCCTCTTGAATATCAAGCCAAGGGTCCTATCATGTAGAAAAGAAGGGTTATTTATACTTTTTAAACATATACACAATTCATAAATATAATCAAAGTTCAAAACGCTAAATTAGACTACTCATATTGATTTTTTTTAATTATATATAGTTCTTTTTTATTTAAGTGCGACTCATATCGATTTCACTCTTTGAAGCGCTCATTTTGATCATAAGCCTACAATATTTGGAGATCATTTGGTCCTTCAGCTAATCCAAAATTTCTAATTATACTTTCATGCGCTTTGTATGGGCTAATTAGAACTTGCATCGAATCACTCTTAGAGTCTATGGGTTCAACTTATCAAGACGTTTAATTTGACTATAAATTTGTTAAAATCAGATCTCAAATGATCATGAATTTGTAGAAACTTCCTATTCAAATATTCATCTAGATTCGTGCATGATCAAGTCGAGTACTTAATTAATTTAATGGCAATTTATCATCAAAATTTTTATAATAGATTAATAGAAACTAAAAAGCTAATAAATAAATAAATAAAAAGAAAAAAACGTGCAGGCATTTTGAGATTTGTTGCACATCAGATCAGTCAATCCTTAAATGGAGGCGATGATAGCGGATTTCGTTTGGGGCAGTCGCTGAGGATTACTAATTTTTTATATTTTATTATTTAATAAACATTTTGGTCGTCATATTTGCTGGCAAATACTTTAGACAAATAATTGGATTCATTTAATTCATGGAAGTTGTTAACTTACTGTTTTATTATAAATTATTTTTATATATTTCTTAATATTTTATGGATTAATTAGTTATTTTATTCTTCTTAAAATAAATTTTTAAATTTTATAAATTCACCTTGATAAGTCTTTTTATAAAAATATTTTTCTCTCTCCCATTTTAGGGATCTTCGTCCGTTCACTGGGTATCAATAAATGACCCAATTTGTCAACTCAACCCCGCATGACCCAAAAAATTGAACTTATGGTTGACCCATGCCATAAACGGGTCAAATTTGAATATGAGTTTTCAAATCATTTATCAAATGTGTCGAGTTCAGGTTGATCTTATAACTCATTTTTGACATGAAAATGACTCGTTTAATAATAGAGAAAAAGCGGGCCCAAACTGGAGAGATTATTAGGTGCGGAGATCAGATCCGGGAACCGTTCAGTTGTGTGATTGTGAACAGTAAAAATATAGTTATTGTTCATTATTGTATTTTAAATGTTTATAGTCACAAAATCGAACTATTCTCTAAGTCTATACTCCACACGTAATAATCTCTCCCAAATATACCAAAAATTTTATATAATGTGTAAAATAATTTAAAAAGAAAAAAGTCTAATGGCGTCTTCAATCTTACCACCACACAGCTGGCGGCTTGTTTGTATACACCAATACGCGCTTGCTTTAAATTTATTGCTGTTCTTAGTTCGAAGCCTTCCAGCGCAATGTACTGCAAAAAAACAAATTTCGAGGTCATCTTTTAGAAGGAAAATTTAATTATGATGAATGCGGAAAATGTCATTATCAAGATATTATTCATTAATGTTATATGCAATTATTTTTTTAATTAATTAATTGAGGAGTTGATATGTAATTAAATTTTAAACTAAAATACTACTTTAAAAAATAATAAGAAAGCTATCACAAACAAAGGCTAAATCAAAAAATATGGTGGGATTTTGAATTAATCTCATCCTAAATTAAAACTAAAATTAGCTCATAATCATATAGCTTGATCTAAATTCAAAATATTATTTATGTTCGACGCAATATACGATTCCATTGGATAAAATTTTGTTATACAGCTAATTGTTGTTATACTAGTCGAGAGCTTTGACTACCAACCAAGAGGTCATAGGTTCGAAACATACATATGTTATATGTATGAGTTTGCCCGAGCTTAAAAATTTGCTTGCAGGAAGTCTATTCGAATAGGTCAGGGATGTTAGCAGGCACCACCACAGGAACACTCCGCACATGTCAAGGCCTGCTAGACGGTTACGCAAAGCTCAGATCCGTAGGATCAATCCAATCTGAGCCGTGAATGCATCTACATACTAGTATGTATGAGACCATTGTATACGGCTATAGCAATGAGACAGCACTTGATCATTTTAGCTCTCGGTTATACTCTTTTACTACTTTCCTGCATTAGTTTTCTGCTTTCAGGTTAACATTATATTAGAGCACAGCTTATTCTCTTTTTTGAACATTTCCTTGTCTCTCCTCATGGATGATTCTTCTACCTCCCCACCATCCATTGACTACATGTCTCCATTAAACCCCATTATTATTCCACCCAAACTCAAATTCTTGATGAGTAACATCAAGAATCTTGTCTCCTCTCCCTTAACTTTTGAAAACTACCCTATATGGTGGTTCCATATGAAGAAGAATTTTGTTGCAAATGGATTCAAGGGATTTATTAATGGATCATCTGTTTGTCTATCCCAGCATACTCTCACCTCGGGCATTTCTCCATCCCCGACCACCTCTCCATATGATACACTGACTCTCATTGATCAAAACTTAGCAGCTGCTTTACTGTCACTCATTTCCTCATCCATACTTCCATATGTCCTCTCTCTCACTCATTGTACTCACATCTAGGCAACCTTAACCCATCGCCACAAACCACGGCTCCCATCTAGCAATCCATCATCTCCAAGCAATTTACCTCCACTTCTTTTAGTCCCGTCTTTGGCAATATCAATGCCTTCATCTCTACAGCTCTCTTCATATTAAAACCTCCCCTCATGACACTTAGCCAACTACACCAATGTCGCAGCCCATACAAACCCCAATCCCCAATTCACCCGAAACTACTCCACCTACCATGCAACAGTCCAATAACCTACACCAGCATCCCACACATCCCATGAAAACTCGATTACAAATTGGACACCTCAAGCCAAAACAAATCCTCAATCTTACTCATCAAATCATTCCACAAGATACAACTTTCTACACATAAGCATCCAAACATAAACATTGGCGCCTAGCAATGCCACAATAATTTCAAGCCTTCAATCACAGGGTACCTGGGATCATGTCCCCCTATCACCAAACCAAAATCTGCTTGGTTGTAAGTTGATGTTCTGAACAAAGTACAACTTTGATGGTTCCATAGCTAGATATAAAGCCAGCATCATAGCACTTGGTTGCAAGCAAGAATTTGGCTTAGACTACAAAAATACATTTAGTCCCATTACCAAAATACCAACAATTTGAGTTCTTATTGTCTTGCTCTTTATTATGCCTGGTCTATACATCAACTGGATGTATCAAACACATTCTTTCACGGTAAATTAACTGATCATGTCTACATAAAACAATTGTTGGGATTCCTATATGTCATCCACTCCACACATGTATGAAAACTCAAAAAGGCCCTTTACAGTCTCAAGCAGCCACCACGCCAGTGGTTTGATACATTATATGACTTTCTACATTCATTAGGCTTTCATACCAGCTGCTATGATCATTCCCTTATGATTTACAAGAAAGACAAAATCCGGATGTATTTTCTAATATATGTCAACGACATCATATTGACAAGCAATGACACAACTGCTATACGCTAATTACTTGACAACATTCACCAACGATTTAATATGCGCAACCTGGGTTCTTTATCTCAGTTTCTTAACATTACCATTGTCGTTATAGATTTAGGTGTGTTACTTCAACAAAGTCGTTATGCTCACACCATCCTATACCGTGCAGGATTGCTCAAATGTAAACCAGTTGTAACTCTAACTCTGCTGCTTTCCTTCAGCTCCTTCCAACTACAGTCATACACAAACTTAGATTGGGTTGGCGATTAACATGATCAGAAATCTACTACGGGCTACTGTAACTTCCTGGGTAGGTCTGTCATTTCATGGAGTGTCAATAAATAGTCCACCATTGCTCGTTTATCCACGGAAGCAGAATATCGCGCTCTCGCATTCGCTGCTGCAGATATCATCTAGCTACGTCAACTCCTTCAAGAGCTAGGTTGTTCACAAGCCACTCCCACGTCCCTATTTTGCGACAACACTTCGGCTATAGCACTGTAAAACAACCCGGTCTATCACGCTCGCACGAAACACATCGAAGTTGATTGCCATTTCATCTACGAATGCATCAAAAACCAAGCCATTCAAGTACATCATATTTCAAGCAAGGATCAACTAGCTGATTTCTTCACCAAATCCTTGTTGCTCACCCAATTTTGACAACTTTCAGCAAAACTGATCACCTTCACAAAGTCATCAGTTTACAAGGGAGCCCAGAGGTGTTAGCAGGCACTACCATAAGAATGCTCAGCACATGTCAAGGCGTGTCAGACGGGTTATGTGAAGCTTAGAGCCATAGGATCAATCCAATATGTACCGTGATTGTATCTACATACTAGTATATATGATACCATTGTATACGGCTATAGCAATGAGACAGTACTTGATCATTTTAGCTTTCGTTTCTACTCTTACTACTTTCCTGCTTTAGTTCTCTACTTGCAGGTTAACAAGGGAGATATCCAATGAGTCGGTGATTTCATCCATAAATTGGCGAGATTATCTATTCATACGTATAATCAATTGTCTACATGTACCTCTTTATGGTCTAAGCTATATGCCTCATGCACACAAAGTTTTCTTCTTTATTATTTATATGTATAGTATAATAAATTTTTTTTTAATGCAAACTTATAAATAGGAGATTAGAAGTAGATTTAGACGCACTAAATTTTGAGAACTTAACTCTTGTAATATTATCAATTTAATAAAATCTCAAACTATGGCTTCGTTTGGGATGACTTATTATTACTTTTTAAAGTAATTTTTAATACAAAATATTAATTTTTTTCACTAAAAAACCTCTTTAAAAAACAATAAAAAAGCTTGATTCATTTCTACTTCATCTAATACATGAAACTCCATGCATAAAGTTTACGTTATAGCAAATTCAACTAAAAATTTATCTTTTTAGTCACTTTAATTATTAATATTTATTTTTAAGAATATTGGAGTTGATGAGCAACCTTTCACTATGCGTTGGTCTACAAAATAAGAAATTCTCTCCCACGTAACGTCACCTTTTAGACGCAATTATTTCTCCCTATTATTCTCTATCACTATCTTATTTCCCTTTTAAATTTCTTTGTCAATAATAAATTGATCCGATTAGCCTCTTATGTTCAACATAGGATTATTTTCTAATTACTTCTTAAAGTAATTTTTTAGTTAAAAAAATTACTTAAAAACTATTTTAAGAAGCAATAAAAAAGTCGTCCCAAACGAAACCTAAGTCATAATTGATTCATTGAAATTATATGTCCATTTATATTTATAACTCGGCCACTAATTTTATATAAATAGTGGGATCTAATTTCATACTAAGATTATTTTCTACTATATAGATTAAATTAATGTTAAAATTTGAGTATTTTATAACAATATTATTTTTAATCTCTTATGAGTTTTGATTTGCATTCAATTTATCCTCATATTTATACTATTATGGGGTTGTTTAGTTTGCTAAAAAAAAAAATACAAAATAAAAGAAATGAAGTGTGAAAAGAATTTAATGTATTTGATATGTTGAAGTTGATTGGATTAGTGTTAAAAAAATGTATGATTTTTTTTTTTTTTTTGTGCTTTAAGTAAATGAATGCAATGTAAAGTTAAAAATAGTGACAGTTGACCGGTAGAGGGTGGTGTAGGGGTGCCAAAATTGAGTTGTGGGTCCAGATCGGGTTGAACCTCACTTTGATCCGCCACTGGTTGACATGACCCGAACCCAACCTGTTTTTTGCAAACGAGCCAAATATGTCAACCCGAACACGTCTCGTTGGGTTTCCGAGTTGACCCGACTCGATCTTGCACAAAACGACAGGAAGGAACGTTGTCGAAGGAGGTGAAGAATGGCTAGCTGCCATGACTTTCAATTCAACATGAAGAAATATCGTCGAAGACTCAGAGGAGGCGAAGAAGTCGCCGAAAGGTTGAAGCCTCAAAGTAACGTCGTCGAAGAGGTAGTTGGTGATCACTGAGTAGAGACTGCGGGAGAAGAGGAAAAGCAAACCCTATGCCGCCGCCGGTTAGGGCTTGCTAGTGGGGACAGACTGGCACTAGCGATGTACACTTGTGCGGGTTGATGCAGGTCAACTTCGGGTTAGCGGGTTGACATACCGTACCCAATCCATTTTTCAAACGGGTCAAATCCTCGAACCCGAAACCAATCTGTTTGAGAAACGAGTTGACCATAACCCTGAATTTTCGGGTTGATTTTTCAGGTCCTGTCCAATATTGACACCCTAGGGTGGTGGATAGTAGGGACTAGTGGAGTGCTAGTGGTTGATGGGGTTGGCAACAAAATAGCTTGATTGCAGTGAAAAAGTCTTTCATTGAAAACTACTTGAGTTACTTTACCTAAAAAAGAACTAAAAATATGAACTAAAATAATGTGCAATATATCTATAATACTTTACGGTGCTTTCCTTTTTTATCAAATCAAATACTAATATTTTCAAAATCCGAGCAAACGGAATACTTTACACACACTTTACTTCCAACTAAAAAAAGCCTCTATATATGTTTTTAAAGTATGTTATGTATAAATATTTGAGTAGTAAAAACCTATATCATTCAATATTAGAGTGATGCTTCTTAGGGTATGTTTGGATCAGTTGTAGCTTTTTAATCATATTGCGGTTTTCTCATAGCTTCTATACTAAGGCTTAGTTTGAAACACCGTTTTTATTGTTTTCTCGAGTAACTTTTTAGTATAAAATTTTATTAAATTAAATATTGTTTAACTAAAATCTTAGCAACTTTCTACTAGAAAAAGTTTCATTAAAATAGTAATAAAACAACAAGATAACTTTTGCCAAACAGAAATATGATTTTGATTTAAAAAGTAAAGTCAGAAAGCTTATCAAAAAGGCCCTCAATTATATATATAATAAGCTTTTGAGCACATCGAACAGCTGTGAACGGTTGGAACACCTAATACTAAGGTATAAGAGCTGGCATTGCATATACATATACAGATGATTGTCCTGATTTAGTCTAATTTGGAACACCTAATTCTAAGGTCATCAAACTAATAACTCTTTCAACTCAAAAGCTACAAAGAAAAGTTAAAATAGAATATATATATATATTACTGAAATTGTAATCGAATTTTTCTTCAAGAAATCTAGCTATCTTCGGCTAGTGGCAAGACACAGCTCACCTTGATCTGTTGGTTGGGAATTGGACAAATTATCATGTGCGGAGACTGGACGCAGAACGCTGTTCGGAGACTAACCACAATGCGTCACGTCAACGGTATAGAGCAGTACTGAGCCGCGGTACCGAGCACATGAGTGACATGACACATTATGATCGATCTCAGAACGGCATTCAACGTCTGCACAAAATAATTAATCTGGGAATTGTGGCCTCAATTAGCCTAAATATCTAGAAAAAGTCAGTGGCATGCTTCAAAAAGGGAGGGGCATCACAGATATATGGATATATTCCTTATTATTAAATTGTCGGATTTGATAACTAATTTGACCTTTTATTTATTTTTACCTCATTATTAAGAAAATTAAAAAATAAATAACAAAAAGAGTGAAAAATATCACTGTTTTGAAAACCAGACTGAACAGGCCAATTCAATCGTGACTCGGTCTGGTGGCCCGTTCGATCAAACTTCAAATCCAACCGGATTGAACCAGCTGTTCAACCGGTGAACCAATCCAGGTTGGAAGAGCCGATTTATAAAAAAAGTTTTTTTGTTTTAATTAAAATGTTAAAAATATATTTTAGTTTATTAAATTTTTAAAAACTTTTAAAAAAAAAATTTATAAAATATAATGATTAATTTCATCATAATACATGCAAATTATCTTAAATACCTCACATAAATTATTTTGCAAAAGGAGTGTACTTCTCACTTTATATAGGGTTCAAGAAAACATACTCAAACCTCCCCTATGATGTGGGGCTAAAAAAGTTGCATGAGTAGTTTATAATGAAAATTTGAGCTTATTTGGACTAGTTGGGCTTCAAATTTTTGCTTAGTTGGGCTACAAATTTAGATAATATGTATTATAAATTTGCTATAATATATACTATAATAATTATATTATAAAGCATTAATATTATAAATTTATATATTATATTAAATATTATTCTTATAAATATATTATTTTTAAATGATATTTATATTTATAATTTTGTATTATATATATTTTTAAATTTATAAATATTATTAAATGGTCATATATTTAATTATTTATATTATATCAGTGATCATAATTTTTTTATATTATAAATTTATATATTATATTAAGTATTATTCTTATAAATATATTATTCTTAAATGATATTTATATGTATAAAATTTTATAAATATTATTAAATGCTCATATACTTATATTATATGATTTTATTTCATTAATTTTGAATAATATTATTATTTATTACATCATCCGGTTCGACCCCGGTTCGACCGTGAACCTCTCCCTCTTCTAGTTCATTGTCCGGTCCGATTTTCAGAACCTTGTAAAATACATATAAAGCATGGCCTTAAATCCGTAAAGCAAATATCTTTTTAGGAAAAATAAAATTGGGCTAAGAGTTAACCCATCCCTAGCAGGCCTAGAAGCTAGCCCAAGCTACATTGCGGCCCAGTTTACATTGTATAGGGCAGAAATAATGCTTGGGTATTCATTGCTCATGTGAGATATAGGACTATTAATACTATATACTTTCAATAATCTGGAAATTTAGGGTATGTTTGGGGCAGCTTTTTTACTACTTTGCTTTTCATAATGCAACAATACCAATATTTGACGACATTTTTTTGTTTTTTTTCAAAATTTTGTAGGGTAAGAAGCTAATTTTTATAATCATATATGCTAATATTTGGTACTTATAAGAAAGATGTTATAAGCTCTTTCAAAAAATATATATATTTATAATATCTACTATAGTTAAAAAAAAAAAAAAAGATTTCCTTACAATAGCTTTAGGCTTCGTTTGGAACAATTTTTAATTAAAATTTTTGCACTACAGGAAAACCCCATTATTACCGGCGGACAAAATCCGCCGGCAAAATTAGAAATCCGACGGAAAATATAGTTTCCGTCGCATGTTTCGGCGTATATTTGTCCGCCGGTTTAAGTCGCATAATTTGCGCCGGAAATTTCTCCTGCGGAGTTTCCGACGCATTACCGTCGAAAAAACGGATAGTTGTCGACGTCAAAAAACGTCTTAATTCCGGCGTCATATGCACCGGTAATTAGCGTCGCATTATGCGCCGCACCTTACCGGCGGATAAAACGCCGCAAAGTGTGACGTAGAAACCCCACGATTTCGCTTGCGACGCAAAGTATACGCCGGTAAATACCAGCGCATATGGCGCCGGTACATGCGCCAGTAAGTTCCGACAGAAAAAAGACGTCAGTACGTACGATACAATTCGTTGTATCGTCTTTTCCGGTGAAATTCTGGCGCAAAATCCGTCGGAAACCTGAAGTATTGGACTAAAAAGTTGTTGAAAAAACAATAAAAAAGTTGTCACAAACCCAACCTTAGTATCGCATTTACAAAAGATGAAATATTCTTTAATTTCCATATAATTTGATTTTGATACAATGACTTTCAAGTTCATGATTAAAATCTATCATTCTTTTTAACATTATTAAAATTAGTAGAATACAATAATTAAGATATTTTAACATCTTTTAATCATCAATCAAATGTAATAAAGTTTATACAATGAATGCTAATAATGAATGATAACATAATTGAGATTTCAAAGTAAAAGAGCTTTTTCAAATAACTTGGAATAAAATAAATGAATTATTAATGATATCTTGCATGTGTTATGTGATTATAATTAGGGAAATATATTTGACAATATATGCATTCCTAGTCATACATATATATATATATATATATATATATTCTAATCCAATGACTAGTTAAATCATCACAAAAATTAATGAAATTCAATTGCCATTTAGTTTTTTCTATCGTTAGATCACAATTAATAATGTGATATTAAGTTTAAAGATATATAAAATGGTAGGTAGAAAATAAAATTTGAAAAGAAAAAACCATAATAGGGGAAAAGCCTCTCTCTCTCTCTCTCTCTCTCTCTCTCTCTCTCTCTCTCTCTCTCTCTCTCTCTCTCTCTCTTAGATATTGTCTTCATGTTTCAAATAGAATAAAATATTCACCCAACATTAGCATTGAAACATCTTGATAATTTTGAAATAAAATTTTAAATAAAAAATTGGCTTTCTGTTTGAACTAGAACACCATTGCGTTGTGCTTGTGGGCACTGCTGCATTATGCTTGTGGGTGCAGCGGCATTAGAAATTACCGCCACAATATTGAAGGTTTTGTTCTGCAATAATTTTTACAATTATTTCATATTCTACATTCAGCTCAACTGCGGTAGTGTTGGAGCGCCAGTGTGCTGCACATTGAAATGAGCTTTTATACATACATATATATTTCTCAACTCTGTCCTTCTCTTTCTCTCTTTTTTCTTTTGCTTGAAGGAAAGGGAGAAGGAAAAGAGGAGAGGGTAAGAGAAAAATCCAGATTTTAGTCGTTGATTCATTTCGTCGCTTCTATGAAAATTGTTTAGATTGTGGTAGGTGACTTTTCTCCTATTTTTGTTTTTAAATATCTTGATTTTAACTATTGGGTTTCTCCTAACATGATTTTAATTCAATTTTCTCTAAATTTAGTGAACTACTATCGTGTAACTTTTGGTATATTATAATATTGATTATTCTGAATAATTTGACTGGTTGATTTTATAATTGCAACGATTAAAAGTATAATGATTATTTTATTTTGAAGAATTTAAAAAGAATAGTGATTTTGCATTTTAATATGATTCTACTTTTATTGCAAATATATTAAATTAATACTGATTTGTGATTGGGTTAGTTAGTTGTTATTACTTTTATAATATTATAATAAATATATATGCGAAGACAAGTAAAAATTTTATTTATCAAATTTGGTTGGAGACTGACTGAAAATGACATGTAAAGGATCGTGGGCCGATGGACTTTGCTTTAAATATTATGATTTGGTAGTATCCTCGACTGATTTACGTGATTTGCTAATTGAGAGTTATAAAGAAGATGATTATTGTGTTGTGACGCTTTTGTTTATTGAGCCAAAAGTTATTGATTTACTAATTACTCGAAAAACACCACTGAAGCTAGAATTCCTTATTTACTTAGTGTGATTACTAGAATGCATTACTGATTTATTGTTACTATAATAATTTATTGTTATCGTTCTATTTTATTGTTATTGCTACACAGATTTTATCTATATGATACTTTCATTGATCCGTTGTTATTATTATTATTGTTGGTATACTAGTTATTGGTTATTGTTACTAAGCATGTGATATAAGATACTAATACTGATATATTAATGAAATCTCATGTGTATACTCTTATATGATTTCATGGTACTATTACATTAATATAGATTCTGATAGCTTTCATAGATACTTCAAATTTATATAATTTTTTATTAGTTGGATAACAACGCTAAAACAAATTAATTAACGTGTATTATTTATTTTGACATACCTCGTGAGTTTACTGGTTTATAGATTTTACTGCTTTTTTATTGCACTATTTTATAAACCTTTGTATTGTATCAGTTTACTGATTTACAGATTTATAGTCACTTCGTATTTGTTTTACTGTTTATGCACATATTCTTAACCATAATTATTGTTACTATTTTGAACTGAATGATTACAGGTATATTGCTTCTTAACCGTGTTTTGAATTTAGTGTATTATTTTTAGTGAAATGTTGGGTTGTTTATCTCATTATACTTGGCTTAAATTATTTCAAGTCAGAAAAGATGATTGGAAGTGTGAGACATGTCAGTTATAGGATTCTTCGGGTTTTTTTTATTATTTTATTTAATTATTTCTTTGTAATCAGGAGCAAATAGATTGTTTGTTGTGATTATGTAGCTCTTGCCCATTGTATATGGTTTTTGAAGTAAAATGAATACAAATGCATACTGATGCTTTGATCTATAAATTCGTTTCCTCTTATATTTATATTATTAAAAGAAATTAAATAGTTCTAATTGTCATAATTAAAAAGATATAATTTTTCCAAATTAAAATTTGAAAAGTGACAAGCACAATAAATACTTTTTTATGTATATTTGGCTAATTGACTTGGGGGATGATTGTTTTAATCACATTTAATTGGTTAGATAAGCTCGAGCTTGCGATATCAATTGCTTTAGGCGATTGCTCATTTTGAATTGTTTTAGTTAATATGCTATCTTTTTCACCTTAATTAGCTTTATGTGCAAAATTATTTGCCATTTTATTATAGGCCTAGACCTTAAGTTTCCTCCAAAAAAATATATATGTTTAGTACCTCTTTTTACATTGAAATAGAGATTAAACCATTAAACAAAACTTCATAGTGAAATCAAATCATTAATTCACATTTTCATGTCAATATTTTTAGTATAAAAATGAGATTAAATTAATATTTAATGTGGTGCTTAATTTTCTCAAATCAATGACCAACCCCTATCCTTTCAAAGACATTTTTCATCATCATATATGTAACAATCCAAACTTTTAGTCATTACGAGATTATTCATTTTGACCAAATGGCCTCACGTTTTATCTCCTTGGTGTAACTTCTTATAAGGCCACCCATCTTAGAGAGAGATTATTCACTGCATTGGATGATGCGGCACGTCCGGATTTACCTCTGGATTCTTCCGGACACCGCAGACAATAAATTTTCCATCTTATGGCAATTTTTTGTACAAGTATGTTTAACTTTGAAGTTTCTAGTGAAATTTCAATCATTGCATAAAAAAATATCACAATAATTTAAGAATTTAATTTCATTTTCATAAGAAATTTTACAATATAAATATTTTAAATATCAGGAATCCACCCAAATGGTTTGTAGTAACAAACTCTTGGAAGTTGCTCATTAATTATCTTCACCCAACATTCACATTTCAATGAGCCAATGACTTAGTTCCATAAGATTTTTGGAAATTTGAATTGAAATTATTCACATTAGTAAATATATTTTGTTTTTGGAACATATGTATCTACCCGCTATCACCTCAAAAGGAGCGCTCAGCGGCGTAACTAATTCTTTGGTTGAACCTAACGAGGCCATCCACCGACATCGGGCCCACACTTACTTTGCCCCACTGATTCACATTAGTACTTCACCTCCATATCATGTTATATATATATATATATATATATATATATATAAGACATTTCCATTCATTAATTTTTTTAATCGAATTTAAAAGGCAAAATAATTATACTCTAAATATATTCAGTACCATATCGTTGAATCTTATATAGCAATTCATAAGTCCACACATAACGTTCCTTTTTTTCTAAATGTGCAGAAGTTTCTGAGTCAAATATGTATTCAAACATGCAAGTGGGCAAAGGTAGGGCCGGTGCTACCAAGTGGGCATTTATGGCTTTACTTTTTTATAAAATGATTATAAAATTATTATGGGATTTTTACATACATAACACTTAAAATTGTTGAAAATACATATCTAACAGCTAAACATTAATATTTACTTATCTACCACCTAAATTCTCCATCTCCTTCAATTCTACCACTCCGTTTATTCGTGCGTCTTCTTCCATTCGTTCGCGTGAAGGAAGTGTACAACCCATCATGTGTCTCCGCCATGGTTCCATGAAACCAACTCCTCCTTCCTTGGTACACTCCGGCGCCTCCTCCAAGCTTATCTCCGAAAACTACTTGGCACAGGACGTTGTAAGAAAGAGCAAAAACCATCTCGCTCGAGTTGACTGGGCGAAGGAGATGTTGGAGTTGTTAAAGGAGTGCTTGGTTCTACTTTGGAAGTGTACAATCCATCATGTGTCATCATCCGTTCATCATCAGAACATCTCCACGCATCGTCTTCCATTAAGCTACTGCTCCCAGTGGATTCCTAGGTCACCAAATCCCACATGCAGGCTTGACTCCATAGATCATCTTTAACCACCAACAGTGACTCTATAAATGGTTCCCTTTGAGCAATAATCCTCGTCTAGCAAACCCACCATTGTTGCCGTATTGGTCTACTTCATATCTCCTACAATTGTAACAGAGGAATTGAGATCGGCGTGGCATCGAGGATGGAGCAGGCCTTGGAGATGCAAGCTAGGAGTGAGAAGGTCGTGTGATACTGTTGTTGTTGGTACTAGCCTCGATGCCCTTTCCATCCGCAGGAATCCCGCCGGAGAATTGTAGAAACGTACACAAGGGATACGAACAGGATAAGAGGAAAAGGATTTTATTCAGCTTATTTCAGACATTACATACACAAATATATATAGACAAGGTATGGGTATTACACGGTATAATTACACTTATGTCATAGACCAAAGGAATAGATAAACAATATAACAACATGATTATTTATGTTCTGATATTCCCCCGCAAACTGATGGGGATTGAATCACGGTCAGTTTGAGACGAAGATACTGAAACCGAGGAGTGGATAAAGGTATGGTAAATATGTCAACGATTTGATCATTAGTGCTGATGGGTAAGAGACGAATATGTTGAGCTTGGATGTGATCCCGTACAAATTTCTGATCTATCTCAATGTGCTTCGTGCGGGCGTGGAAGACTGGGTTGTTGGCGAGCGCAATTGCAGAGGTGTTATTGCAGTAGAGCTCGGTTGGCGACTGGTTCGTGATCCCGAACTCGGTTAGAAGACGTCTTATCCAAATTATATCCGCTGTTAAGGCAGCGAGTGCTCGATATTCTGACTCCGTGGAGGATCTGGAGACTGTATGTTGTTTCTTGACCGTCCATGAGATTAGAGTATCTCCCAAAAACGAGCAGTACCCTGATGTCGACTTTCTTGATACTGGATCGCCGGCCCAGTCGGCATCTGAAAAGGATTTAAGAGAAAGATTAGATTTAGTGATTGGAATGCCATAATCAATGGTACCTTTGATGTATCGAAGGAGTCTTTTGAGAAGGTAGAAGTGTTGTTCCAGCGGGTTGTGCATTTGTTGAGACAGAAGATTGATACTATATGCAATGTCTGGCCTGGTGAGTGTTAAATATTGGAGTGATCCAATTAGTCGACGATATAGCGCAGGATCAGAGAAAATGTTGTTCTGTTGAAACGAGTTTGGGATATTGGTACAGGTTGGATTAGCCAAGGTATTGCATTGAAGTAAGTTTGCTTGAGTCAGAATATGCTTAGCATATTTCTGCTGTGATAGAAAGTATTGGTGCTGATCATATTCGATCTTTATGCCCAGAAATTCGGTAACATTGCCCAGGTGCTTCATTTCGAATTGATTTGTTAGTTTCTGTAGAATTTCGGAAATAGCCTGGGAATCGGATCCAGTTATAAGTATGTCATCAACATACATTAGCAAAAAGATTTGGTGGTTGGAGTTGCTGCGGATAAGAAGGGATTGATCAGCTTGACTGTGGACGAACCCCAGAGAGATTAGGTATGCAGTAAATGTGTTGAACCACTGCCAAGGAGCCTGTTTAAGGCCGTAGAGTGCTTTATGAAGGTGACAGATGTAGTCCGGGTGTTCGGAATCCTCGAAGCCTTTTGGTTGGCGCATATAGACAGTTTCTTGAAGTTTGCCATGGAGAAAAGCATTAGCTACGTCCAGTTGCTGAACCGGCCAACTTTTGTTTAGAGCGATGGTTAGGAGGATCCGAATTGTAGGGAGTTTCGCCACAGGGCTGAACGTCTCGTAGTAATCGATCCCATATTCTTGGTGGTTTCCTTGTGCAACAAGGCGTGCTTTGTAAGTAGCAATCGAACCATTTGCATGTGTTTTGGTACGATATGTCCACCTGCATCCAAGAATATAGACATTAGGTGGCGGTTTGATAAGATTTCAGGTACCTTGTTTTTGAAGAGCAAAGAATTCCTTTGCCATGGCTTGACGCCAATGGGCATGTTTGACAGCTTCTGTATAATTAGTTGGATCCGGTAGATGGTTGGAGCTGGTATGTTGATGAAGAAGATTTAATTTACGGGTGGGTTTGAGCGAGCCAGTCTGCAGACGTGTAACCATTTGATGTACCGGATGAGGGATCTGTTGCTGTGTTGAGGTACTAGAACTGGGAGACGGCACAGTTGGTTGTTGTAATTCAGGATGAGGACTAATGGTGGGAAGAGGTATATGAGGAGTGTGAGTTGAATTTGACTGAATTGAAGTCGGCATAGGGTTTAGCAGAGCAGGAGGAATGGTCAAGTTGGGAGAGGTTATTTGAGAAGTGATTTTAGAAAAAGGAAAAGAGTGCTCAGAAAAGGTGGTATGCCTTGAAATAAAGATTTTATTTGTGGATATGTCCAAACATTTGTACCCTTTGTAGGTATCAGAGTATCCAAGGAACACGCAGGATTTGGCTTTGGGTTGCAGTTTGTGGCGTGAGTGCGGGGGAGATAAGGGAAAACATTCACATCCGAAGACACGAAGGTGAGTGTAATCGGGTTTGGTACCATAAATGAGCTCATGAGGCGTGACATTGTTCGTGTTTGACGAAGGCATGCGGTTTATTAGATAGACAGAGGTGATGATTGCTTCAGGACAATGTTGGTATGGAACAGACGCGGTGGCCAGAAGGGAACGAGCCGTCTCGATTATGTGTCTATGCTTTCTTTCGGAAACGCCGTTCTGCTCAGGCGTATAGGGGCACGAGATTTGGTGAGATATACCTTGAGTCTTGAGATAGTGTGTGAGGACGTGATTGACAAATTCCTTTCCGCCGTCTGTACGCAGAATCTTGATGTTGTGTGACGTAAATTTTTCGATATTAGTTTTAAACTGCATAAAAATGTTAGGTACCTCGGATTTGTTCTGTATTGGAAAAATCCAGGTAAATCTCGAATAATCATCAATAAAAATCACATAGTAATTAAAACCTTGCACATATACGACCGGAGCCGGTCCCCACACATCAGAGTGAATTAAGGAAAGAGGAATTTGTTGCCTATGTTCAGAGTTTGTAAAGCTGAGTTTATGACTTTTAGTTTGTTTACAGGTATTGCAAGCAAAAGAATCTTTGTGTATACGTTGGCTATGATTACAATTTGCTATAGTTTGTAAAGTTCTATCATGCGGATGTCCAAGGCGATGATGCCAAAGATCAGCTGAAGATGTGATATTCTGGGATGCCGAGAGAGCATAGGTCGACGTGGCTTTCCGAACAGGGTATAATCCATCTTCACACGGTCCTTGAAGAAGAACCTGATGTGTCTTCATATCCTTAAACACGAAACCATTTGGATCAAAAATAACGCAAATATCATTGTCTCTTGTTAGTTTAGAAATGGATAACAGATTGTATTTAAGCAAAGGTGTATGAAGAATATTGGATAAAAATAGCTTACGAGGCGGGGTTGGTAACAACCCCTGACCGGAATTAGCGATGTTCAGAGAACGACCGTCGCCAATCGTGATTGAGTCAGGCCCTTGATAGGGATTGGCAATAGAGAGGTTATCAAGAGAGTTCGTGAGGTGCGTAGAGGTACCCGAATCCAGATACCAATTTGTGGAGGCGGATTCAGAATTAGCAGCCAGCGCCGTGGTTCTCGTGTCTCTTGTTGTCGGCACATATTGATCGTTCATGCGATGCCAGCAATCTTGAGCAGAATGTCCACGTTTAAGGCATATTTGACAAGTGATATCTTTGCTTGAGGGACGAGAGTTGAAGTTCGGTGGAGCAGTATTTCTTGGTTTTGTGCGACGGCCACGACCACGGTAAGAGAACAGAGCGGTGGATGGATCTGGAGGTTGATTTGCCGGAGAGTTGTTGGAGGAGATGTTAATTTCTTCGCTGAGCAGTAAGGGGTAGAGTTGATCAAGAGAGATAGGCGTGATCATAGTACGTATGGCGGTTTTGAATGATTGATATGTGTTTGGAAGTCCTTTGAGAATATAGAGGATAATATCCTCAGTATCAACCGATGAGCCAGCAGCCGAGATTTGATCCACAATGGTTTTGATTTCGGAGAGGTAGTGCACCATTGTAGAGTTCTTGAGTGACACATTATGAAGTTCATTCTTGAGTTGAATGACCTTGGATCGGTTGGTTGCTTGAAATCTTGTTTCAAGATTACTCCAGATCTGGGCGGTGGACTCAAGATTCAACACATAGGGAAGAACGGTAGCCGAAATAGTGGAGCAGATTGCCGCTGAGAGGTTCTGATCCGTGAGCAACCAGAGATCGTAAGAAGGATTCTGGGTGAGACTGCCATCCGAACGTTGTTCTTGACGGGGCGGAGGAGGACTATTTGGATCAAGGAATTTGTCAAAGCCATTTGCTCTGAAGATCTTCAAGATTTGAGATCTCCAAAGAGCGTAGTTGTCAGGCGCTAGAGAAAAAGTAACGAAGTTCTTTAGATTTGATACTACGAACTTGAGTGCAGCAGGAATGGAGGGATCGCCGGAAGAGAGCGAAGATTCGGAATGGTCGACGAGATCAGAGGAAGGGCGGGTGGCCATGAGCGTGGATCGATCACGCTGCAACTGATACCATGTAGAAACGTACACAAGGGATACGAACAGAGATACGAACAGGATAAGAGGAAAAGGATTTTATTCAGCTTATTTCATACATTACATACACAGATATATATAGACAAGGTATGGGTATTACACGGTATAATTACACTTATGTCATAGATCAAAGGAATAGATAAACAATATAACAACATGATTATTTATGTTCTGATAAGAATGAATTTGACGCATAATCTATCGTTTGGAACTCGGAGACGATAGACACATCCAAAGATGATCCTGAACTTGCTTCTTGGAACTTGGTGACAGTAGGCGTGTTCCTCCATAGCTTCTCCACCAAAGGCGATGTTGGAGATGTCGAAGAAGTCGAGATTGGAGAACTAGTTTAGGGTGAACTCGGCCAAGGTGCTCATGTGGCGAGCTGTAGGAGTCGCCGGTTTCGCAATTGTCGTTACAGGAGGTGTCGAAGGAACAACCAGTGCGAGCCCACACGCGGCCGCCGGTGGTCTTGGCTGGATGTAGATGGTCCATGTGGCCGCTGTTGAGCTGGATGCCGCCGCCGGAGGGAACTACAATGAAGGTGATTGTTGAGAGTGACGGGATGTGACGGTATGTGTAACGGAGTGGTAGATAAGTAAATATTAATGTTTAGGTGTTAGATATGTATTTTCAATAGTTTTATGTGTTATGTAGTAAAAATCCCAATTAATATATAAAAAATAATTTTCTTAAAAGTTGCTGTAGAAAGTATGATTGTAATATAAAATTATAAATTTTTGTTTGAATGTAATAAAAAATAATGGTTAAATAAAATTATGATTGTAATATGAAAAATAAAATAATAAGAATATCTACGTTGGCAAAAATAACAAAATAAAAGTAGATGAAAGCACGAGTTAAACCATCTCGCCATTTACAACAAAAAAGTTAATGGACGTGATAATTATGACTTGTTAGCATTAACAGTCACACAGCAAGTCCTCGAAGAGGTTATGGATTTGAAGACAAACTGTTCGACGAAATGCCAATGTATAAGTAGAATTTAAATCACGCAATCTTACCGTTGCCACAAATGAAACAGTCTATTCATAAAATATTGCATTTTTTTGTAAAGCTAATCGTAAAACTGTTAGATAGAAATAAATTTTTTAAGGCCACTGTAGAAAGCTATTTATTTGTACAAAAAAAAAGTTTTAGAGTAGCAAAAAAGTAATAATGAAATATAAATTGTGACTGAACTTTGAAAACTAAAGCTTCGATTGGGTGACTTTCTTACTCTTCGTAAAGCATCTTTTTAATATAAAAAATTAAATTTTTTATACTAGAAAGTTGCTTTAAGTAACAGTAGTCAATAATAAATCCGTCATTTGAGACAACGTTCTAAATGTTTTCTAAAACGGTTTAAAAAGTTGCTTTAGAAACAGTAAAAAAATTGTCACAAATGAAACTCTAATCTTATATTTGTTTATTTGAACATACGCTATAGACGAAAGACTTAAGGTTAGCTACTGATAAGGAGAAATGATAAGCAACACTGCTTATGCTAAAAATACGGCTTGCCTTTACACTACCTCTGCTGTATGCCAGAGCTACTTTAAATACTACCCGTATGATCTCTGCTCTAACGATCCGAGCCGCACCCCTGTAACTAACTGGTATTATATATTAGCGTTACTGTAGCAGAGACGGCAAGCTTGATTCTTTTTGCAATAGAATCGGTTTCATCTTCTTCCTGATTCTTTAATATGCCTTGCTATCTAGCTTGTTTTTCCTGTTCTCTACTAACCTGCAGGTTCCAGTAATGAACATCTTCATGGTATCAGAGCTGTAGGTCACTGGTGTAAGTTCTGATGGCTGAGTCGTCAACTACTACGCCGGTGGAGGGTTCCGACTCTTCCTCTACAGTTGCAGAAATCATTATTCCTCCCCAACTAAAGTTTTTCATGTCAAACGTGAAAACTATGGTTACCGTTCAGTTAACCTCTGAGAACCATCTCATATGGAAGTCTCAACTCTTAAAACTCTTCACTGCAAATAATTTTGAAGGACACCTCACGGGAGTCTCTGTTCAGCCTGAAAAACAGATTCCGAACAATAGAGGAATCCGAGTACTCAACCCTCTCTACACTACCTGGATGCTCATCGATCAGCATTTGGCTTCCGCCATTTACTCCACAGTTTCTCAGTCTCTGCTACCCTATATCTTGAATCTCAACTCCACCCATGAGATCTGGGTAACGCTTGATCGTCGTCTCCAGTCCTCAAATCGCTCCAGGCTATTGCAACTTAAGGGTGAACTGCATCAGTTACAACTTGGAGACAAAACCATGTTCCAATATCTCTCTGATATTAAGAACAAAGTTGATGCGATTGCAGCTGCAGGATCCTCTATAGAAGCCGAAGACATTATACACTATACATTAAATGGCTTACCGGCCACATATATGGCATTTAAAACTGCGATTCGCACTCAATTAAATCCTATTTCACTCGATGATTTCTACTCCCTATTATGCAGTGAAGAACTACATCTAAATACTGATAGCAGTCGTGAATCCATTACTATTGCTACATCTGACTCCAGCTTTGCACTTACCGCAACTAGAGGTTCGTTTCGTGGACGAACTCGTGGTAGAACCCGTGGATCATTCCCTGGACGAGCAGCTCTAGGACGTAACTCAGCTGGTCGATCGTCTCCTAGCACAGGTGGTCCTGGTTCAAACCGAGGAGGAAGACGACCACGGCCTGGTATTGAATGTCAGATTTGTGGAAAACTAGGCCATTCAGCGGTTAACTGCTGGTATCGTCATGATACTACATACAACAGTGCTCCTCAAGCATACATTACCACAGACAATCCAAACTCTGCAGAATGGTTCTTAGACTCTGGAGCAACAGAACATTTAACTGCCAATTCCTCTCAGATTCAGCACATTCAACCATACACTGGAGTATCTCATGTGCAAGTTGGGAATGGACAACACCTTCAAATCGCCAATACAGGACAAGGCTTGCTACCTACTCCTAATAGTAAGCTTCGTTTGGCCAAAATCTTACATGTCCCACAACTATCCCATAATCTTCTTTCTATACATAAGCTTACTACTGATAATCCTTGCTTTGTTCTACTTGACTCTAATGGTTTCATCATAAAGGATTCCCGGACCAACAAGACTCTTCTCCACGGACCCAATCATCATGGGCTCTATCCAATTAATCCGCGCCTCTCATCTTACAAAGCTAACAATGCTGCTACTACAGCACTGGCTTCACCCACTTCTTTATCATCTATGTGGCATCGAAGACTAGGACACCCATCTTCATCAATCCAGCAATTCATACCCGCAGTTTTCTCCAATTGTTCTACTACCGATCGTCTCTTACATTGTAGTGCTTGTGCTCGAGCAAAATGTAGTCGTTTACCGTTTTCTTTATCTTCTATTAAAACAACTCAATGTCTAGAACTTATTCACAGCGATGTATGGGGTCCCTCCCCAGTTTCTTCTATGCAATCCTATCGATATTATGTTATCTTTGTTGATGATTTTACTCGATATACTTGGATTTTTCCTCTTCATCTAAAATCTGATGTTTGCTCTGTTTTTCTAATGTTTAAGAAATCTGTTGAAAATCAGTTTCAAAAATCAATTAAATTTTGCGAACTGATCAGGGAGGCGAGTATGTCAATACTACATTTAAAAATCATCTCATGAACTTTGGCATCTTGCATCAAACTACATGTGCTTACACTCCTCAACAGAATGGCGTTTCTGAGAGAAAGCATCGGCACATTGTCGAAACTGGTCGGGCTTTACTGCTGGACGCCAATTTACCTCAAACCTTTTGGGTTGATGCCTTAACTACAGCAGTCTATTTAATTAACAGACTTCCATCTTCGTCTCTTAATCATAAATCCCCCTACGAATGTCTCTTTCATCGCCCACCAGATTACTCCTACCTACGCATTTTTGGCTGTCTTGCCTATCCATGGCTTCCAACTCAACTCTCACATAAACTATCACCTCGCTCTAGTCCTTGTGTCTTTCTCGGATATGCTGAAAACATCAAAGGTTATCGCTGCTTTGATGTTCAAACCTCCAAACTATACATCTCACGTCATGTGCATTTTCATGAACACATTTTTCCGTTTCATAATAATCGCCCCGTCAAACTCAATACTCCTAGTACCTCACAAGAATCCATATCAACGCTTCTGCCTGCCTCTTTGAGTCATCCTCCAATCTTATCCACCAATACAGGTCCTATAACACCCAACTCACCAGTGCATTCTTCTCCTGTTGCGGCTGAATCTCAGTCCATTTCCCTGCTACGTCCAACATCTCCTCCCCAAGATGAAACTCGAACTCATCCGATGCTCACCCGAGCTCAGACAGGAAAACTCAAACCAAAAGCAATATTTGATCTTGCACATCTTGTTATACCGACAAAACCAACTGGTTACACACAGGCTTCCAAGTATTTGGCTTGGCGACAAGCTATGAGTAGTGAATTTGAAGCACTACAAAAACAGGGCACTTGGGAGTTAGTACCGTATACCTCCAATCAAAACATTCTTGGTTGCAAATGGCTCTATAAAACCAAGTATAACTCTGATGGATCCATTTCCCGTTACAAAGTACGACTTGTCGCTCAAGGGTTTAAACAAGAGCATGGCCTCGATTATCATGAAACTTTCAGCCCTGTTGCAAAATTTGCCACCATCCGAATCCTTCTTACAGTTGCAGTTCAGCATAGCTGGCCCATTGTGCAGCTCGACGTGTCGAATGCATTCTTACATGGTGTTTTATCGGAGACTGTTTATATGAAACAACCAGCGGGGTTTGTAGATCCTCAATACCCGCATCATGTTTGTCTGTTACGCAAAGCTATTTATGGTCTTAAGCAGTCACCACGGCAGTGGTTTACCACCTTCTCCGATTATCTCATTCAATATGGATTTAAGACAAGCACTGCCGACCCTTCCCTACTCTTATTTCATAAAGATACAACTCAACTATACATCTTAGTGTATGTTGATGATATTTTGCTAACAGGCAACTCTCAATCAGCAATTGATCAATTAATTTCTGCTCTTCAGTCTCAGTTATCTTTGAGAACTCTTGGTAAATTGAATCAATTTCTTGGTCTTCAGGCTACTTATACTAAGAACGGCATTCAGCTTACTCAGACCAACTATGCACAGGAAATTCTCAGCAAAGCTGCCATGACTGATTGCAAACCAGTGCAAACCCCTTTGCCGTCAAAATTACCATATGCCGCAGACGACAATCCTCTTTATTCTCGGCCAGATTTCTATCGCCAACTCGTGGGTTCACTGCAATATTTGACTATCACTCGCCCTGATCTACAGTTTGCTACCAATTATCTGTGTCAACACATGCATCAACCACACACACTGCATTTTCAGCTGCTCAAACGTGTGTTGCGCTATGTTCAGGGCTCTCTACATCTCGGCCTACCAATCACTAAATCAAATCTTCAACTCACTGCCTTTGCTGACTCAGATTGGGCCATTGATAAATCTGATCGCCGTTCCATTACAGGATATTGTGCTTTCCTTGGCAACACCTTAATCTCATGGATGGTCAAGAAACAAACTTCAGTTGCTCGGTCTTCCACCGAGGCTGAGTACAGAGCATTGTCTACAGCGGCTTGTGATCTCATCTGGCTTCGTCGACTGCTTATAGAGTTTCAGGTGCCTCTCCCATCTCCTACAAAATTATACTGTGACAATGTCTCTGCACTGGCTTTAGCGAATAATCCAATCTTCCATGCTAGAACTAAGCACATTGAAATTGATGTTCATTTTATACGAGACTGCATTCGTTCCCGGCACATTTCAGTACATCATATCTCCACCGAAGACCAGCCTGCTGATATCTTTACAAAATCTCTATCTGCTGTGCGTTTTGCTACTCTTCGACACAAGTTAACACTTTGTCCACCAATGGTTAACTTGAGGGGGGCTGATAAGGAGAAATGATAAGCAACACTGCTTATGCTAAAAATACGGCTTGCCTTTACACTACCTCTGCTGTATGCCAGAGCTACTTTAAATACTACCCGTATGATCTCTGCTCTAACGATCCGAGCCGCACCCCTGTAACTAACTGGTATTATATATTAGCGTTACTGTAGCAGAGACGGCAAGCTTGATTCTTTTTGCAATAGAATCGGTTTCATCTTCTTCCTGATTCTTTAATATGCCTTGCTATCTAGCTTGTTTTTCCTGTTCTCTACTAATCTGCAGGTTCCAGTAATGAACATCTTCAGCTACCACCCTCTGGATCCATATACTATGATTTTGTTTGGAATATTTTTTTTATTGCTTCTTTAAACATTTTTTAATAAATAAATATTTTTTTAACTAAAAAAAAGTCTAAAAAGCAATAAAAAGTCATGTCAAAAGAAACTTAAATGACTGAGAAATGCAAGATCAGATCCCTTCCACGCGGAGAGCTGAAATCATTTACACCATAATTTCCTCGCAAAGTCAAAGTCAATAAAAATAATGTAATATCAATGGGAAATTAGTTAAATTCGGCTAAGCCGTTGACTCTTTGCAGCCAATTTGACTTTTCAAAGCAGATCGATATGCCTATAAGACCATAGCTCTTCATTGGAGCTCTCATTAAAATCAACTGTTGATCAGTACTAAGTTAGTTTTCTACTCCAATCTGTTACTCAATATGGCCAACTTCTTCCCTGCAGCTCTTCTTCTTCTTCTGTTCTTCTTCAATCCATCGCCATTAGAAGCTGCTACGGACTCCACTTGTAAACTTTCATCATTTTTCTAGAACTTTTTTTATGTTAAGTCTTATTTATGGGAGTTATGCAATTTTTGTTTTGTTGGGATCAATTAGAACTAAATTAAGATCAATTTTTAAAATTGAGAGACTAAATTGTGATCAATTTTATATTATAATTACAAGAGGGGTGATAATTTTAAATCAATTTTGTATCGATGAAAAATTAAATTGGAGCAACCTGATATTTTGAGACTAAATTGGACACACACGAATAGTACTCTAGAGATCCTTTTGAGATTTTTCTTATTTTTATGTAAACTCTCCTAAATATATAACATGATAAAGAAAATATTTTTATAAATATTATAGTAATATTACACTTTCTCATTCTATAGCTAAGGAAGTTTTTCATGAGTTGACATCAAAGATCCATAGGGGCTGTTTGGTAGCAGCATTTAGGCTCGATTTGAGGCAGATTTGAGAGAAATCCAGCCAAACAGCCTAAAATGCAAATCGAAATCTCATGGCAAATGAAAGCTGTCATATATGAAAAATTCCGTCTTTTCATGCTAAATTTCGGATTTCTGAAATCCTACTTTTTGTCGGATTTACAACATACATTGGCTCCAGAGGATGAGACCGCTCGTTAGATCTGCTTTATAGTCAAAGAGTTGCATGAGATTTAATATGATTAATCATGAATGTTACCAAACAATTTTCAAAATTTAGGACCTTCAAGATTTATGAAATCTGAATTTAGAGGATTTAAGAAATCCTAATTAAATCAAATCTTAGATGCTACCAAACAGCCCCACATGATGAAATTCAATAAAATATTTTCGTCTAAAATTCTACATTTTTATACTTTTCTTCACCATTGGCGATTTAACGATTTCTGATCCGAACTTTGCAGTGATAACGAGCATCGACTGCGGCGCCTCTCAGCCACACACAGACGAGCTCGGCATTCAATGGACTCCCGACTCCTCCCTAATCAAAACCGGTCTAACGCAAACTGTTCCCAACGCCACTTCAATCCCCAAATCCATGCAAACCCTTCGCGTATTCCCCACAGGCAAAAGAAACTGCTACGCTCTCTCCATCCCCGGCGGCGCCTCCACTCAAGTGCTCGTGCGCGCCACGTTCTACTACGGCAACTACGACGGAAAGAATTCGCCGCCGACGTTTGATTTGGAGTTGGACGGAAGTAGTTGGTCGACGGTGGAGACGGCGGTGGATAAGGTGATAAGTGAAGAGGCTATTTTTGAGGCGAGGGGAGGGTCGGCCAGCGTGTGCGTGGTGCAGAGGAATGAAGGAGAGTTGCCGTTCGTATCGGCGATTGAGCTGCGGCGACTTGGGGATGATATGTATAGCAGGTATGATCGGAGCTCGTCGGCCTTGGTTTTGGCGTTGAGAACGGCCGCCGGAGTGGCGGCGCAACTCAGGTGAATTAATTAACGTAGATTATGAATTTCGTTTAAAAGAAAATTTTGATCCATTTTATTAGAATTTTAAAAATTTGCCAAGATTCTGTTTTTTTTTTTTTCTGTAATTTTCTTGGTATTTTTAAAATATTTTTTCGCCAAATTCAAATTTTTACGGCTCTTGTCCATTATTTCTGTAGCCAAACAGCCCACTTAATCTTGTTTGATTAGGTATCCCGACGACCCATACGACCGAATCTGGTTTCCGATCGATGCCTCGGATGGCCTCAATGTGGTTCAGAACCAAGCCACCACCATCGACACCGGCATCAAAGACGCCCCTCCGGCAGCCATCTTTCAATCCGCCGTAACTCCAGCTGCCGGCTCCAACACCATCGGCTTCACCGCCCCTCTCCCCTCAAACAACGTCTCTGCCTATTTCAACCTTTACTTCACCGAAGTCACTCAGCTCGGCGCCGGCGACAACCGCACCTTCCAAGTCTTCGTCGATGGAAACGCTGAGTCCGACCCCTTTGCTCCACCCTTTGGCAGCATCATCGAGATCTACATGGCTAATATCTCTGCTTCGAGTACCACGCAGATTTCATTGCAGTCAACCACCGGCGCCACGCTGCCACCGGTCATCAGCGCAATCGAGGCGTATGTCATCATCCCGCTCTCCGGCGGCGGCCGCGGAGGAGGAAGTGCTGCCCCTGCACCCGGCGATGGGGATGCGCGGCCAAGTGCTGCGCCGCAGGCGAGTGACGTGGGATCGCCGACGCCGAGCGATTCCTCTTCGTTGCCGGCGAGCGATCAGACGAATAGTCCTCCACCGGCCCAGAGGGTTCCGGCTGGGTTTGCTTTTGGCGGGGGGAGGAAGGGGTCGCCGTCTTTTGGGAATAAGGTGGAGGTTGGGAGGGCTTTGGTTATTGGAATTGGGATCTTGCTTCCTATCTTGTTTTTGAATTTTGTGTGATGTAATTTTCTTTATAGGCTTTGATTGCATTGGATGATTGATAAGAATAAATTAATAATTTGCTATTTTGTTTATTTGACAATAATGGTGAACTTTTTTTTTTTTTTTTTGTGACATGAGCTTTGAAAATTACCTATGAAATTTAAGTATTTAATTAAGAATATTAATATTGATTTTCCATTTTATTTGAAAATTACCTATTAAATTTAATCTTTTCAAAGAGAGAGTCCTCCCATGAATATAAACATCAAAGATGATGAGGTCTTTTTTTGAAGGGCTTTGGTTGATTGAATGATGAAATAGTCTTCAATTGTTTTGGAAGAAAAGAATTGAGAAAGAAGAATGAGAACCTTTTCCTATGATATTTCTTAATTTGATTAAAGAGGATACCTTATTATATAAAGGCACACAAAGGAATTATAGCAAAAATTATAATTAAATTTTTAGTACAACTATTCCTCTACTTGGGCATGATTAAGGAAAAATAAAAGAATGATGATTAAATAATACCAATATATATTATATAGTATAATTGATTAGCCCTAATAGCCCCCACGAGATGAATAATAAATATTTTATGGCCACCTTGGGAAGCTGGGCACCGCAGTGTTTTTTAATATATCTAATATAAATATCCATCACCACCATCTCATACCCTTCTCATTTTATTGCTTACTACGGAATGAAAGGAAGAGGAAGGAGAAGATAAGGGAGAGAGAAGAAGAGAGATAGAAAGCTTTATGGGACTTTTTCGCTCATCGCTTTTATTATAAAAAGTGTTATGATCATTGTAAGTGTTAAGCAGAACTCACTCTCCACCATCATCTGCAACAGCAACTGAAAAGCTGCACATCTCTACTCCAGCAGCCGCCTATCTATTTCACCTTTATGCTTTATGTAACCATCAAGGGTAGTTTAGACTTTAGCCATCTTACACTTATGTATTTATATCAACACTTGCTACAGTAAAACATACAATGGCTTTTATCCAAAATGAGTCGTCTTCTTCACTCAGCTTCTCTGCATTCAATTCCTGTCTTTCGTGTTTAGCTTTCATCATGGTATCAGAGCCCACTGCCTAACGGCTCCTCTACACGTCCAAAATGGGCGACTCTACACCCGTCTCTGCTGCGTCTACTCCTCAACCAGCTCAACACGAAAACTCGACCAGCACAGACATTCATATCCCTCCTACCCTCAAATTTTTGCTCTCCAATATCAAGAACGTTATTAACGTTCAACTTCTCCCAGATAACTACCCAACTTGGCGGTCAGCTATTCAAAAGCTATACGCAGCCAACAGCTTTTCTGGTTACTTGGACGGAACACAGCCGTGCCCTCCTAAACACCTACTTACTGCTGCCGGACAACTCACCCTCAATCCCCAATTCTCTTCATGGTCCTTGATAGATCAAAATCTATCCGTGGCCCTATTCTCCACGATCTCTACGTCTATTCTTCCCTACGTGTTGAATCTCGACACTACCGCCTCCATCTGGGAGACACTCGAGCGGCGTTTCTACTCTACCAATCGGTCACGCGTAATTCAATTGAAAAATGAATTACACTCACTATCTATGCAAAACAAAACAATGACCGAATATCTTGCTTCCGTTAAAACGCTCGTCGACAACATTAATGCCGCCGGCGGATCTGTCGACAGTGAAGACGTGCTGCACTACATTTTGAATGGATTGCCTTCTACCTACCAATCCTTCAAAACTTACATACGATCTTCGCTTCATCCTATCAGCTTAGACAACCTCTACTCACTTCTACGAAGTGAAGAAGTACACCAAACCACATACGCAGTCAAGGAATTGTCGCTTGCGTCCGCCCCCTCCACTGATCCAACAATTGCTCTGTTCACAAACAGAGGTAGAGGACGCGGATGATTCAACAACTACAGAGGTCGCGGCCGTGGCTCTAGCTCCACTCGGCCTCCTCGCACACCCCGTTTTGATGGACATTGCCAGATTTGCGGCAAACCGGGACATTCTGCCGTGACCTGTTGGCACCGAGGGAATTTTCAATACTCCTCTCCCAGCCATTCGTCGGATGTTGCTCTACTTGCAAACAGTTCAACTTCTGATACCGCACCTTGGTATTTAGATAGCGGTGCAACCGCTCACCTATCTCCCGATCCGCTTCCGCAGCAGCAACCTTATACTGGTAAAGAGCAAGTGCTGGTAGGTAATGGCACACCTCTACCCATCCAACATTTCGGTAATGGCCTCCTACCCACTCCATTCCGTAAGCTTTCACTTTCTTCCTTACTTCACGTTCCTCAGCTTACCCATCGTCTTATATCACTTTCCAGACTTATTCATGACAACAACTGCTCTATTTTATTTGATAACTCTGGTTTTGTGCTTAAGGACCGAAAGACCAACCAAACTCTTCTACGCGGTCCCTGCCATAACGGACTCTACCCCATTCCTATCGCTCCAGCAGCTACAACTCATCTTGCAGCCACAACCACAATCACCACGTCTTCCGACCAATCTCCAACTACCGTCTGGCATCGGCGCTTGGGTCACCCGCACAACAAAATTCTCCAGACTTTACTCAAAAAGCTCTCTCCTCTATCTGTTTTGCCTTTCTCTAAAAATTGTAATTCCTGTGAACTATCTAAAAGTCACAGGCTTCCCTTCTCCCCCTCCAACCATGTATCTAGCTTACCCTTACAATTATTGCATTTAGATGTTTGGGGTCCTTCCCCGGTGCTCTCATATGATGGTTACCGTTATTACCTTCTCATTGTAGATGATTTCTCAAAGTACTCTTGGCTGTTCTTAATTAAATTCAAATCTGACATTCCAAGTCTGCTAATAAAAACCATTAAATTTCTTGAAAAACAATTGAACCATCCCGTTCGTATCATCCGCTCCGACAATGGTGGCGAATTCGTGAACTCTACTCTCCAGACATTCTTCTCTCAAACCGGCATATCTCATCAGCTAACCTGTCCACATACTCCTCAACAAAACGGCACTGCCGAGCGGAAACACCGCCACCTTATAGATACTGCTCGCACCCTTCTTATCGACGCAAACTTACCGTCTCATTTCTGGACAGAAGCTGTTCACACAGCTCTCTACCTCATCAACAGGTTACCTTCTTCCAATAATTCCAAACAATCACCCTACGAACTAATCTACGGTCGTCCGCCCGACTATCACCACCTCAAAATCTTCGGGTGTCGTTGTTACCCATGGCTTCGACCTTACACCCCACATAAGCTATCTCCCCGTTCAATCCCTTGCTTATTCTTCGGTTATACAACTCAACATAAAGGCTACAAATGCTATGATCCTAAAACTGGCAAGATCTACATTTCCCGCCATGTTACCTTTCACGAATCCTCAACAATCTCTACTTCATCACTACCCTCTCCTACAGCTACACCAGAACACATATTTTCCTTTCCTCCACTCAATACCACAACTCCTTCTATATCAAAACCGTCCAAACACAATTCAGTCCATTCCCCTGTTCACTCTCCCACCACAGACATTTCTATTCCTCTTACATCCGATTCCACCACACCACCAACAGTTCCAGCAACTTCAACTGAACCCTCCTCTTCATCTTCCACCCTTCCTCACCATCACATGATAACAAGATATCAAACAGGAACTCTAAAACCTCGCCAGATTCTAGACCTACAGCATTCTACCATCTCCGACTCTATTCCTACCTCATATACAACAGCCTCCAAATCACCCCACTGGCGCAATGCCATGTCCGCTGAATTCAACGCTCTCCAAGCCCAATCAACCTGGTCCCTTGTCCCACCACCCTCGGACCAACAAATCATCGGCTGCAAGTGGATTTTCAAAATCAAACGTCTTGTCGACGGTTCCATAGCCCGCCACAAAGCTCGACTTGTGGCTCAAGGGTATAAACAAGAATACGGCATCGATTATCTAGAAACTTTCAGCCCCGTTGTCAAATTTCCTACAATTCGACTCTTCCTCACCGTTTCTCTACATCACAATTGGCAAATTTTCCAACTCGACGTTGTCAATGCCTTCCTCCACGGCAACATCGATGCCACAATCTACATGACTCAACCTCCTGGGTTCCTCGATCCACAATATCCAAATCATGTGTGCCTCCTTCATAAAGCTCTCTACGGCCTCAAGCAATCCCCACGACTCTGGTTTGCAACCTTATCCTCCTACCTAATCACCCACAAGTTTCACGTCAGCAGCGCTGATCCCTCTTTTTTTATCTTTTCTCAACCCGGCACCACTGTCTACATCCTCATATATGTGGATGACATCCTTATTACCGGCAATGACTCCCACTTCATCTCTTCACTTCTCAAAAATCTTCACACCAAATTTCAAATTCGAAACTTGGGTCCACTTCCCGCTTCCTCGGCATTGATTTTACTCGCACATCTACTGGCTTCAATCTCTCTCAGCAATCCTACATAAAAGACATTCTCCTAACTGCTTCTATGATCAACTCTAAACCTCTAACTACACCTCTTCCACATAAAACACCTACCGACCCCTCCCTTCAATACCCATTTCCTCAACCAGCACTTTATCGCCAGCTTGTAGGTTGTCTACAATACCTGTCCTCCATTCGTCCGGACATATCATTTGAAGTTAACAAGCTCTGCCAACAGATGCACAAGCCATTACTACTCCATTTCCAACTGCTCAAACGCGTCCTGAGATACTTGGCAGGTACAATCAACCACAGTCTGTTTATTCCCAAAACAGAATTTGTTCTCACCGCCTATTCAGACTCCGATTGGGCGGGTGACTGCACTGATCGAAAATCAACAACAGGCTACTGTATATTTCTCGGCACATCCTTAATAGCCTGGTCTGTAAAAAAACAGACCATTATCGCCAGATCTACAACAGAGGCGGAATACCGCTCGTTGGCTGCCGCAGTTGCCGAACTTATTTGGATCCGCCGTCTCTGCAACGACTTCAACATACCGCTTCAGCCAACTCCAGTTTATTGCGACAATATATCCGCCCTCTCTATTGCCCGCAACCCCGTTCTACACGCTCGTACCAGACATATTGAAATTGATCACCATTTTGTCCGGGATTTTATTAACTCAAAGCAAATTGATGTTCAACACATAGCTACTGATGACCAGATAGCTGATCTCTTCACCAAAGCCTTACCTGTTTCCAAATATCAGCATCTCAGATCCAAGGTAATGGTCGTTCCGCCCATCACCTTGAGGGCCGGTGTTAAGCAGAACTCACTCTCCACCATCATCTGCAATAGCAACTGAAAAGCTGCACATCTCTACTCCAGCAGCCGCCTATCTATTTCACCTTTATGCTTTATGTAACCATCAAGGGTAGTTTAGACTTTAGCCATCTTACACTTATGTATTTATATCAACACTTGCTACAGTAAAACATACAATGGCTTTTATCCAAAATGAGTCGTCTTCTTCACTCAGCTTCTCTGCATTCAATTCCTGTCTTTCGTGTTTAGCTTTCATCAGTAAGTGACCTCCACTCTACTTCTGTTTTCAATGATATTGGGTTTGGTATATTTCTCCCTTCTTAAAGTGATAAAAATATGATATCTCCTATTATAGTAAACTTTCACTGCATAATTATTTGTAGGTGATAGTTATCATTATTCTGAATATTTTGACTAATCTATATGAAACTTTCATTGAGTAAATTGATAATTATAATTTTATGGAGTTAATAAATAGTGTATTGATTCCTTTGCATTTCATAGGTTATTGCATTTTATATATGAAGTTGAATGTTGAATTGCATAGATAAAATAATAAGACTATTGTATGAATCAATGCATTTGCATAAAAATAAAAAAGATTGGTTGTTAATACTATAATTGATGTGGGTTGGCTATTTAAATATAATACCCTATATATGAGGGTGAGCTAACAGACTTTTCTTAAAATAAAAGGTTTGTAGTGTAACATTAGATGTAGCCTATAACTAATCGAATGAATTACACTGATAGGTATAAAGTGGTAACTCTTAATGATGTACTTTACCTATGAATTGATTTTAAGTTTATGAATGATGATGGTAAGATAAAGATTAATAACCAATTGATTGAAATGAGATTAAATTAAAAATTGATAACAAACTGGTTGATAATTATGATTAAAATAAAGATTGATGATTAATTAGTTGACAGTTGAGATTGAATTAAAGACTGATGATCGGCTGATGGACAATTGAGATTAAAGATGTTGAAAATACATCATAAAAGTTGGATGTCATGTATTGATGAATTAAATATTAATATGCATATTGTTAAACCCCTTATGTAAAAAAAAAAGAAGAAGCTAAACTCTTAAATTTCAAGGTGCCTTTTGGTGTAATGATTGACATTAAAGAAATTATGATGTTAAGCACGCTCATCCTAGAAAAATCTTGGGATGGGTGACTTCCTGCGAAGTTACACTAACATGACAAAATCGTAAGGCCTTTATGCTAAAGTGGGCAATATCTCAATAATTAAGATTTTGGATTGTTACAAAAGGTATCAGAGCAATACACCATCTAGAAGATGGGAAATAAGAGCCATAAAAAAACAAAATGCTATGCCATGGGAGCCACCTTTTAAACCCTGTATGGGACAAAATGCTATGTGACGGGAGTCACTACTTAAACTTGTAGGAGTTAACTCTATAATCCTATATGCATGGTGGAAGATTCTGAGATAAAGATACTGACAAATATGTTAGTTACTTAAGTGTGGATGATCATAAAACCTCTTAAGTAAGAAAAATTTAAACTCTTAAATATTGAAGTTCTTATTGGTATAACAGTTGAAATTTCATTAAAGAAACTATGCAGTTAAGCATGCTCATCCCGACGAAATCTTGTGATGGATGATTTACTAGAAAATTTCATCAACATGATAAAATCGTGAGGCCCATAGGTCAAAGCAAACAATATTTCATTAGTTAAGAGTTTGGACTGTTACATATATATATATATATGATAAAATACATAATTGGATATATGATATATATGATAGATATAGAAATACTATAAATGATAGATGACAGGTCAAACAAAGACTTATTAGCCTGACAACAGGTAAAACTAATGACATGTGAGATAAGATATATCGTGATTGATTGACTGATGATAAGATTAATTAATCACATAATTGAGATGTAGCTAGGTTGAAAGGGTACTAGTATGAATATATAATATGATATGATAATATTGTATATGATCAGTTATATAATATATTGACTGCTACATATTTCTACAGTTATATATTTACTACTTATATTTGAAGCATTGACTTTAGCTATAGATATTAGTTACTTGTTAAGTTATATGCTCATTATATGATTTTTATATACTTTTAGGCAAGGGTAAGGATTCTGTATATTGAAGTTGTTCTAGTTTAATGACTTGAGTTTCTTTCTATATATGTTAATCTTTCTTTTATTCTTTTGTAGTCATGATGTATTAACAATGATATATTATTATTAGTTGCATATCATGACTATTATATATATTATTTTAGACTCTGGGTTATATATATAATTTTGATATATATATATATATATATATATATATATATATATATATATATATATATATATATTATATTTTCTAAATAAAGTTATCAACACTGATCGTTAATTGAAATGATAGAGATATGTGAAATTATTTTGATTTAGATATTGGGACATGATAAGTGGTGTCATTGAGTTGATGCTTGGGATCCTATAATGTAGTGACTAGGTTAATGATAAGGAATCCCATATCTTCTAAGAATTGAAGCATGTAATGCCACTATGAAAGAATGATACTTGCCTTTGAATGTGGAATTTATAACTTATGGAAGTACTTTAGTTCACCCAAATATGTTAGTTTAAATTGAGTAAATGAATAACATTCATTAAAGAATCAATAATAATGATCTTGTCAGTGTAGATCAACAAAGTAATAAGGGAGGGGACAAGCTATTTTCTCAATAATAAGTATCGTCATTTAGATTATTGAAAGTTAAAGTGAAAAAGAGATTTATACAATTTGAAATACCATTGATAACATAGCAAAAATACTTTGGGGCCTTGGCTTTGTTGGAAGGGTTCTTGAAGATCATCGTAAATATCATGAAAAGTTTTTAGATATATGTTACTTGTTGAGATTTTTATGAATATAAATGTTTGAATCCAAGATCACAACATTATCATTTTGTGCCCATGAATGTTTAATGTTTTATCCACAACTTCAAGTTTTTGAATGGATTCATCATTGAAATCTAACATGTTCTTGGCAAACATGGCAATGATCATTGCTCTCCATGAAGCATAATTATATCCTGTCAAGATTTGCGATACCAATGGAATTATAGGGTTGTTCTGAGGGGGAACATTAGGATAATAATCCATAATTCTTAAAATGAATTTATTTAAAAAGTAAAAATATGGATATAGCATGACGTTTTGAGCTGGCAAGCGCTATGGCATAGGTACGATGCGGTGATAGGAATCATCACTGTTTTCATAGCCCAACCTTATAAGACCTACATATTAGACATATCATGTCATGTTGTTTTGCAAAAAGCAAATCCCAGTGTTTAAGTTTTAGAAACCCCTCAGAATTTTTTGTCCAATTTTAATTTTAAAACAACAATAATCACAAAGTTACTAATAAAATCTAATGTTCTAAAAATAAACTCATTCACAAAATCCTCTTTTCATTTATCATCAAAATGAATATAAAGTTATAGTACATGGTACATAATAGGACAATATAATTAACTAGCCAATATTGTACAAAAATTTAAAAAAAAAAAAAAAAAAACTCAACAAACTTAGATCAAATCCTAACACTGTTACTCAACTGGCCCATTCCCCATCTTTGTGGCTAAAAATTAAAGGCGAAAAAAACTATGAGGCAACATCAACTTAGCATGATACATTTATCAATCTAAATTTTTAAATGAATTTTTTATCAAACATTTAAATGGGTGCTAAAAATAAAATAATAAATCATTGTATTGAGCAAAATAGTAATTGTAGTTATTAGAAATTGAAACAACAATATTGAGAAAATAAATAACAAGCACTTCATATCAGATAGATTTCAGAGAATTCTGACCCTTACGCTTCCAAACATATATAATTCATAGAATTTTGACTCTTATACTTCCCAACAAACATAATTTGTAGAATTCTTACTCTTATAACTTCTAACATAAAAAATTCAGAGAATTTTGAGAAGAATGCACATATATTACTAGAATATACTCTTAAGCACCATAATATACATTTAAAACCAAAATAGAGCTTTCTCCATCCACCTTAAACTCCCTAAAAGTACATCATTCAATTAGATAAACATATAATCCATCATAGTGTAGTAACAAAAATATAAATAAATTGATTCAGAATTTACAAAAATATATTAATGGTAGGCATAAAAGTATACTACAATGCATAAATTCTTTATTTTAAGACATAAATAAATTATCAGAGACTATTAAGAGCATTATCATAAAGCTTCAATTGTACTACAATATCATTTTGTAGAGTTATGGTTATTTTCTAATCAATTAAAATAACAAAATTATCAAAATCCTCGTGGTAATGTTTTTTTAGAAAATTACCTAAATATTTAGAATCATTGTTTCTATAACATATATAGAAAATTACACAATAAAAGTTTTGCAAATAACAAATCATCCCTATTTTTCGCTAATAGAATTATAAATTAAATCACAAAATTCTAGAAATATATGTATTTTAAAAATTGAGATAAGTATAATATCACTTATCTCATTCCAGCAACTTTAATAACAAGGCTATCAATAGAAAATAACATGATGTAGTCTAAATTTGGTTTTCTATGTTTATAATTCCTTGTATATATCTCTCTAAATAGCTTCCCAAATGAAATGAATGGAATGAAATAGTGAATTTGGATATTTTAGATATTGAATTCAGCTTAGCATTGCAACGCCATACCTCGCTCATCATGATGCTCCCTCAAAAAGTCCATAGCAACGTCGTGACACCTTCAATGCCGTCACATTGATTTATTTTTCAATTTTCCCGAGAGCACTGGTGCCTAAGTGATGCCAACCTCAACACTGCAGCACCCCAGGGAAAAAATTTAGTCTTGCTCAAGCATGCAAACATACCACCGAGACTCATTTCAAAATACATACGAGCTCTCACATGCACACAGAACATTTCTAGACACATAGATGGATTTAAATAAAGAAATTAAATGAGTTATCTCAAATATAATCAAGTTAGAACGGGTTGAACAGTAACAAAAAAAAAAAAAAAAACATCCTTGACATTTCAAGATTTAAATCCTCAAAACAAGTCAGGAAATAACTCTTTCACTTCAAATTCCTTCTCCTAAGTAGCTTCTCTTTCCATTCTATTTTTTTTTTAAATTAAACTTTAACCATTATAAATCCTAACATAATAAGCTAGAATCCTCTCTAGTTCCTTTTTATAACTCAGATTCAGACGCACCTTAACTTCTTCGACATATATACGATTTTGGGAATCAGACACCCACTTCCTCAAAAATTACATATGAAATACATTATGAATCTCAAAAATTTCATCTTGGTACCTGTTGCTGTTAAGTTTTGGATTTGTTTTTAAGAAATATTCCAGTTTAACTTTTTTTTCTGCTAGTGAACCTTTATACAACTTGCTTGATTGTTGGTTTGTTAAGGCTAAAGGGCATGTCAGAATGATTTCTTTGGTTGGAGAGAAATGATTCCCGGTTTAATGGTGTGGCTATGAATTACAAGAGGATTATTCAAAAAGTCAAGGACAAAGTATCTGCTTTATATTCGGATAATCTTCTCTCTTTTAAGAACTTCAAGAATTTTGTTTTTACTTTGCCCATGTTTGGTATTAATTTGGAGATTAACAATCTCAATAAGGTCTCTAGATGAATTACTTGAACTAAACCTCTTCCTAATTTTTTCAAGTTGGATGTGGCAAGTGCTAGAGTGGGTAACACTGTTAGTTGTGATGGTGTCATTAGAGATCATAATGGCTCCTACTTGTGGGAGTTTACTGGGCCAGTTGCTTATGATGATGTTAACGGTGCTATTTACTATGATGTGCTTCATGGCTTAAGGCATTGTGCTAGTCTTTATCTGGATAATATTGTTATGGAAGTGGTTTCTGATTTTGACTACAAGGCCTTCCTTTCTAAGGAGGATAACTCTTGCTCTTCGTCTTTATTTTACATTCGTAGGGATATTAGAGACACTTTAAACTCTATGAACTGCTCCTTTTCTTATATTTTGGATGATGGGAATGCGTGTGCGAATGTTTTGGCCAAGTTAGGTTGTGATTTTGACAGTGTTAATGAGCTGGCTTTTACTCAACTGCCTTTCCTTGTTAAAGGTCTTCTTAGACTGGATCAAGTTGGGATGTCCTATGTCAAGCATTAGACCTGGTTGTTCTATTTTTTCTGGTGGTTGCAGGTCTCTTTTTTTCTGCAACTAGTTGTTTGTCTGTCTGGTGGTGTTTCTTTACCCTCTTGGCTCAGTTCAGTTATTTCCTGTCACTTGGGGTTAAAGCTGGTGTGTTTTATTATTTACTATTTTTTGGGTTACATTTTGTTTGCTTTGATTGTCTGGTGTGTTCTGTTCTTCATGTTTTTCATATGGTGGATTCCTACAGGTCTTGGTTTTGCTTGCTGGTGGCTCGCCCCCACTTGGCTTGTCACCCAGGTTTTTTGGCTGGTGATGATTAAGTTGATGATGGGGTGGTTTTTATCCACTGCTGTTCCTGGGGGTTTGTGAGGGTATTTTATTTACTGCAGATCTTCTGTCGGCCTTTGGTTTGCTAAGGTTCAGGCTTCCCTTTGGCACTAATGGTTGAAACGTTTGAATGTTTTTCCTTTGTGCTCTCTGGTTGTGTTGTATACTTGGTATGCTATTCATTTTGGGAGCTTCAAAATGTATCCTTTTTGGGTGATTTTCAATTAATGCATTTTGACTTTCTTGGACTTCGGGTGGCTTTCATCCTTTCAGCTGTATCATTTGTTGGGCTATCAGAGATTCATGCTTAAGGTTTTTTTGTGCTATAGTTTTTGTTTCATTTCTCTTGCCTATCAGTTGTTTTTGCAGTTTATTTTTTGGGTGGATGATAGCAAGGTTTTCAAGGAGATCGATTGCTGGGAGCATTTTGGCTGTTTTTTGATAGCTCCTTATTTTGGGGTGCTTTTTTCTTAAGCACCATAGCATGTTCTTAGAAATTTTTGTGCTGATTTCTAGCAGGGAATTCGAGCTCCTAGATTTTTTTTTCTTTATTTTTATAGTTCTTTGAACAGTAATGAGCTTGAGGTCCCGATAAAGACTTTGTAATATTTTATTTTAATTAACGCATAAGCCTTTTCGTAACAAACCAAAAAAAAAAAAAAAAAAACTGGCTGCCAAACCGCCACTTAGGGCACTTGCGACTTCGGGATGCCACGGAGCTGAAAACCCTTTGGTCATGTGGCGTCGCAGACTTCTTCGCGTCTGTAGCTCGGGCTCTCTTGAACCCTAAACCTCTTCCAGCTTCCTTCCGATTTCGGTTCTCTGCATTCTTCTACAATAGCTGACGGCCCTCGCCATCAATGTCGTGGCTAAAGTCCGCCGTCAACAAATCCGTTGAGGCCAGCGGCAAGCACAATCTCATCCGCACTGTACGTAATTATGCGAATACGGTCGGCCATAACGCCTGCCCGGCTGTCCCTGGAGGGGCTAAGATCCTCCATGATCGGGAGGTAATTGCGATTTCATAGTTGTATCTTGTTTCTGAATTGAACAAAGAAGAAAGCCTGATCAATAGAAACCAGTAGGAGTTGAAAGGACTTCCGTGTGAGATGGGAAAGTGGCTCTTTTTTTGTTCACTACATTTCTTGCTTCTATTTACGAACCACAAATTTCAGAAGTTTTTTTCTCCTTTTCTGCCTCTTATTTTCATAAATAAAACTTCAAGTACTCATTCTATTTTTGAACTTTGCATTTGATGGCTTCTTAAGCTACCGACAATTAATGGCTTGAATGGCCGCTTACAATGGTTGGTGGAGGAAAGTAATAAAATAAAGCATTAAATTACTTTTCATCCTCTTTAAATATCTATTTTGGCTATATAAACACTTTTATTCGGATGGTTTAAGGTAAAATTTGTATATACTTGTTTTAGTTGAATGCTTTGTTAAAAGTGTGAGTAATTCCTCTTTCAAAGGTTATAGAGTCCCCTTAGCTTGGTTGAGTGATTTCCTAATCTTCTCATGAAAATTCTTCCCATTATCTTTGTTCTCAACTCAAAATCTGTAGCTATTATTTGCCATGCTAAGGGGCTGATATATCAATTGATTCACTATTTTACTAAGATACAATTCGGAATGTGTCCTATTATGTGCAAGAAAATTCACAATGGTAGAATTTGTATTTAATATCTTAGCTTTGTGTAAAAATCCAACATGTTTAGGTAGAAATTGTAAGAGATTATAATTTTTTGTGGAAAATCTAAGAAGGGAAAAAATCACAAGGCCCGATCTAGTTGTAATAATTCGCTATATAATTGAAAATACAAGAATCCACTCTTCTCCACAATTGAAGAAGACATGATTACATAATTGAAAATAATTGCTTGATTCCCTTTGTAGAGATTAAGAAGTCAAGTATCTCGAGAGGATAGTTAAAGCCTAACAACAGGGTAGATGTTAATAGCCAAGTGTCAATAATCAGATGATGGAAGACTGAAAATAGTGGCAGCGGTTGCTGATAGTGGTTGTTGGTGTTGATCATTGGAAAATGTATTAGAGTTCTTTAGCTCTCTTAACTCCTGAATCTCTTTTTAGGTAGAAATTTAAGCCCTATTTATAACTTTATTGAGAGAGTTAATTTGATTTATTTGGTTAGAATTCAAGACACTCAATTGAACGGTTTAAATTAATCATTTATCCTATAATTGAGTGCCTTAATGTTGTTAGAATCAAATGATCATGAGCTCGGATGTCACCTTTTAGTAAAATGTCATAATTTAAACTTAATGTTGAAAGTAAGCAAAAATTAATTAGGTTTAAAACAAATTAATCATCCAAATAACTGATATGATAATGGTTTTGCTAACAAATTATTTTATGTGGAATTTAAAAATCAAGAAGATGGAAAATGACTTGAGAGAATGTATTTTGTACCAATCAAATTTATGAGCATACTATGAACCTATGGGTGAAGGTAATGGAGTATTGGTTTGGAAAACCCAAGTCAGTTTTGGAGAATTGATTTTAGAAAGTTCTACTTTTGAAGCTTTATAAGACAATTATTGGAAAAATTGTAGGGCAAAGATATAGAATTTTCAAATTGTTTACATTGACCTTGATTCCCGAGAGGACTTGCAATTGAATACTACTACAATCAAATTGGATTATATCAAAGAAAAAATGGGTCAAAAGTATGCTGAAGTTATTAAAGATACATGTGATCGAGCAGTGGTTAATATTATAAATAACTTTTGAATAACTACAAAATTTCGATTTTTGTAAGATTATGTCAAGAATCAACATTGATTCGATATCTTTGTATTGGTTAAGAAGATGTTTACTAAGGATATCAAAATATGATATCTTGATATATATATTCTTAAGATGTCATGGTTTAATTAGTTAGAAAATTGCTGAAATAAGTGAAACGTTAAAATAATTGGGAAAATATGCATCATTATTTTTTATTTTGTTGTGATATTAATAGTTATCAAATAATATTATTAGAATATGAAATTATATCTAGGTGTAGTTAAAAGATTGCGAATGTGTATGTGGGTATTATTTCTAGTGTTAAGATTTGGTGGTTAAATTAAAGAAATGACTATTGAGTATTATGTGAGTATAAGATATCACAAATACTAAACATAAAATTTACAATTACAATTAGGTTGAAGATGTATGGATTTGATTGAGTGATAAAAAAAATGTTAGATAAGTTAAACAATATTAAAATGAGATTATTAAAATGTATGCATGGCAAAATCAGGATAAAATATGGGGTGATTATATTAAAGGAATAATTAGAGTGACATATATTGACGTAATGTGGTTGAAAATATGCTTATTGGTTTAGATATGTACAACAAAAGATAGAAAATATACCAACTAGATATGTAGATGAAATTATTGTTGAAGGCTTAGATAGGCGAAGAGGTAGACCTAAACGACAACATGGTTTCAAATTGTTCAAAATGATATGCAAAGAATAATTTTAATGTCTCAAGCATCACTCGATAGGAACAAGTGGAAAATTGGTCATAGAATTGATCCCTATTGGTTGGCATAATGATCTGCAAAGAATAATTAGGCAAAGAGGTGGACCTAAAAGATAACATGGTTTCAAGTTATTCAAAATTATCTACAAAGATTAATTTCAGTGTCTCAAGCATCACTTGATAGGAAAAAGTGGAAAATTAGTCATAAAATTGACACCTAATGGTTGGTATAAAGCTAATGATGTTGAAGATGATTGGTTAATAACATACTGTGGAGTGTTTACCAAAGGGGGACTAACGTTGGGCTTGATACACTTATGATTAAACCCATTTTTCTTAACTGTTTAAGCTTACATGTGAGGGTCAACCTCTTCTTTTTTAAATATTTGGTGTTAAACTAAACCCAATGTCTCGGATGTTTTAACAATCTCACCAAGAGCCATTCAATTACATGGGATTCGTTGTTGTTTGTCACCCATTCTTTGAACTTTGCTTAACGACAGTGGAAGGCTGATCAAAACTCATGATAACCACAAACTACATAAATCACTTGATCTTAGTTGAATCATTAACTTTGATACAACTTGTTGAGGAGTGTTGAGGAAAGGGGATTAAAATTGGCAAGACACACTAGTGATCAAATTTGTTTTCAATCCAAAATCTTAAGTCTATGGGTGATAGCTAATCATATGGTATTTCCACATAAGCTTATTATTATTATTTTTTTTTTCAATTATTTGAGATGGGATTAAACCAAATACTATCCTTACATGCCTTAACCTAGTAAGGCAAGGTAGAGAAATAACTTTCCACAGTTGAACTATTCATAAGTTTTGAACATTAAAGAGGCTAATATTATCATATTTCATTGGATATTCCATCGGATGGTTGGCATTAGGCTAATGATGATGATATTCCACCATAGTTTGATGGGTTGCATGCATTTGGTTTTTGGTAGCTAATTGTCTCCTAGTTGTACTGTAGTCTGTAATCCTACTGATATTATATATTATGTATTCTGTATTCTGTATTCCATTCATTCTTTATAGTGTGTCAACATTTCTTCCTATACCATCATTGGAAGCGCCAGTTTTCACCCATCATTATTGTGTTTGCAACCCCTTCATATGAACTCCGTTATTTCACCTCACTTTACCCGGATCTGCTGCATATATTGCTCCTTATTTTCCTTTCTATGTTTTGGCATTTTTTCTCAGCATGTGCTACCCATTCATTCTCTTCTATAGGCATGTCTAACTTGATTTCTTGTCGTAGTACCATATCCAATTTTTCCATTATAAATATGTACATGAATGACGTTTTATCTTTCTTTTCTTTTCATTCTACTCTACCGTAATGTCTTATATTTTTCCCTTACCGTAAGAATTTCAATATTTGAAAATGATTGTATATAAAGCATATTGATGATGTTTTGGGTGCACGGGCGCACTATTGCAGCATTGGTTAATTACAGCACTCAAATGTGGAAATCCTCGTCAATTCAGCGTTTTTAATGAGTTTTCAAAGCAACTGAAGGGGGAAGCAAAAAGGTAACACCATTTTTTAAAAGATTTTTTATTCACTTTTTATCTAACCAACTAACTATATTATATATCCTGTTAAGTATCATACTGTTATTGAATTGATTCAAAAGAAAGAAAAGATGCATTTCTATTGGAGAAGCTCAAAGATTTGCTCCTAGATTGATGTGCATGGCCTTCATGGATCGAGGAAAGCTTTTAGTTGAACATGAGCCCGACTTCTATCTTATAGCTTTGTTTTGACTAATTTTATTTCAATATTTCGACAATTAGGAACTTGTATTAAGTGTCGGGAACGAGTCTTGGTAGTATGAATATATTTAATCATCTCACAAAAATATTTATTTGTTTTTGGCGTATTCTTGTTAATTGTATGCATGCTGGTTGGCAAATTGTATAGACATTAGTGGGCAACACACGTGTTCAATTGTGATCTATTGCTCTAACAGTCATGATTTTTTGTGTTACCATCTGTATTCAGTGTTATCTTTCTGGGCATAAGATAAACTTTTTTTGCTATTAACATTTTTCGATTCTAGGTTTGTCTTGGTCTCTTAAATGGTCAATCGTTTTGCATATCACTGTGCTGCAGGCTTTCTCTTACATTCAAGTTCGATATATTGAATCCTAGTTAAAAGATAACGGCTTGTTTGGTTTGATGACAGTAATCAAGAATTTCAAAGATCAATTAAGGATCTAAATGAGAAATTGGGAGTTGTCAAAGAAGATCTGAAGGCAAGGTAGGCACATTTTTTATCATCTTTGAAATTTGTGGAGTAGTTCAACCAAAACATTAATAGTCTCCAGATTTCTCATTAAATGGAGATGTAAAAATACTTTGTATCGATAAATGCAGAACAAGAAAGACCACTGAAAAACTGCATAAGAGTGTGGATGATGCTTGGATTGAAGCTGAGACAACATCAAAGAAGGTTAGTTTAATATTTTGTGTTCAATGTTTAGAGAATAAACGAGATATTCCATGTGTAAAAAGAAGCTTTACTGATTAAGCTTATGGTTAGCTTCGATGATATTTGTGGTGCCAAAAAGTTGTCATATTATATTTGTGTTATCGTTGCTGTAGTGTGGACGGCTTTTGCATATGAAGCGCCATGTGGGAGTGGTAAATATTAGCGGATGCATTATGCTTTACATTGGTGTCTATGTAGACCATTGTTATAAAAGGCACCAAAATTTTAAATCTTCTGGCTATGCATAAGCAAATTATGTTACTGATTGATTCTGTTGACAAAATAACACTCGAAAAAAAATTAAAAAATTCAAAATAAGTGACACCCCGAAGAGTTACTGTTAAATTGTGGCTTGTACTTGATGAATTGTTGCTTGAAATTGTAGTATTTATGTTACTTATATTGACATTTTGCTTTGATGGGTATATAACTTAGAGTTTTTGTTGGTACTTAAGCGTCTTGTTTATTGCAATTAGTGTTTAATATATCTCCCTTGATTAGTGAAGGGCTAATTAACTAGTACTTTATTACCTAGATTTTGACATAGTTTGCTTTGCCTAATTTACAAAGGGCTTAATCAAGCCAATTAAGTCTATAATGTATATGCTAAATTAGTTTACTAAGTTTCATAATTAATTTGCCATGTTTACATTATATCAGCCCAACAAGAAATGGATTAATTTCAAAATGGGCCCACGTTGTCTGCCTTGCTTTGGTTAAATTCCACGAAGCAAATGTCATCTCCCCTCTAGTAGATTGATTGGTGGGTCGGGATCAATCTTTAGAAAGTTTTTGTTGTGAATGGGCATATTAAGCCAACTGAACATAATGAAGTTGCATGCAGTCCATAGGGGAAAGTTAAAGATCCAAACTGATCGAAGCCATTTTTGACCTCTATAGATGACTAGTTAGTTGTGGTACCCTTTTCCATGTACCTTAATTTGATTGACTTGTTGTCTTAGAATTATTGTGGCTTGCTCATGTATTCGATTCATGAACCACTATCATGATGCAATATGAGTGATTGTTGATAGGATAACATAGTCTACACATTTTTTTTCTCATGAGTTAAATTGATTTGATAGATATATTGGCTCACTTATATGCGAAACACATTGTGAGATTACATAAAGTGTCCAAGGTGATTGTGTTTGATCGTGATATCAAGTTTACTTCAAGGTTATGGTAGGAAATACAGTAGATTGGGTATAATGTTAACCTTCGCTATAGTTTTTCGTACTAAAAAAGGTAAGTACTCAAAAACCAGTTATCTAGATTTTAGAGTCTATCGAGATTGTGTTCTAGATTTTAGTTTTGAAGGATTATTGAGATTACATTTTTTGAAATTTGGTGGTTGTTCGACTCCACGTAGTGGGACAAAGACTTGATGTTGTTGTTGTTGGTGGTGGTGGTTGTTGAGATGACCACCTATTATTGACAAAAGTTTGATAATAATGATATTTGTTAGTCCAATATTAAAATGACACCCTATAAAATTTTGTTTTAAAGAAAACACTCAAGACCTCGAGTTCCATTGAAGTTGGATTGGAATGAGGATATTTGGACTATAACTACTTTATGAAGTCACTAAGAGTATTAGTGTTATCAGGGACATTGAAAGTGACATAAGAAAGACAAGAATTGCCCTGGTTCCAAGGATTTAGTAGTTAAGTCTGAAGTGGAAGCCCATATGTTAATACAAGTTAGCCCATTGAAGGGAGTGAGAAGATTTGAGAGAAGGAAAAATAAGTCCAAGATTATTTTCTGCCAAAAAGAGAAAAAAACAAGAGGAGAAATATACATGTACCCTAATCTCACGCATTCTTGCTCCCCTCACCTATTCAAAATCATTGAAACAATGTCTGTTAACAAAACGGACATTGCCAATGTGTCCGAGACAGCTAAAACAGATAAATTCGACAACCATATTGGATGAGGGGTTTTGATTGATAAAAATAAAAAATTTGTGCACATAGAATGAGGTTGAATCGACAAATGCGAATGAAAAAAAATCTGAGCAAGCAATTTAAGTTCATATTTATCTATTAAAAATAAAAATTGTATTTTAAAATTTAATAATTTAATATTTAAATTAATGAAATAAAAAATAAAAATTCTAATAAAAAATAATATAAATAACCTAAGCCTAAACTAAATAACATCTAATCTAGCCTACACTCATTCCTAACTACGTTAAACCACTCACACTTCACTAACCCACGCTCAAAACGACACCCAACTGACCCCTCACCTCATAAAACTCACGCACCTCTCTCCCTCTCAATTCTATGTTTCACAAGCCTTAGGTTTTACTTTACGAAGGTCCCTCACACTCAAGACTCCTCTAGGTTCTCTTGTTTTGCACAAGGCTACCCCTCTAGGCTGCCAAACCCCATAGCCTCTTTTGCCTTCGGCTCCCACACACCTGAATTGATGACCCCACTAGCTTTGCCTCACGTACATGACATAACCAAGTACATATCGCCTAGCTAAAGCACCCTGTTTTCCTTACACTGGAGCCTGCGTGATTCAAACTTGCAAGCCACAGTTCGCCTCTGCTGATAGTCACTAGCCTGCTTCGATTATCCCCTAGCGTATCCTCTCTCTCTCCTTGCACATGCCACCCACAAGCTCCCTAGTCAATGGATGCAAGCCACCCATTTTAAACAAATTCGAGCCTTTCAATGGATGTAAACCTTAACCTTCTAACTAAATCTAAGCTCAAAAAATATTAAATTAGGGCCCTCTTATTGATGTAAGCCCAAACGAAAATCAAATTTGGGCCAGTTACTGTGCTAACAAGCCCACCAAATCAATTAAATACTAAAATTATAATAAATCAAAAAGTTCATATACAATCACATTGGCCTTCTCGGGCTCCCTGAAAGGAGGCAACACATGACTACTAATTAGATTCCCTGGACGTTATGACCAAGGGTTGATTAATGCTGGTAGGCTGATATCATTGGTATTCCCAAGATGACCGAATCATGGGATTTTAATCAGGTCTTATCTCCATCCCTCACAAATAACTCTCATTAATTCAAATAAATCTCAGATTGTGAAGCTTAAATTTAAAATTATATTAAAATAACCATCCTTAATCGAGAGTGATTTCCCATGAAATAACCATCCTTAATCGAGAGTGATTTCCCATGACTGTGAGGAGTAATTAATTATGAGGGTTTGCGCTTATAGGAACTTTAGACCCCATATTTAAATAAACTCTGATATAAATATCGGTGAAAATCTGATTAATTAAAATTTAATCTACCTCATACTTATAGAGAATGGAATCTGCAATGCTTTATGGTGCAAAATGTTGGCAAAGCGAAGCATAATTTTAAGTTAAGTGTTGCAGATGATGATGCTCAGGTGGATGAGTGGCTTTACTCTTAGAGACAGTTCACGAAATGAGCATATACGTGAAAAGGTTGGAGTAGCTTTAGTGAAAGATAAGATTAGAGAGCGTCACCTTAGATGGTTTGGTCACATAAAATGACGACATTTCTATGATCTGGTTAGGAAAATAGATGTATTAGATTTGACTTATGTTAAGAAAGGTAGAGGTAGACCTAAAAAGACTTGGTTAGAAAATATTAGAAATGACATTTCTTTATAGATTTAGATGAGAATTTGACTCTTAATTGGACACAATGGAGAAAAATGATTCATGTAGCCGACCCCACATAGTGGGATACAGGCTTGTTATTGTTGATGTAGCCGACCCCACATAGTGGGATACAGGCTTGTTATTGTTGTTGTTGTTGTATGGAGAATGAAATCTTAGCTTAGAAAGCAGGGTTTGGGTGCTTTTTTCCTGAGCGGACACTCAACTACAAAACCATGGTGCCATGACCTAATTTGCTTGTTTCATTTGTATTGATATGGAGGCACATACTGCTAGCCCCACTAATTGTGACATCTCCATGTCACCTCAACCGCCTTGAAAACAAAACTGGTGGTCCTATCTTGATTTTCCCTCTCTTTGGCACACACGCTTGCTCCATTTCTCTCACCAAACTATAAACTTCCTCTTACTCTTCTAAATTTCTTAGATGCTCTCTCTCTCTCTCTCTCCCCCTCATTGATCTTCACAATAGCCCGCTTTCTCTCTTTGGCTAATCTTACCCAATCACTTTTCATACCCTTGTCTCCCACTGCACATTTGTTCCAGATGTGAAGAAATTACCTCTACATCTGATGAATCTTTTGATCAGCCGCTAGAGTTTTGTCTCCCTCTGTTGGTCTTTTGATCCGGTTTAAAGAGATGTATGCTTGCCATCGAAGGCTATACTTGACCAAAACTTGGTGGTAACTTCATTGTTTTTACGTAGTGGTGGGTATGACCATTGCGTGGCTTCATCATTTGTTGACATACTCGTGACCTTGAACTAGTGGTAAGCGGGGTGTTGCCATTAGCGTTGAAACTGCTGTTGAGTAAAAGAGATAGTTGAAAGGGATGTATTTGCTACTTTTAACCCACTTGTAAACCATTAATGATCTGTTGCATTAAGTCTCAAAGTTAATCCCCAAAATATGAACAAATAATATTTAGTTGCAGTTGCACCCCATTAGAGATATAGACAAGAGGTATTATACGATTACATTGGCTTTTGAACACACCAAACACTTTCTGATTCTCTATTTTCATATGTTAGGCCTTGCACAAGAAATTCTAATGACAGAATAGCTCATGGTTGTAAATACAAATTTATATAGTCAAGTTGGCTGAACAACATAAACAACTTCTATTTAATTTTGGTTTGGCTTTAATATGTTTGCTTTGCTTTGAGAAGGAGTTTTGACGTTGAGCTTATTAAGACAAGAAAATAAGTTAATAACTCTTGAAAGTTACATCATATTCATATATTCGTAGTAGAATTACATGATCATATGCTAACAAATATGAAATAAAACAGCTTTATGCTATGCCTTGAGAATTTAACTTGCCATAGAAAGTGAGCTACAACTGCAAACAATTTGAAAAGTTTCAAGGGGGCAAAGTTCCATCATAGGCATGCTACTGTCCAAAACTGATGAACATACATTGATAATTGTGTAAGTGAATCGATGAAGTATGTTGGCACATTATAATATGTTCATGTATTGTCTTAAATCCTAAATGATCTTAACTCAGCCCACCGTAGGGTGGCACAAAATGGACTATGGTGTCCGCCTAAGGATAATAAATTATTAAAATATTCTCTAAATAACCAAATCGCTATAATACACACTTGGCCTCAGCTCAAATACATTTAATATCAACTCTATTGATCACACAAATAGACAATATACCTGAGTTCGATCTTGCTATCTCTATGTTAATACTAGGATTAAAATGACTATTTGCCATAGAATGTTCTTTACATTATGCGCTACCTCAAAATCTAATAAATAAGGCCCAAGGGTTAAAAAGGAGAAATCAGGAATTGATGCGTTTTGCCTTAATGAGGTGAGGCGTAAGCCTCAAAATTGAAAAATAAAAAATACATAAACTTATAAATAGTTCATTAAAATAAAAAAATAAAATAAAACATCATCATATTTATTTGATTCATCATCATAAAGATATAAACTACAAATCTATATATTAAATGTTATTATAAAATGAAAGCTTGAAATTAGATTTAAAGTGAGCACTCATTTAAAACTTAAATACATCATAAAGTTAGGATCCACGACGGCCTCATCTTTATTTTTATATTATTCATAATGACCCTCGTATGTAATAATTATATCATCCTTAAATTCAGTCTCATGGTCATCTTCTAAACCTTCTTCAATTATAACTTTTTTAGTTCTCATATTAATTAATATTGAATTCAATGTGATATAAAATAAAGCAACAAAGTAATAACACAACAAAATAATCCATTATATATAAATTACCATTTGATATATTTTTTTAAATCTTAAACTCCACTTAGCTACTTTCTTTAAATTGATAGTGAATTAGAAGTTATTATCAATCAGTAGTCATTTTAATATTAGCATTAATATCTTCATTCTCCTCATCATCATATGCATTCCTTCATTTTCAATTTAAATCTTTCACTATTTTTTGCTATTATCCATCCATCTTTAGATAATGTCATTAACCACCTAATGATTTATTTTATCATCACCAATTATTCACCTCTTTAATTTGAAATATTTATCTTTCAAATTTTTATTAATATAACACAACCATTCAAACTTATTCATTCGTCCTATAACTAATTGGTTCATTCTTTTTTGAATAATAAAATAAAGTTTATATAATATATATATATATATAATAATTTTTTTTAAAATTTCACCAAAATGAGGCGCTACCTCATAATGCCTCCATGCGTTAAGCTAAGGCATACGCGTCATAATGTGTACTGGCACTAGTGAGGCTTAAGCCTCGAGGCGCTATTGTTTGCCTCAGTTCGAGGCGTGTCTGTTGAATGATTTTTTAAATCATGATCAAGCCACATAGTTTATAAGGCGAGTTGTAAGATCCGCTTGGGCTTATTCTGAGACATAGGTCCCGCATACAAGCACGCTGAAAGCTAAGTTTGTAAGCCTCATCTTCCTTGGAAACTCGCAAATAGAACCATAAGCCCTATCCTTTAAATTAAAACTTGGATCTTCTAATAGATTTAAGAGCCCTACTATGCTAATTTGGGTTGTCACAAAGCCATAAATCCACTTGATCAAAACGGGGCTTCCAATCACTATAATTCCCAACCTTGCTAGAACACAATTTTGTACAAAGCCAATAAATTCTCTCTAATAAAATTTAAGCCTTCTAATGGACGGAAGCCCCAAACAAACTTTATATGCCAACTGACTCTCATCTCACAAGCCCTCTAGCCAAAACCAAAACCAAAACCAAATCCATCAACCAAAAGCCATAAACATCCACTATGGTATGCTCAAGATACTTGAGAGGAGGCAACCAATGGTTTCTAATTAGATTCCTTGGATGTGACAACTTTAATGTTGGTAGAATTAATTCACTCTAGCATACTAAGGATGATAGCACCATGGAATTTTGATCAACTATACCTCCATCACCACAATTATTTCCGATAAATCAATTGCAAAGCTAAAAATTAAGTCTAAGCTTAAAATAAAGCTTAAGAAATAATCCTTAATTATGATTGAACTCTCACATGTTAGAGGGGTAATTAGTTATGGGGGATTTTGTCTATGGAAATTCTTGACCCTAGATCTATCTGGACACAACATAAAGTGAAATCTAATCAAATTAAACCTAATTTACCTTATGAAAAATGAAGTCTTGAGTTCAAAGAAGTGTTTTGTACTTTTTGAGCAATTATATTTATTTAAACTTTATTGGGGAAAACTTCTCTCCCAATCTCTTTGGGTTAGTAGCTTAAGACTTCGATTGTTTGCTTTTGGTGGAATTTTAAATTTAGTAAATGTTGAATCTATAGCAATTATAGTCACTATATGATTCAATTTACCTTGTGCACACTCACATGACAATAAGTATGCATCTTTTTACCATAAAAATAGCCAAAAGAAGTCTCTGTAAAATACTAAAGCCCAAGGATCACATAAAGGTTTGTATTTGTTAATGCTTTAAAGATTTTAGGTTAAAGGTCTCAGACAAAGTAGACAGGCTAAGGTTCTATTTTTTTGGCCTTAAGCCAGGGCTTTATGCGTTTTAGAGTCCAAAACCATGCTCTAAAAAAAACTATTCTAGTAAGCTGTTCTAGATATATTCAATCAAGACCTTGAACAAATAATAATTGGATCAATGCCCTTACCTGACATTTTTGTAGCCAAGGTTGTTTCCCATTAAAATCTTTAAAAGCTACCCGCAACCATATTGTAATACAATCTTTTTTGGGTAAATTGTTGGAAACTTGAATCAAGCTAAGGCATCAAAAATAAATTGACAGGATTAAGATTTTGACCATTAACTTGGAGCCAAGGCCTCATGTTATAACAAATCTCTTGAACAACCTATGATCGCTCTTTAAATATAACACCCTTTACCCTTTGGCCTTTAGGAAGCTTTTTGGATGACGTAGCCCATAGTTATATGATGCAAGCAAAAACTTGGGAAGGGCCCCAATTTTTGCGAGCAAAAATTAATGCTTCCCAGATAATAGAAAATTACAAAGATTGCCCCAAAATATACAAATGAGACAAAAACAAACTTATGTAATATATAAGACGCTTACAAACGACACTTACAAACTTTGACGACATAAACTCCTAAAGTTGCATTTCATCGAGAAGAAGGATACATATGGAATGACACTTGTGGAGAGAAGGAGATAAGAAGTCCAAGACGAAGATAGGAGGAGAAGCTCGCAAGCTTTCCTAGAAGAAGAGGAAGAGGTGGAACAAGCTCGCAAGCTTTTCCAAGAAAACCTGCAGGTTTTTTGCTCCAAAAATCACATCATAAACTCTCTCTAAAACAACCCAAAACAATCATATATATAGGAGAGAAGAAGCAGCCCAAAAGCCCTCAAAACAGCCCTCATAAATTGGAGAAGAGGAAGGCCAAAAGACACCACAGCAGCCCCCCAAAAACTGCACAGAAAACAGGGAGAAAAAGCTACGGGAAACCCAGCCAGCAAGCCATGGGAAGCCTAGCCAGCAAGGGACCCGAGGAGTCAGCACAAGAAACAGGGCATAGTATTCACGGGAAAGCAGCCAGGGAGAAATCCCAAAAGGCAACAGCCCATAGCCTTAATTCCATGGAAGAAACCAAAGAGACTCAAAAAGGGGAAGAGACATGAGTGGGGAAACCAAAGAGTCTTTAGAGAGGGGAGTAAGGGGGGGGGGAATGAATCTAATTTTGGCAATAAATACACAATTTATGAACTGAATAATAAGAAGAGGCTCATTAATGAGCTGACTTTAATAGAACTTACAAAAATTTCAACTCAACTTGTTTTGAACCCCCCCTTGCCTACATTAAATTCCCCCCCACTTAAAAAAGCTCATCTCCCGATGAGTTGTCTTTTGATTTTTTCCTAGGAGACGAAGTAGACGCTTCAAGCTTTTGAATTTTGTCTGCGTACCTTTTCAATACCTCATCTCACTCTCGCTTAAATGTACCGCTCCGTACACAAATGCATCTTCACTTGGAGCTTGTATAGTTCATTCTGTAAGGGATCTGTCGAAGCGCCTTTTGTTGGAACCCATCTGTCAATTTGAATAATTTCTTCGATATCTTTGGACTGATTTTCATCCACCACCGGATCACTATTTTTATATTTTTCCATTTTTTCTAAAAGAAGACTCAACAAAACTTAATTCACTTGATAACAAGACTCACACAAAACACACAACAACTGGTATGACTTACTAATACTCACTCGACAAACTGGGATTTGCTAACCCGCTCTGATACTAAATTTGATGCAAGCAAAAACTTGGGAATGGCCCCAAATTTTTGCGAGCAAAAACTAATGCTTTCTAGATAATAGAAAATTACAAAGATTGCCCCAAAATAGACAAATTAGACAAAAACAAACTTATATAATATAAAAGACGCTTACAAACGACGCTTATAAACTTTGACGACATAAACTCCTTAAGTTGCATTTCATCTAGAAGAAGGATACATATGGAATGACACTTATGGAGAGAAGAAGGAGATAAGAAGTCCAAGACGAATATAGGAGGAGAAGCTCGCAAGCTTTCCTAGAAGAAGAGGAAGAGGTGGAACAAGCTCGCAAGCTTTTCCAAGAAAACCCATAGGTTTTTGGCTTAAAAAAACACATCATAAACTCTCTCTAAAACAGCCTAAAACAATCATATATATAGGAGAGAAGAAGCAGCCCAAAAGCCCTCAAAACAGCCCTCATAAATTGGAGAAGAGGAAGGCCAAAAGACACCACAGCAGCCCCCCAAAAACTATACAGAAAACAGGGAAAAAAAGCTATGGAAACCCAGCTAGCAAGCCATGATAAGCCCAGCCAGTAAGGGACCCGAGGAGCCAGCATAGGAAATAGGGCATAGGATTCACGGGAAAGCTTCTAGGGAGAAATCCCAAAAGGCAACAGCCCACAACCTTAATTCCATGGAAGAAACCAAAGAGACTCAAGAATTGGAAGAGACATGAGTGGGGAAACCAAAGAATCTTTAGATAGGGGAGTAAAGGAGGGGGAATGAATCTAATTTTGGCAATAAATACACAATTTATGAGCTGAATAATAAGAAGAGGCTCATTAATGAGTTGACTTTAGTAGAACTTACAAAAATTTTAACTCAACTTGTTTTGACCCCCCCTTGCCTACAATCTACATCATTATAGCAAGGTTGTCTTTAGGCCACAACTTAGGCTTAATAACTCATAAGGTAAAAAGCCACAACATGCTCAATGGTTCAGTGCTAATGATCACAAGAAGATTATTGACCTAATTTGTTCATATAGTGCAAATCTCTCCCACTTAAAGCTATATTTTCATAGCTAAGGCTCACTAGTAATCATATATTGTTACTTGATAAACTCTAGATGATTGCAGCTTGAAAAATTTATCCATTTGTCCCCATCCTATTCCGTAGGACTTGCAAACATTGAACAAAGTTTTCTTGAATGCTATTGCTGAATGGCCTCTTTAATCGAGAGAGTTATACCAGATGAGATGGTTAAATATGGGGCCTTGCATTTATATGAAGTTTGAAACCTCATATCTTAGTGAATGCCGATCTGGTGAATTCAATTAAATGTGAGGCTAAAAACTGATTTTTTGGGATCATGTTTGCATCTAGATTTTTAATTTATTTATTTGCTTTTTCTATTATCAAACACACGCAAATATGCACCAAGCCGTGTTAAGTTATTAATTTTTGTCATAATCAACACCCCGAAAATACTCTTTTGTGTCACGCACTCATACCCATTTATGAACACATGCACACATCTTACTTTGTTCACTTTTGCATAAGCACACATGAACTCATTTACACACCCACATACGCACACACGCACACCAACGTGCTTGCACTAGCACACATGCATGCACATTCACACATTACTTTGTTTACTTTTTCCACGTGCACCTATGCTCCCGTATGCATACATACACACTACTTTGTTCGCTTTTATTTGCTACAAACATTACTTCGCAACAACAATCCCTATGTGTAAACAAACAATCACACCCACATTACTTTCTTCACTTTTGGCGGTTAACCACAAATATTATTTTGTTTATTGCTGCAACAATCAGCAACACTGTCGTTGTCAGGTCCCAAGTCCTGAATGAGAAAAGTGGAGGCGTTAGGTAATCAACAACCAGCGTAAAATTTGTTGAATAATCATGACAGGAATCATTTTAAAAATTGTGTTAATGCTAGGGCGTCCCTTGGAAGCGACGCGTTGTATGACCTGAATACAGTGACAAGTGTGCAAGGGCCTCTGCATCAGTGCCTGGATGCAGTGTTAAATAGGCAAGAGTTCTCACATCAAGGACGGATGAGGGCAAAGAAGCTAACCCATGAACCTAAAATTAGGATAAGAATTTGGAATATAGGCTCGCTTACAGGAAAATTAATGGAATTAATAGATATTGTGATTCATAGAAAGATAAATATTATGTGCATTCAGGAAACTAAATGAGTTGGAGAGAAAGCTAAAGAGATTAATAGTTTAGGATATAAACTTTGGTATTCGGGTAGGAGTCATTCTAGAAATGATATAGATGTGATTATAGATAAGAGTTTGAAGGATAATGTTATACAAATTAATAGAATTGGAGATATAATTATAACTTTAAATATTGTTGTTGATGTTAAGATTGCTAATATTATAAGTGCTTATGCTCCTCAAGTAGGTTTGGATATGAGTTCAAAATTAAAATTTTGGAATGACTTAGAAGAAATAATACAAAAGAAACCTCTTGAAGAAAGAGTTTTTATTGGAAGAGATTTAAATGGACATATTGGTAGAGAGGTAGATGATTTTAAAAGCATCCATGTTGGCCATGGGTTTGGAAAGACAAATGAATATGGTAAGACTATATTAGATTTTTCTTTAGCTTATGATTTTTTAATAGCTAATACCTTATTTAAGAAGAGAGATGAGCATCTTAGCACTTATAAAAATGGATATAGTAAAACATAGAGTGATTATTTTCTTATAAGAAAATTAGATCGTTTAGATTGCAAATATTGTAAAGTTATTCCGAGTGAAAATTTATGTTGGGCCCAACATCGATTATTAGTTTTGGACTTTAAGATAAAGAGAAAAAAATAAAAAATAAAAAATAAAGTAAAACAAATTTCTAAGATTAGATGGGAACCTGATGATATTTCAATAGAGATGTGAAAATGCTTAGGAGATGAATGAATTTCTTGGTTTACTAAACATTTTAATACTGTTTTGAAGACTAAAAATTGTCAGATCAATGGAGAATGAGTGTGTTAATTCCTATTTTTAAGAATAAAGGTTATGCACAGGAGTGTGCGAATTATAGAGGAATTAAATTAATGTGTCATACTTTAAAATTATGGGAGCGAGTTATGGAGCGTAGGTTGCGGCGTGATACTAATGTTTCTCAAAATCAATTTGGATTCACGTCGGGTAGGTCTACTATCGAAGCCATATATTTATTGAGAGGTGTGATGGAGAAATATAGAGAGAATAAGGAGGATCTACATATGATATTTATTGATTTAGATAAAGCATATGATAAAGTTCCAAGAGAAGTGTTATGGAGAGTTCTTGAAAAGAAAGGAGTTAATAATGCTTATATTCAAATCATTAAAGATATGTATGCAGGAACTATTACTTGTGTTCAAACACAAGGTGGATGGACCAAGTATTTCCCTATTTCGGTTGGGTTACATCAAGGATCAGCCTTAAGTCATATCCTTTTGCTTTATTCATGGATGTTCTCACTAGACATTTGCTAGAGGATGTACCTTGGTGTATGCTTTTTGCTGATGATATTCTTCTTGTTGATAAGACTAAGATGGAGTTGAAGGTAAACTTGAATTATGGAGGTCAACTTTTGAGTATTAAGGTTTTCGCTTGAGTAGATCTAAAACTGAATATATGGAGTGTAATTTTAGTAGCAATAGCCTAGTGAGGGGATTGTGACTTTGGGCAATCAAGTCATTAATAAGAGTACACGTTTTTTATATCTTGGATCTATTGTTCAGAGTGATGGTGAAATAGATATGGATATTATCAGCATAATTCAAGTTGGATGGTTGAAGTGGAGGAATGCTTCGGGCTTATTGTGCGATAGAAAAGTCCCCCTCAAACTTAAGGGAAAATTCTATAAGATGGTGGTGAGACCTGCAATGCCTTATGGTGCCTAATGTTGGCCATTAAAAGAGAAGCATAATACTAAGTTAAGTGTTGCAGAGATAAGGATGCTTAGGTGGATGAGTGGATTTACCCTTAGAAATAGGATGTGAAATGAGCATATAAGTGAAAAGGTTGGAGTAGCTCCAGTGGAAGATAAGATTAGAAAGAGTATCCTTAGATGGTTTGGTCACATTAAAAGGAGACTTTCCGATAATTCGGTTAGGAAAGTTGAGGTATTAGATTTGACTTATGTTAAGAAAAGTAGAGGTAGACCTAAAAAGACTTGGTTATAAAATATTATAAATGATATTTCTTTATTAGATTTAAATGAGAATTTGACTTTTAACCGGACACAATGGCAAAAAAGATTCATGTAGCCGACCTCTCAGTGGGACAAAGGCTTGATGTTGTTGTTGTTGCTGCAACAATCAACCACACACAGATGCCTTTTGTTCATTAGTTGTAGTAATACTTTTTAGCGCTTTCTACAACACTTGAATGTCAAAATTGGAGCAGTTTAGGCACTAAGGAAGTTTATCTTTTTCTTTTGCTGGCCTCCTCGTGAACATGTCTTTTGTTCATTTGTTGCAATATCAATTTTGAGGGCTTTCTGCAAGGTTGTGATTATGCCATTTTTTTTTCTTAAGTTGCAATAGTCATTTTGGGCGCTTTATACAATTGGATGCATTAGTGGCTGAAGATGCTACTAATATAGTCAAGATTTATTAAGATTTGAATATGGCTTTTACCGTCAGACATTTTTCTTCCAAGAGATTTTAATTTATTTTTTATTCTTTTTCCCCTTTATTTTTGCTTTCTTCAACTGAGATAGGACTTGATTATTTCTGATCCAAAAAAAAGTAGCTGCATTTCTGATGCCATGAATAAGGTCCTTCAGGCACATAGTTGTTTTTGGATTTTTGGACAGCCTTAGTTGAATTTAGTTCTATGCTTACTAGCAACAGGTTCTTTTTTTGTTATTATAAACCATGTTCTTCTTCATAATAAGCTTATCCAATTTTGCATTCTTTTGTGTCGCACTCCCTGTTTGCATTTAGTAAGTTGTTTACAAGGAAACCTAATTTTTCAGGTGGCTGAGAATGTGAAGGAGAAGTTGACAGCTGCTAAGGAAGAGGTAAAACATTGCATTTTCTCTGTTGAGATGATAGCATTAGAGTGGATTATCGAACTGTCCATTTTTGCTTTCTGAGTAGGTCAAAGAGACTCTGGGACTTGGAACACAGGAAACTTCTGGTTCGTCTCACACGTCGACTAGTTCAGACTCTTTCAGGGCAGAAGATGGTGACAGTGCAAATGCTAGGTCAGAGAGTTCTCAAGGTTATGAGGCTAACAATTCTCAAGAACAAGCTGGAGTATCTGACACCCTATTTGACAGATTTAGAATGAAAATTTCTTCTGTTTCTCCTAAGTTTTCATTAGCATTTCAGAAATTGCAAGAAACAAAAATTCATGATTTAGCAAAGAAAGGATATGATATGATAAGAGATGAGCTTAGTAATAGTCCATCTAGGAGAAGGCGAATGCGATATACAGCTACCTCTGCATCATCTCATCCCAGAAGTGCTAGAACTGATATTGTCATTGTGCCTTCCAAACAGTCACCTCTGGGTGAGAAGTGGGAAGCATTTAAAAGGAAGGTAATAAGGTTGCACATTATGTTTTTTTTTTTTTTAATGTTTTTTAGGCATCCTTGGGAGTCTTGTTTACAATTATTTTGCATCAGGTACAAAGTCATCCTATTTATAAGCGGGTGAGGGGAATTAGTGAACCTGTTGTGGCTAAGGGACAAGAGGTGAGGTTACTTGGTTGTTTCCTTGCTATGTTAAAGTAATTTTTCCTTATTATTTATTTCTTTTAAGCTTGGATTTTTCTGATAACATGTTGATGGTATTTGGATTGCTTACGTTTATGTTTGGCAGATAGCTGAGGATGTCCGGGAGACATTGGAGACAAGTGATCATCCTTTTGTTCATAAAATTATAGAGTACATACTTTCTCATCTTTCATTTAATTTTTTCTAATTCTTATGGCTTGGACGATTGGAAATCCAAATTTAAACGTGGTGGTCTTGATGATTTTGTCTAATTTTGATGCTTCCGTTCATCTTTTTTGTTGAGATTGATGGAGGAAAAGAAAAAATGTTTGTTGAATGGATCAACTAAAGTTAGTTTACTGCTAAATGTGCTACTTCTGAATCCTACATCTCCCTACTGCATTATTTTCATAAAGTTCTGAACTATACCAAGTTTTTATTAGTTTAGCAAGTTAGATATTTATCTGTTCTATTTTAGAGACTACACTTTAATATGTTGGAATAGACAATATTAACATCAGTTAGTGCAATCCTTGACCTTGAAATTTTATCTACGCTTTTACCTTTTACGTTGGTTTGGTTTTGTTAAAATCTAATTGAAGTTCTTGGGTTATTTTTCGTAACATGTGTATCTTTATCTTTTAAAGTTCTGATTTTGTTGAATTTTTTTTGACATTCAAGCATGGTCTGGACATCTATTTTTTGACCTTTTAACTTGGAGTCCTGTTTTGGTAGAACTGTGAGAGACAAACTACACCTGGGTGAGTGAGCCAGGGTGGCATAAAGCCTCTCTTAATGCAGTCAACTTACATTCTGTTAGAAAAGAAAACACATGTATGTGATAAATGAACATCTATATTTATTTTTAGATGTTTGATACTTGAAACTAAAAAATATCTTTTAATCCACGAAGAGAGAAGTAATCCCCAGTGAAGTCACCAGAGTGCAGTTCACTCAAACTGTTCTTAGCACGGGCTATGACAAAAGAAATTCATCAACAAAGGCATAAAGCCTACGAAACCTGATCCTTTGTCGATAGCTCGACAGAGTCGACTATGTTCAATCTACAAATGAAAATGACCCCAAACATGTTGAAAGGTAAAAAGATACATCTTGAAGAACTCCAAGATGATTAGTCTATCTCTCACAGTTCTACCAAAACAGAGCAGACATATCATGGAGAAGAATTAATACAATAAAATCTATATTAGATTAAGAAGAATTAATACAAAAGATACATCTTGAAGAAAGTTTTTATTGCGGTAGATTTAAATGAACATGTTGGTAGAGAGGTAGAGGATTTTAAAAACATTAATGGTGGCTATGAGTTTGGAGCGAGTAATGAATGTGGTAAGGCTATATTAGATTTTACTCTAGCTAATAATTTTGTTATTGCTAATTCCTTATTTATTTAAGAAAATAGATGAGCATCTCATCACTTATAAGAATGGATATAATAAAACTCAGATTTATTATTTTCTTCTAAGAAAAATATATTACTTAGATTGTAGAGATTGTAAAGTTATTCTAAGTGAATGTCTATGTAACCAACATTGCTTATTAGTTTTTTTACTTTAAGATGAAGGGACAGAGTATGAAAAATATAACATATATATGTTCTGGGATTAGATGATGACATTTAAGGAACTCTAACAAAAATATCTTTAAGAGTAAGATTCACTATCTTAAGATTTTGTTGGTGCATGAGGAAGGTAATATTATATGAGAAATAGTAGCTTGTAATACTAAGAATGTTGCAAATGATGTGCTTGGAGTATCAAAAGGACAAACTTCTAATAGTAAAAATAGTTGGTGGTCTGATGCATGACTACAATGCTTTAAATTATTGCGCTAAGAACTTGCACGATTTTGATAAGAACAAATAATAATTAAGACTATTAGCAATTAAAACAATAAAAGAAAACGTAAGAGGGGTAGCTACGCTTAGGCCAAATCACATGCTAAGCACTTGTATTATCAAAACAACTTCGAATTTCAATAACATGCGAATTAATTAGTTATTCAGCAAAAATTCCTAAACTAACATTGTGATAAGCAACATAGAAAGTAAACTCAAAGTCCTACGTTTACTAAGTGGAGACAGAAGGCAAAGCACGAGAACTTTGCGATTAAATCACCACCTACAAGGTTATCAGATTAGAAACATAAATGAAGAGGGAAGAAATTCACCATTGCTGTTGTCCCAGAACAATTTGTCACAGGACGTTGGCAAGTTACTTGTCGATGACCTCCGAAAGCATGAAGATGATGCGTCCATGTCCTTTCCAAGGGTTTTCTCGCCTAAGCACTCTCATGCTCTCACAAGGAACTCAAACACTTGAAATTTTTTATCATTCATTCATTCATTAAGCATGAAAAGAAAACATAAGGGCTATATATAGCCTCATACAAAATACTCAAAAATAAAATATGATAATGCCCTTTGGGCATACACATGACCTCCATTAAGTAAGGGATAAAAATGAAAAATAACAAAAGCAATACATGCATAAAATAATAAATGACAAATACATAATACAACTAAAAAATACATCGACTCAATCGTGGCCATCGATCGACAGCCACGTCTCTGATAGACTTTCCAAGCTCTGATGTCACATCATGGTCGAACCAAAATATGCAAGAAAAGATCAAAAATAAGAAGCTCAGTTATAAAAATTGATTTAGATGTAAAAATTCTAAAAATTGGGAAAGGTATAGGGGCTATTTGGTTGCCTGAAAAAAATAAAGAGTAAAATAAATGCAATATAAAGTAAATGTACTATATTCCGAATAATTTGGGACTGTTTGGTTGTCTGCAAAATAACGCAGGAGAACTGTTTCCCTTGTTTGGTTAGGTATTTTCGAAGAAAAGTAAAAGCAGTGTATTTATAATAATTTATTTTGGCATTACAACTAGTGTATTTATAAAAGCAATGTATTTATAATAATTACTATTATTTGGTGTTATAAAATAAAATCACTATATTTATTAATTGCACTAATTTTTTTGAGATTATAAAATATAATATTATGCTGTGTATTAATTTACCAGTGTACTGCAAGAGAATCTGATTATTTACTCTTTTACAAGATGGGATAAAAATAAATAAACAAATATTTCATTCTAGCTTTACATTTTTTTTATTTCAATTTCATGTAAGAGGAATCAAAACAACAGCTTTTATATAGTTTCTATTTGTTGGAAGGGACGAACAAGGCATAGTTACATTCTTTGTAGAAGAAGCAAACAACTCCTCTCAATTTGGGTGAAAGAAAATAGAATGAACAACACCAAGAAAGGTTCATGTTCTTCCTTGCTCAAAAGGGTGCGGCTGAGAGATCCACCCAACTCTCGTTTTCCTCTTGCTTAATCCGTTAGGCCATAACAACAACAAATCTGGTTGGTGAGGTCGAGTCGGCAAGGTTGGCAGCGGGTGTGAGAATAAGGTTGGGGGAGGCTTAGCGTCGAGAGGAAGTGGAGACCGGTCGGGAAAGGCAAGGGCTTTGCCTCTGCATATCAGAGCCGACAGGAGTGTTTAGAGGCATGTCTTGTGAGGATTGCGGTTTGGAGGCGTCTGAAGAGGGAGAATTTGTGGGGAAGAGGGGCTTCCAGCCTCTTGTGCATTACTAGGAGATGGAAGAGAGGGGCTAGGGCGAACTGAGAGCAAGAGAGCTAGGGAGGAAGAGGGCTTTGGCCTCTTTGTATGAGTGTACCCATTAGAAAAGCGAGAGAGAGGAGGTCAGCTCTTGAGGAGTGTGAACCACAGAGACGAAGGAATGGGAAGAGAAATGCCCCCAGAGGCGTCCGTCCGTCCCCTTGTTCGAGAAGGTATCTCCATTTTTTTGAATCACGGTTTCTACATTGGCTTCGTAATACACCGGCAAGAGGATTTCTAACCCGCTCAATTTGAGCAGGTTTCGAAGTCGCACGAACGGCCCGTCACAATACACCGCTGATGCTTCGGAGGAATTACTTACGCTCCGCTCAAAACAAACCAAACGACTTAATTTATGAAATGCACATAAATAAATTATTTTACTCTTCCTGTAAGGAGTTTAAGAAAGCATTCTGTTATGCAAAGACTTTAGCTTTTAATGATTTATATAATAATTTAGATACTAAAGAGGGCGAAAGATATATGTATAAGCTAGCCAAACAAAGAGATAGGAGTAGTAAGGATTTAGTCCAAGTGAAGTGCATTAATGATGAAGATCAAAAAGAACTTTTTTTAGAAGATGATATTCAATAAAGGTGGATGAGGTATTTTGCCAAGCTTTTCAATGAAGATTGTGAAAATACGATTTACTTTAGTGACCTTAACACTCTAAATGAAAATATAAATTTTTGTTTTTATTGTTGTATTACTAAAACTAAAGTTAGAGAGGCTTTAAAAAAATGAAGTGTGGGAAAATCGTTGGACCTGATGATATTCCATTAGAGGTGTGAAAATGCTTAGCAGATAAAGGAATTTCTTGGCTTACTAAACTTTTTAATATTATTTCGAAGACTAAGAAGATGCCAGATGTGTGGAGAATGAGTGTGATGATTCGTATATTTAAGAATAAAAGTGATGCACAAGATTGCAAATTATAGATGAATTAAGTTGATGTGTCATACTTTAAAACTATGGGAGAGAGTTGTGAAGCATAGGTTACAACGTGACACTTAATGTTTCTCAAAATCAATTTGGATTCATGTCGGGTATGTCTACTATAGAAGCCATACATTTATTGAGAGGTTTGATGGAGAAGTATAAAGAGAAAAAGGAAGATCTTTATATGATATTTATTGATTTAGAGAAAACATATGATAAAGTTTCAAGAGAAGTCCTATGGAGAGTTTTAAACAGAAAGGGATTAATAATGCTTATATTCAAGTCACTAGGGATATGTATGCTAGAGCTGGTACTTGTGTTCAAACACAATGTGGTTTGACCAAGTATTTTCCAATTTTAGTTGGATTACATCAAGGATCAACCTTAAGCCCATATCTTTTTGCTTTAGTCATGGATGTTCTTACTAGATATTTATAGGAGGATTTTCCATGGTGTATGCTTTTTGTTGATGATATTCTTCTTGTGATAAGACTAAAGAGAGAGTTGAAGGTAAGCTTGAATTATGGCGGTCAACCTTAGAGTCTAAAGATTTTCGTTTGAGTGGATGTAAAACCGAACACATGGAGTTTAATTTTAGTAGTAATAGATCTAGTGGGGGGTTTGTGACTTTTAGCAATGAAGTCATTAATAAGAGTACGCATTTTAGATATATTGGGTCTATTGTTCATAGTGCTGGTGAAATAGATGGGGATATTATTAGTATAATTCAAGTTGGATGGATGAAGTGGAGGAATGCATTGAGTTTGTTGTGTGATAGAAAAATACCACTCAAACTTAAGGGAAAATTCTATAAGATGGTGGCTAGACCTGTAATGATTTATGGCGTAGAATGTTGGTTATTAAAAGAGAAGCATAATATTAAGTTAAGTGTTGCAGAGATTATGATGCTTAGGTGGATGAGTGACTTTACTCTTAGAGACAGGATATTTTACTCTTAGAGACATGATACGAAATATACATTAAAAGGTTGGAGTAGCTCCAGTGGCAAATAAGATTAGAGAGAGTTGCCTTAGATTGTTTCGTTACATAAAACGACAACTCCGATGACCCTGTTAAGAGAGTAGATGTATTAGATTTAACCTATGTTAATAAAGGTAGAGGTAGACCTAAAAAGACTTGGTTATAAAATATTAGAAATGACCTTTATTTATTAGATCTAAATGAGAATTTGACACTTAACTAGACACAATGGAGAAAAATGATTCATGCATCCGACCTCATGTAGTGTGATAAATGTGATGTTGTTGTTGTTTTGTTGCATTAAACATGCGAGTAGTAAAACTATATAAACTAAATTTTTTAGTAGATAAGACATTTAATGTTGTAATGTGTAAATGTCTGCAATGTGGAGCAGGTCACCTATTTATGTGATTTGCCTTCGAAGGCAGCCTTACTAGTGGGATAATGTTTCCCCTCGATAAAGTTTAAAGCTCACAAATAGTTGTTCTTAAAGCTCTTCTGACCATTTGCTTTATATATAAGAATGTTAAAAAAAACATATAATATAGTGCATTGTGAAATAATCAAATCATTAATATTTTAACATCAAGATATGTTCAATCTCAGTTCTGGTAGAATTTGACAAATTAAGAATATTGGCCAAACTCAAGTTTACACCCACTCTTATATTTGTATTGAATCATATATATATATATATATACGTGTGTATGTATGTATATATATATTCCTCTTTCTAGTCGCGTTATATTCCTTTTGATGGTTTTGATCATAAAAAATACTGCAACCAATTTGGTTAATAATATATTATCTATGAACTTCTCCTTTATGGGGTTTCTTTTGAGGAATGTTTTGAACATTATTAGCTAAATTGGCCCAAGTTATGCTTGTGCATATGATGGTTCAAAACAAATTAGGCACATCAATATTTTAAGGATTGTTTTAGCAATAACCATCTTTAAACCATGGATGAGAATTAGGGATTCAAACAAGAAAACTTCAAAGCAATAACTTCTATTCATGAGTTATCTTTCTATCAACTACTTTGGCAACTGAGAATGAAGTTTGCAACGAAACTACATTAATAACATCTTGAAGAGAATGAATTATCATAAGATTTCTAAATTAGGTTTGACTTTGCATTAACTAAAAATTATCATTATGACCATGCAAATAAACCGAGGACCTAGGTTTGACTTTATTAACTCCAAATTAATCCAAGCTTTTAGTCAATCATCCTAGCACACACCGAGATATGTCTCCATTGGAAAGCCAAAATTAATCATTTGAATTGAATTCACTTCCTTAGATACATGATGAGATTTTTAAGACCCACCATTTGGCTAATATCAATATCTGAGGCATAAGTTTCACATGTGAACATACAGAATGCTAGGGCTGTTAAAATATTCCCTCTTGGAAACATGCAAATGGAGCAATAGAGCAATAAGCTCTAGATTTTAAATCAAGTTAATTATAAACATCAAACACTAAGTGAGGAAGATAGATAACACATGAGGGGCCTTCTAATAGATATAAGCCCCATTCCATTAATGAGGTTACTAGAAAGCCATTGAACTCATCAAACTAAATTTAGCTTATCGAGCCACCTTACGGCAATGCTAGAAGTCTTATTACTTGGATATACTTTTAAGATTGTATGCAAGTCATGTATAGTACCGCTGAACAATAAGTAGCCATGCTTTGTGCCTTTGAAGTATTGAATGAAATTGGCACGGCCAACCCTATGCTATGATTCATGCATAAATTTTAACTCAAATTTACTTGGAATGCCTGAGAGGAGGCAAGACATGGTTGCTAATCAAGCTTCTTGGATGCTGTGATTCATAGCCCTCTGATATTAATAGATTGGATGCATTGGTATACCTAATATTATGGAATCATCAGATCTTGATTGGAGTTACCTCAATTCCCCCAACCATTCCTCGTGAATTAAATGCAAACCTTAACATCAAATTTAAGCCTAAAATATAAACCCAAGAAACTTTAACGGAGAGCATTTTTGCATGAGCATGAGTATTTTACCATGGCGGATAAATCTAATCTACTTTGTGAAAAATGAACTCCCAAGTTTAGAAGGAGTTTGACTTTTCCCAAGCAATCATTGTCTTGCTACAAACCTTTCTGCTCTTTGTCATGCTCGTGTCTTGGGTTTTGCACACTCAACTTGGATAAGAGGCCTGTTTGAGCCAATTGTTTTGCTTTACATGCCGTTCACTTCATTCTACAGCTATTCCTTTATATAGCACTTTTCCAAGGAACAATATTTACTTTATTAGTGTGACGTGTTCCATTCTTTAATTTGAGGTACACAAATCTATCATCATAGCATTCCCCGTCAAATACTGGTAGTTGGAATTTGAACTTCTCCAAGCTCTCTTCTGTAGCCCAATTTTTGCTGTAAAAAATTTTCTCCGTAAAATGACTTCTAAAATATGTAATTATCTTACTGAACCTTGCCTTTTACACGAACTTTATCAGTATTAATTTGGTACGGAGTACCAACCTAGCGTGAGTGTCAGCTCTGTGTCAATCTCCATGCAATCTATTTATTTTAAGTGAATCTTTGCCAAGCTCAAAAACTGCCACTTGTAACCCTTAGAAGGATATCTTTCAATTGGATGGGCAAGTGTGGACAATTGGATTGTGTCATTTGGATCCTTTTATCTGTTAATTTTCAAAATATGATAGGATTGAAATATCTTGTTGAATGAATTTGGAAGGTTAATGTTGAGTGAACATTATGCTATTATCCTTAACGCTCACCCTGCTTCTAATTTATTATACTGTTGCACATTTTGCTTTCTTCTCATTAGATCATTTAGAATTCTCTTTATATTGGATATCATTATTTATGCATAATATTGCTACTATTTTTGGCAGTTTGAATGAAGCTGTGTTTGGGGAGAATGCTACTGCTCTCTCATTTAAGGAAATAAGACGTCGGGATCCGTAAGATTGTTGAAAATGGAATTCACAGTTCAACATTTCAAACAAATGGAAATTTACTTATTAAAAATACTGTTGCTTTCATCTTTTACTTGTCAAGGACTTTCTCATTGCCAGAATTTGTACAAGAAGTTCAGGAAATGATTAGACCTGTTCTGACTGCATATTACAAGGTGTCTTTTCTGTATTTTTTGCCATAATATTTTATGATAATCAGTCGCTGCAACACGTTTAATCTGAAAATGGATTCATCTTACATTTTGTTTTGTTTGTAGGGTGATATTGAGACGCTAAAAAAGACATGTAGTTCTGAGGTGATAGAGAGGTGTAAAGGAGAGCGCATGGCTTATGAAAGCCAGGGTATTTATTTTGATAACAAGGTACAAAAGCATTTTAATATATTTGATATCATAATTCAAAGTACCACGCTAATTGTTATTGCTATATAGACTGTAATCCGCTATTATTAAAGTCCTTTAAAATCCAATAATACAGTCAATATGATTACCTTGATCCTCAAGGGTCTTTATACGTGTTCTATGTTTTGCTTGATTGGAAATAATTTTCTTTAGAAATATAAAAACTCCTTTTCTTTATCACATGTATATTTATGTATACCGTGTGTATGAATGAATATTTCTTCTTATTTCACATATAAAAACTCCTTTTCTTTATCTATGTATCCACATGCATGTCAAGCACAATATGCCTTTGTGTGCGTGTGAGGAGGTTGACATATATACACCGACACATGCATAACACTGATCCTTATCCTGCAAAAAAGAGATGAGCTTTTGTTCTCTACAGTTCTACTTGAAAAGTTTCTTATATGGCCTCAACATGCAATTTTGACACTATTCATTTTCATTACTTTTGCTAAAACAAGGTGCAATTTATATTATGTTAGTTTTAGGATTTTTTTTTTTTGCATTCATCTCCTTGGATATTATGAAGAAATGTCAACTTTTGGAAGCACTCGAGCCATCACCATTATCGTATATATAGAAAAGAAGATAAATAGAAAAAATTACTTCAATTTTATTGCTTAATTTTGTATAAAGCATAAAAGGATTTATAGACATCTCCAAAAGGCGGACAACAACAACAACAACATCAAGCCTTTGTCCAACTATGTGGGGTCAGCTACATGATTCATTTTTCTCCATTGTGTCATATTATTGACATTAAAAAAGGTCGGCATTGAAAATAAATCAAAGTTATTTACATAAAAAAAAAATCTCGAGAGGGTTTAACAGCTAGAATAGGAAGAGAAGACATAATGAATTCAATCTAAGGGCCATGAGAGGATCGATTCATTGGCTAAAACTCTTGATATGTATGCTCAAGGATCCCTACAAAGATGAGTTTACTTATTGGTTCCACAATTTTTCAAAACTTCTCAAATTGAATGGTATAAATTTACCATTTCAAGTTAGCTTATAATATTTTTTATTGTGGGATTGTAGCATCCTTTGATGAGAATGTTTGTAAGTTTGATTTTCTGTTGGCATATAAGATCAACCAACACTTTAGTTTTTTTATATGAAATATCTATCTCCATTTACTTGGTTCAGTTATGTTGTATTGGATTAAGAGTAATATCGATAGCAAATTTATTATCATAGTATACATTCGTTGGCCCATCCCATTTAATTTTTAAAATCTCTAAAATAATTTGATCAATAGAGCTCGCATATTATTTGGTCATGGCTCTAAATTAGGCGTGTTAATTTAGGTTACCAGGTTAGGTTTAGGGTTTAACTCGAAGTTGACCCGATTTGAATATGCTTGACTAAATCCGACATGTTCATCTTACAGGTCAAAATATTTGACCCAAACCTGACTCGACTTGAAATCAACTTTTCCAAATCCAACAACTTTGACATGCTTATCATGTAGATAACACAAATTTTTATATTAATGCGACTTAGCTAACCTAAATACGACTCATTTAACCCTAGAATGACCCGTTTAAATCGAACTTAACCTATTTGACTTTGAACCTGAATGATAATCAGGTCAATTTTGAGTTTTCAGCTTTTATTTAATTTGATTATAAAATTAATTAGGTTAGGATTTTCAATTTGAAAATTAATCATGTCAACTTGAATTCGGATTTTTTGAATTATTTTTGGGTCAGGGTGTCTGGTTGGGTCATTTATTGGCACCTCTACTCTAAATTCAGGCTCAACGCTAGATCTTGAAACATCTAGGTTCTTGCTTATTCATGTTATGAGATTTTCATTGAAAAATATATAGTATTTAGTTGTGAATCTTCTATTCAATGGTGATCATGCATAGTCTGCATTATTATATCCTTAAATTTCTAAAGTATTAATTTGTATAAGGGTTCTTTTAATAAGACTTTGTTTAAAGTATTTGAGGATTTATAAGCAGTTCGAATGTGAGACTTTTTGTGTTTGTGCATAAATTGACTAATGATGCTCACTGCAAATGTTACGTTTAAATGAGCGTGAGATAGACATGTCATTTTTCAACTAATTTGTGATATTATCCCATGCCGAATGTTGGCCATTAAAAGAGAAGCATAATACTAAGTTAAGTGTGGCAGAGATGAGGATGCTCAGGTGGATGAGTGCTTTACCCTTAGAGATAGGATACAAAATGAGCATATACGTGAAATGGTTAGAGTAACTCCAGTAGAAGATAAGATTAGAGAGAGTCGCCTTAGATGGTTTGGTCACATAAAACGGCGGCCTTCCGATGACCCCGATTAGGAGAGTAGAGATATTAGATTTGACTTATGTTAAGAAAGGTAGAGGCAGACGTAAAAAGACTTGGTTAGAAAATATTAGGAATGACCTTTCTTTATTAGAAAAGGATTCATGTAGCCGACCCCACGTAGTGGGATAAAGGCTTGTTGTTGTTGTTGTTGTTGTATTTGTGTCCAATTCTTATACTGGTTTAGTTGGATTTTTCAACATTGGTAATTAATCTCTTTCGTTTCTTTTAGTAGATCCATATCATATTTGTTAGCTTCTTGAATAAATTTGAATTTCACAATCAACTTATATTGTTCTTTGATTTTTGGACAAAATAATTCTTTGAGACTTTTATATCAACATTTGATTCATGTTGTGTTGTCTTGAAATGCTTTCGATACAATATTTAGCTTGCTAGACACATTTCAATTCGTGTCGAAGTGTGTCAGTATGGCCCATGCTCGAAAAGGGTAAGGAAGGTATTCAGAAATGTTTATATTTCATAGGCAATTTTTTAGTTATTTGTTATTTCTTTCATTCATAACTATCGAGTTTTTTAAAGTCGTCAAATAATTTTTTTGCCAGAATTCTTATTGTGAAGGAGAATATTTTTTTTCATTATCCAATCTTTGATTTTAATCCTTGATCATATGTAAATTTAAGCCCATCCAAGAGAAGTAATCTCTTTGTTTAAGGGAGAGACTTACTCATTTTATTGCCTTTTTGGGGAAAGGATTTGATCTCAGGACCTTGGAAACAATATCTAAGATCTATACCAATTAACCTCGCTGACATCCACATTATTATATTAATTACGTTTTTTATCTTTTTCTTCTTTATTATCTTTCTAGTTTTTTTTCATGGTCATCCTACATCAAATTTGTTTTCGAGCTATTGTGTCAGATTATTCTCTCTAAAGCATTGCTTTGAAATTTAGTTCTATCTAATATCTTTCTCTTCTTTTCCTCAGTTGCTTCAGATTTTTCAGGAGTCCATTTAAAAGTCCCTCATTTTCCGTAATGCTACAAATAATACATCTAATATTAAGGTAATGTGAATGGTGATATCTTTCAACAACCCCTTACAAAACTATCTAATTTTCTCATAATTAATAATATTCAAATTCAATTTTAAAAAGCATCCATCTAAGTTCCTAAACCTCCTTTTTTCCCTCAACAATCTTTCCAAATATAAGTGTATCATTGTTACTCCCTAGAATCTAATTGGGAGGAATTATTTCTTTTATCTTTTATAATAACAATAACCAGAATTGTTTAATTTCTTTTATCAATAGTTAAATATCAACAGAAATGAATCTATTGATCAAAACATCTCGAAACATCCATTTTCATACTCCAAAAATCATTTCCAATATCCAGGAGTCTTACAAATACAACACCCCTCTTTTCACTCCTAAGTACAAAAAAAATCTAAATGCAAAAAAGAAATGAACAATAGTAAAATTTGAGGAAAATCGTAACTGATCATTTTCACACTTTCAATCCTCTTCCCTAACTCGAAATCATTTAAACTATATATAATGAGCTAAAAAGTTCACCTAGTTACTAAATTCTACAACTGAACTCAAAGCGCAGTAAAAAAGTAGTATGAATATCGTCAGTCAATTTATATTAGTAAAAGTCAATATGATTATAAATATATGCAAAAATAGGAAACTCTATGTTGTAGCAGTAAAATATGTAAAGAAACGAAAAACTATAATATAGGGACATATAAAACAGTGTAGCACGAAGACAATTAAATCTGTAAACTGATAAACCACTATGGATGGCAAATTAATAAAATAATTGTCGTAATAATACTATCAAATTAATATATACATGACGTTCAATTATTTTATATTAATATCAATCAGTATCTTATATTATATGCTCAACAATAGAGATCACATGCTCAATGACAATGAGACAGTAAACAGTGAATCCATAACAACAACAGTGAATCAGTAATAACATCGATATCATCGATAATAGTATTAATATTTATAAAATCGGTGGCAATTATAGTAAAACACTACAATAATTGTATCAGTAATCAATAAAACAATATAGTGGCAGCAGTGCAGTAATAATAAAATAGTGCAGTAACATGAATTCTAGTAATCACACTGAACAAGTAAGGCGTTATGGCTTGCGTGGTGTTTTTCAATAATCAATAAGTCAATAATCAGTAACCGTTGTCTCAATAAACAAAGTTGTCACTCTTTGTCTGTCGGTACAGTAATAACTCTTTATAACTCTCAATTAGTGAATGATGTTAATCAATAGAGGATAATATCAAACCATATTATTTAAGAGAAAGCCCGTTGCCCCATCATCCTGTACAGGTTAGTTAGTCTTCAGTCAACGTTAGTAAAATCAACTTTTACTTGTCCTCACACATATTATTATCACAGTATTATAACAGTAATAACAACCAACTATTACCCAATTGCATGCTCATATTCATTCGCAATACTTTTATTCCAGTATGCTTGTATGAAATACCAATATTTTTATTGTGTAAATAATACAAAATACAATAACTTAAATTTTACTCGCTGAAATTATGAAATCAACTATTCAGAATAATCAATACAACATATAAAAAATTACACAGTAGAAATTCACTAAATCTGAAAAAAAAAATGTAATAGGGACATATAAAACAGTGTAGCACGAAGACAATTAAATCTGTAAACTGATAAACCACTATGGATGGCAAATTAATAAAATAATTTTCGTAATAATACTATCAAATTAATATATACATGACGTTCAATTATTTTATATTAATATCAATCAGTATCTTATATTATATGCTCAACAATAGAGATCACATGCTCAATGACAATGAGACAGTAAACAGTGAATCCATAACAGCAACAGTGAATCAGTAATAACATCGATATCATCGATAATAGTATTAATATTTATAAAATCGGTGGCAATTATAGTAAAACACTACAATAATTGTATCATTAATCAATAAAACAATATAGTGGCAGCAGTGCAGTTGTGAGACCTCGTTCCCTTACTGTTCCTCTATGAATTGGATTTTCCTCCCAGGATCGGCCAGGACGATGTTGAGATCGTCCAGGCCGATCAGTGCATTGAAAACAGCTGATTTCTGGAGTGCTTTCTGGAATGATTTCTGGACAGGATCGTCCAGGCCGATTGTTGATCGTCCTGGGACGATCAGTGCTTGGCACAAGTCAGTGAGCAAGGGTTTTTATCGTCCAAGGAAAATTAATTATCGGCCTGAAATATCGTCATGGACGATTGGAATTTGGTCACATCGTCCTGGACGATGTGGCGATCGGCCGGGCCGATCAGTTCACGGATTTAAGTAAATCAGCTCGTTTTGAGGAGAGAGAAAATCATTTTTATAAAATATCTGATTTTGAAGAGAGAGAAAGAGAAAGGAAAAGAGAAGGGAAGCTGGTTTTCGGAGGCCGCGGAGCGCTTTTCGTCCGACGCCGCTGTTGGGAAAAGTGTAGATCTCGTGGTAAGGACTCCGAATCCTATTTCTGTTTTCGAAGATATTGTGTTTTGATTGAGTTGTGTACGGATTTGTGTTTTCGTAGTTGAATTTTGGACCTGATTTGGTATTGACACAACTTTCACCGCACAACTTTTAGAATGTTATAGATATGAATATTGTACACGATTTGACTATATTCTACGAAGATTTTATCGGTCGGAATTGGTTCTACGCGATTTTAATTGATTAGGAAATTATCAGGATGCTTATTGATTTGGATTCTATAGAATAATAGTCTTATATTGATGTCGTGAATATTCTACTGTAATTTGGTGTAATTTGGAAATTGTGATTTTTGCAGGATTTTTGTGTAAATTTGATCGACTGCCGTTACTCTGCCCGATTTTCGTAGTTTTTCTGATTTGTCTGAAATTGATAAATTAGACTGATGTGCATATGGGTATTGATGTGATTGCTTTATAATGTTATTATATGGACTATTGAATTGATTATTGACTATTGACTTGATTATTGATACTGAACACACGTATAACCTGGTTGAACATTGGTTGAAGATTGATTGACCTGTACAGGATGGTGGGCCGACGGGCTTTCCTTTAAACTATTGATCATTGATCTATTGATCATTGATATTGATTGGGAGTCATAAGGAGTTTATTGATATGCCGACGGGTGAAAAGAGTGACGACTCTTATTGATAGAACCAATGTATGGATATCTACAACAGCAACATAGCCAGTTGATTGTACTTGTTCAGTATTATTGTATTGAATGCATGTTTACTGTATTGACTTACGGATTTATTGCTTATCGATTTCTGCTTTATTGATTTGATCGGATTTATTGTATCGTACGATTTCATTGATTTCATCGATTGATTACCGAGCATTGATACTATTTAGCATTGATATGGACATGGATGGATATAGATATTGCATTGATAGCATGGATATGGACATTGTATAGATTTATTTCTGCCTATAGATTCATTGATATTGCTGCTTATAGATTTATTGATACTGCTTATAGATTCATTGATATTACTGTTTCTGCACCGTATTGACTACTGCATGGATTCACTGGTATAATAGATTGAGATTTATCATATTGCTTTTCTCGATTGATTTCATTGAATAGATAATATTGATTCGACAACATCGATTTGATTGACGATTATTGATTGATTTATCGATCTGCCTGCCGCTGCATTGACTGGTTTTATTGACTATGGATTTCCGGATTGCATAGACTCATTGACCATTGACTGTACGGATTTGACTGACTGACATGCATATTGATAGCATTGCCGTGCTTTGATTTCAGTTGTAGGCTTTGGTGACCTGCTGGGCTTTGTAAAGCTCATTATATGTGGTTGATAATTTTCAGGTCCGAGCAAGGCAACTGGAATGAAGTTCGATCAGAATGTCAGACGAATCCTTTCACTATTGATATCTGGGATGTTACAACAGTAATAATAAAATAGTGCAGTAACATGAATTCTAGTAATCACACTAAACAAGTAAGGCGTTCTGGCTTGCGTGGTGTTTTTTCAATAATCAATAAGTCAATAATCAGTAACCGCTGTCTCAATAAACAAAGTTGTCACTCTTTGTCTGTCGGTACAGTAATAACTCTTTATAACTCTCAATTAGTGAATGATGTTAATCAATAGAGGATAATATCAAACCATATTATTTAAGAGAAAGCCCGTTGCCCCATCATCCTGTACAGGTTTGTTAGTCTTCAGTCAACGTTAGTAAAATCAACTTTTACTTGTCCTCACACATATTATTATCACAGTATTATAACAGTAATAACAACCAACTATTACCCAATTGCATGCTCATATTCATTCACAATACTTTTATTTCAGTATGCTTGTATGAAATACCAATATTTTTATTGTGTAAATAATACAAAATACAATAACTTAAATTTTACTCGCTGAAATTATGAAATCAACTATTCAGAATAATCAATACAACATATAAAAAAGTACACAATAGAAATTCACTAAATCTGAAAAAAAATGTAATAAAAATAATTTCGAAGAAATTGAGCGATCGAAATCAAAATATTTGAAAACAAAAATAAGATAAAAATCACCTACCATAATCTGAGCAATTTTTGTAAAATCGGCGAAACGAATCGGCCACCAAAATCAGATTTTCTCTTTCGCTATCCTCTTTTTCCTCTACCTTTTCTTCTTATGTTTCCTTCTCAGGCAAGCCGGCATGAGGGAGGGTGAGTTGAGAAAAATGGATATATATATATATATATATATATATATATATATATATATATATATATATATATATATATATATATATATATATATATATATATATATACATACATACATACTTGTGTGTGTTTATGCGTGTATTTTATTCCTCACCCAATGCCACCACCACCCACCTCCGCATTACTGTATGTTGAATCCATAATTATTATAAAATAGAGACTTCAATATCGCAGTTTTAACTTCGGAGGCCGCTGTGCTCATAGGCCCAATGCCACAACGCTCCAGTTCAAACAGAAATTCAGATTTTGTATTTTTAAATTTATTTTCAAAATATAAGGTTGTGACAATCATAATTAAACCTTACCAAATCTCATCTTTCCCTCCCTCAAAATTTCATTTATTTTAATCTACTAATACTTCTTAATTTTGCCAACAAACTTTCAAAACTTTAATGTATCACACCTTATCTAACCCCTGTCCCCTATTAACCACAAAAAAGGACACAAGAAAAGGAATCTTTATTCTATAAATCAATTGTGGAAGTCTTACAAGATAGTCTCCCTTCCTCAACAGGACATCAATCTTCTTTTGCATATGAAATTTAAATAAGATTCTTTAAATGCATCAATAAAGCTAAGATTCGATCTTGTACTATGATTCATGTATGCCATACCAATTGAAAGTTTATATTTCCCACAAGAATGAGAGTTTTTTTTTTCTAGATTGAAAAATATGTTGTCAACGACTAGATTTAATTATGATTTGATTGACTTTTATATAATATTGATATTTGTATAAACTTAGTTGATAATTAAATAAACTCGAATTATGTATGCTAGTACTTTCTATTGTCAGCAATATTTTCCCACTAGAATGAGAGTTTTTTTTTTCTAGATTGAAAAATATGTTGTCAACGACTAGATATAATTATGATTTAATTGACTTTTATATAATATTGATATTTGTATAAACTTAGTTGATAATTAAATAAACTCGAATTATGTATGCTAGTACTTTCTATTGTCAGCAATATAACTTAACACGACACTTTATTTATGCTGTTGTTAACTTGTTATTCATCTCATTTGGCATGTTTACATACCATTTTCAATACATATGGCTATGTTCATGATGTTATTATGGTCGTGGACACAGCCAATAAAAAGTTTAACAATTCAACAATCCGTGGACAGCAGTACTCCATTTCTGTTGTGCTGTTAATTTTGTATTCAAATTATAGACTGATTTCTTGATTTGTTTCTTTGATAGTTATTTCTCTACTTATTTTTGCACAACAATTTTTGAATTTTGATTTTATGATGGATATTTAAGTTAGTTTTATGTTTTTCAGATTTAATTATTTGGTTAAGCTTATTCTAATTTATTTAATAAAATTTGTTATCATAATGGTAGTAGTTTTTATTTATTTCATCTATAAATAAGGGATTTTATAGTGATTTAAGAAAATTTATGTCATTAATAAAATTCTTATTATAATATTGCCAGGTCCTAAATCCTAGATAAGAAGAGTGGAGGGTTACATTAGGTAGTCGGCAGCTAGTGTAAAACTTGTCGAATAATCATGACATGAATCCTTTAATACATTGTGTTAATGCTAGGACGTTCCCTCAAAGCGATGCGCTGCATGACCTTAATACAACGGCAAGTGTGGAAAGGCCGCTACACTGTTGCCTGCGTGCAGTGTTAAATAGGTAAGGGTTTCCACATCATGGACGGATGTGGGCAAATAAGCTAGTCCATGTAACTAAAATTAGAATAGGAACTTGGAATATAGGTTCTCTTATATGAAAATTAATGAATTAATAAATATTACGATTCATAGGAAGATAAATATTATATGCATTCATGAAACTAAACGAGTTGGCAAGAAGGTTAAGGAGATTAATAGTTTACGATTTAAACTATGATATTCTGGTAAGAGTTGTTCTAGAAATAGTGTATGTGTGATTATAAATAAGAGTTTAAAGGATAATATTATAAAAAATAATAGAATTGCAGAGAGAATTATAGCATTTCAGATTGTTGTTGATGTTAAGATCATTACTATTATAATTGCTTATGCTCCTCATGTAAGTTTGGATGAGTTCAAAATTAAATTTTTGGAATGACTTAGAAGAATTAATGCAAAAGATACCTCTTGAAGAAAAAAAGTTTTTTGGCGGAGATTTAAATGGACATATTGGTAGAGACATAGATCATTTTAAAAGCATTTATTATGTCTATGGGTTTGGAGCGACTAATGGAGGTGGTAAGAAAATATTAGTTTTTTTTTTCTTTAGCTTATGATTTTGTATTTGCTAATACTTTATTTAAGAAAAAGATGAACATCTCATCACTTATAAGTATGGATATGATAAAATTCATTTTGATTATTTTCTTATAAGAAAAATAGAACGTTTAGATTGCAAATATTGTAAAGTTATTTTGAGTGAAAATTTATGTACCAAACATTGTTTATTAGTTTTAGACTTTAAAATGAAGGTGCATAAAATAACAAATAAAGTAAAACGTTATTTTAGGATTATATGGGAGGCTTTTAAAAAATATTAACAAAAATATTTTTGAGAGTAAGATATTAAATCTTATAATTTTTTCTATCCATGAGGAAGCTAATGTTATGTGTGAAAATGTTGTTAGTGATATTAAAAATGTTGCAAAAGATGTGTTCGGAGTATTAAAGGGAAAAACTCCTAATAGTAAAAATAGTTGGTGGTCGATTCAAAATATGCAAAAAAAAGATAAAAAATAAGAAGATTTGTTATAAAAATTAGTTTAAATGTACAAATTTTGATAATTGAAAAATATATAAATATGCCCGTAAGGATTAAGGAGTTTAAGAAAGCAATATGCGATGCAAAAAATTTTAGTTTTTAATTATTTATACAATAGATTAGATGGTAAGGAGAGCAAAAGATATATGTATAAGTTAGTCAAACAAAGTGATAAGAGTAATAAAGATTTAGTTCAAGTGAAGTGTATTAAGGATGAAGATAAAAAAGTACTTTTATTCGAATATGATATTTAGCAAACGTGGATGAGATATTTTTCTTTAGTTTTCAATGAAGATTATGAGAATGTCATTGACTTTAGTGATCTTAGCACCCTAAATGAAAATAAAGATTTTTATTTTTATCTACGTATTAGTAAAATCGAAATTAGAGAGGCTTTAAAGAAAATGAAGTGTGGAAAAGCTTTTGGACATGATGATATTTTAATAGGGGTGTGGAAATGCATAGGAGATCTAAACTTTTTAATATTATTTTGAAGACTAAAAAGATGCCAAATGAGTGGAGAATAAGTGTGTTGATTCATATTTTTAAAAATAAAGGTGATGCACAAGATTGTGCGAATTATAGAGGAATTAAGTTAATGTGTCATACTTTAAAACTATAGGAGAGAGTTATGGAGAATATATTGCGGCGTGATATTAATGTTTCTCAAAATTAATTTGGATTCATATCAGGTTGGTCCACTATTGAAGTTAATTATACATTTATTGAGGGTTTTGATGGAGAGTATAGTGAGAATAAGGAGGATCTATATATGATTTTATTTGTTTTATAGAAAGCATATGCTAAAGTTCCAAGAGAAGTGCTATAGAGAGTTTTAAAAAAGAAAGGGGTTAATAATGCTTGTATTCAAGTCATTAAGGACATGTATGCATGAGCTGTTACTTGTGTTCAAACACATGGTGGTTTGACCAAGTATTTTCCTATTTCAGTTGGATTACATGAAGGATCAGCCTTAAGTCCATATATTTTTGCTTTAGTCATGGATGTTCTCACTAGACATTTGCAAGAGGTTGTACCCTAGTGTATGCTTTTTGTTGTTGATATTCTTCTTGTTGATAAGACTAGAGAGGGAGTTGAAGTTAAACTTGAATTATGGTGGTCAACCTTATGTCTATATGTTTTTGTTTGAGTAGATATAAAACAAAATATATGGAGTGTAATTTTAATAATAATAGATCTAATGGGGAGATTGTGAGTTTGGGTGATCAAGTCATTAATAAGAGTACATGTTTTCAATATCTTGGGTCTATTGTTCAGAGTGATGGTGAATTAGATGGGGATATTATTAGTAGAATTCAAGTTGGATGGTTGAAGTGGAGGAATGTATTGAGCTTGTGCGATATAAAAGTCTTCAAATTTAAGATAAAATTCTATATGTTGCTGTTTAGAACCTGCAATGCTTTATGTTGCAGAATGTTGGCCATTAAAAAAACATAATATTAAGTGAAGTGTTGCAAAGATGAGGATGCTTAGGTGGATGAGTGGCTTTACTCGTAAAGACATGATACAAAATGAACATATATGTGAAAAGGTTGGAGTAGTTCTAGTGGAAGATAAGATTAGAGAGAGTCGCCTTATATGGTTTGGTCACATAAAATGGCAGCCTTCCGATGACCCGATTAGGAAAGTAGATGTATTATATTTGACTTATGTGAAGAAAGGTAGTGGTAGACCTAAAAAGATTTGGTTAGAAAATATTAGAAATGATTTTTTTTATTAGATTTAAATGAGAATTTAACTCTTAACAAGACATAATGGAGAAAAATGATTTATGTAGCCGAGGCCACATAGTAGGATAAAGGTTTGATTTTATTGTTGTTGTAATAAAATTCTTATTATGGATATAGCGATCCTTCACCATGTATTCTAGGAAAAAATCATGTGTAAGGCTTGAAACCCTTGCGGTAGAGATTATTTCAATTTTCAAGTAGGCCGTTTGCTTATCTTGTTAATTTTATTCTATATTTGTTTTGTTATTAATTTTGGATTCCCGAATTAAGAGCTAGTTTATAGATTTGTTTGTTTTTTTATAGTTATTTTTCTATCAATGTATGCACAACAAGTTTTACATTTTCATTTTTTCATGCATATTTAAGTTATTTAAATACTCTATTTCAAAATTATAAAAAAAAGTTATTTTAATGCATTTTAGATTTAATTATTTTGTTAAGCTAATTCTAGTTTATTTCTTCAAGTTTGTTATCATTATATTTGTAATTTATTATTTGCTTCATCTATAAATATGGGATTTCTGAGTAATGCAAGAAAATTATGACATTAATAAAATTCTTATTGTGGATGTAATGGCCCTTCTTCATGTATGCTAGGATTTTGATTTCCTGAATATTTGTGAGGCTTGAAACCCTTTCGGTAGAGATAATTTCGGCGTTCAAGCACAACATTTTCTTAACTAGTCAATTATATTACAATTTTCTTTTTTTCTTGCTTTCTTATTTTCTCAAGTTGTTTGGAGGCCTAACATTGATATTTATTAGTATTTTCAATGTTTTTATTTGATGTTTTTTCCTGTCCTTATTATTGTTTGGTTTTACTTGACGGATTTACATGATCTGCATTCTTTTATATGTTGCAGATTTTACACATTTCCGAGGTTGATGTTCGAGAAACAAAAATGATGGGATCTACTCCTATCATTGTTCTTGCTGTATGAATTCCTATAACTCTTCCATCACTGCACCGTTGGATCTATTCCTTGTATTAGATTTAACATATCTGGTATTATTTGTCTTGAACTTTATTTGGTTGCAGTTTCAAACACAACAGATTTATTGTGTTCGCGATAGACAAGGATCAATCACGTCTGGTGGACAGGTAAATTTATTTTCCTCTTTTTTTGCTTTGAAATGAAATTTAATGCTGCACGGTCTTAAGTATGGGATGAAGAGGCTGGACATGCACTCATCCCAGCCCATAGTAAGCCATGTTTGCTGTCTTTCCAAATAATGCGTGCTCAACGAACATAGAGTAGGAAGATAATTTCTAATTACTTTCTTCTTGAGTAGATATAAACTCTACTACTATTTTTTAAATGCTCGTGGTTAAAAACTTGGACCCAAGTTGTCATCTCGTTGTCATCATGTTATTTATCTTTTTTATAATGGAAGAAAATATACACAATAGTTTGAACTTACCAACTAATGATAATTTGTCTCCGTATATTTAATTGGAAAAAAACCAATTGAAGAATCAAATTCAATGGAGCTCAAAAAGAAGCATTACAACGATCAAAATCAAAATACAGAAAAAGCCAAACGGCCAAAAGACTTGAAAATGTCCATATGATCAAAATTCAGCCAACACCGTTCAGCAGCTGAAATATTAGAACTACGATCAATTAGCAAGTGAAAGAATGTAGATGCTAATAAAATGGCTAGTATAGAAATCCAATCAGCTAATAGAAAAAAAGTTCCAACAACAAGCATTAGTATATCTCTCCCAGTAGATCAGTAAACCTCCCCCATTAATGTCAATCCAATAGAGAATTATATGCCTCTTCCAGCGATGGGGAAAACTATTATATCCATGAGATAAAAAAATCTGTACTTTAATCTGATAGTTGAATACCAATAATCTGTTAATCTGTGTAGAAAGATGCAAATATAATATTTTTAGTCCATGTGGAATCTAATTGTGTAGATCAATCAGATTTTACTGTTGCCTCATGCCTCAGCTCAATATGTTGTGCTTGTTGGGTGGTGCGGGGGGTCCTCCCCCTGCTTGGGTTCGGGTGCAAAAGCACCTGATTTTTTTTTTCCCGTACGACACCCCGACACTACAGATTTTGCTAGGAGAAACGTCATAGAGCAGAGGGCCGCAATGCTCTAGATTCGGCGTCACAGCGCTAGTACCGTAGCGTTGTGGGTTTTTGAGCGCCTTGGCATCATGATGTCAGAGGCTTAAGCGCCGCAGCACTGTGTGGCGGATTGAACAATTTTCTTTCTCTTTTTTCTAAAGGGTGGCATTCCTTCGTGTTATTTAATTGACTTTCTATTGTGTTTTGAGTGAGAACATTGCAAGAGAGTAGAGAAGAAAGGAGAGAGCGAGAGATAAGAGAGATCTCTACTTATTTCTTCCAATTTTCATAGTGGAATTCTTGGTGTGGTGTGTCGCCGTAGCTTTCTTCCGATTTCGGATTTTCCACGTTAAATCCTGTTGTCCTTTAATTTCCGCTGCTTTTACGTGTTTGTTTGGCTGCAGTGTTTACTTCCATCCCCAACAAATGTGGCTGGGCTGTGGTGGGCTTCGCTGTCCAATGATGGCATCTTTACTTTAGTCTGATACTACAGCGACCCTTAAAAATAATATTGTAGACTTGCTCATCTGATGGAGCCCTTTCACATTTTGAATTTGAGCTAAAGTTTTACGCTAGTGGAGACTTTGGTATCTTATTATTACCATTAGGGTAGCCAAGAGAAACAAGGGGAGAGGAGGGAGAGGCCAAGGAGAGAGGGGAGGTTTGTGGATTATGTTAGGTTTAGGTTTGGGTTAGTGGAATCCCAAGAAATTTGAAATTAATTTCAGGTTTAAGTAATTTTGGAGGGAATTGAATTTGAAATTGATTTCAAATTCAAATAGGATTTAGGGCTTAAAGAAGAAAACCAAAGGAGGTGGGCTATAGAGGGGTTGGCGGCATCTAGAGAGAGGGAGGAGGTAATGGAGGAGAATTAAGAGCTCTTCCTAAATGAGTTCTCTAATTTAGGAAAAGGATAATTAAATCAAATTCAATTTAAAATTAAATTGAACTTAGATTTAAAACTTTCCTAATTTATCTTTTATTAATTTAGGAAATTATTTGAAATTCAAAATTCAAAATTTGAATTTCAAATTGAGATAATTTATTTCCAAAATTATTTAGGCTATTTTAGGTAAGTGATAATGATCATTGAACTCATCATTAAAGGGGAAAGGAGGGTGTGGCCGGCAGTGGGGCTTCGGGGAAAAGGGTTGGCCGGCGGTTGTGAGGGCTCTACCGGCGGTTAGGGATGGGGAAGGGCTAGGGGTCAAGGGGTTGGATGATGGTGGAAAGGTGGCCAGCGGTTGGGGCGATGGGAGATTGCGGCCGGCGGTTTGAAGAGGCGTATGGGGTCGGCTGGTGGGGAGAAAGAACAAGGGGAAGAAGAAGATAAGCCACGAGCTACGAACTCTTCCAATGACTGGTGGATATTGCATTCACTCTCACCTCGGATTCTCTCTTCTCTCTAGTGCACACACAAGAAGAAGAAGACAAATATCAAATTTTTATTGAATCATTCATTAGCCTCATACAAAGCAAAAGGCCTCTATATATAGGTCTCAATAATAAAGAAAAGAAGAAAAACTCAAATACTCTTGGGGCTACAATAAGAACTCACTACCCATAGGGGTAAACTAGGAAAACTGAAATGCGAAATAATAAAACATAAAATACATCAAAAGTAAAGACTCTGAATCGTAGTCGTCGATCTACAATTCCGTCGATGGTACACATTTCAAAATCTTTGGCTGATGTCCTCACCATATCATTTTAGGTAGTACATGGCACATGACCAGCAAAGCTGGATGAAAGTGTTAAATTTGGATTCATTCACCAAAAACACCAGCATGCTTATGCAGACTAAGTGTAGAGAGTGACCAATAATATTGAAGAGCCTTAAGAGAAAAGGTTTATTAGAAGGTCTATGAATTGGATGCGATAGTTCCTACTTCCCTCAATCAGAGTAATATGCTGGATAAGCTTTATCATAATAACCAGTGTAGTTGCATTAGTTTTTTATCTTTATCAGACAAATGATTGTTTGATTTAGGATTTCAAGTTGCTTGTCAATGAAAAAGTTTATCATCATTAGTGCATCTCAAAGGCATGTGTACAGCGGTGGGCATGTAAATTTTGAGAACAAAAGTGGAGTCTAGACATGGGTATTGGGTTAGAAATGTTTTAAGTGGAGGATCTTGCATAATAAGTGGGTGCTGGCAATGCAAGTAGGTTCCAAATGATTGCGTATGAGATACATTGTGCATAGCACAACAAGAAGAGTGCTAGTTAGGCACTTTCAAGTCTCAACAATGAGTGCTAAGTGTTGGATGCCGCATGGTAGTGCGTGAGCACGATGCAATGTGCAGAGTGATGGCCCATCACCGTGGGTGTAGAGCAATGGCTAACAATAATACGTGTTGATGAGCATTTCATATGATGAGTAGAGCAATAGTGTCTGTGGGTCTGCATTGCAACACATGATGAGTGTTTGAGGTTACATGTGATGCGATGTGTACAACTATGTGCTGGTGCCAAAGAAGGGCACAGCGTTGAAACTGTGGGTACAGACTGGAGTAGACAGCTACAATTTGACTCGATAGTTTTTGATGTAGGCAAGGGAAAGAGGGGGGGAGGGGGGGTCAAATCAAATCCTAAAATTTAGTTTTGACTTCTCTAGCTCATTAATATTTTGAGCTAAAAATTAGCTCATATGAGCTATTTTTAGTTCATTTATTGAACTAAAAAGGTAGCTCATTATTATTTGGAGTAGGCTCTTTCTCTTCCCCATATTTCCTCTCAATTTTCTCTTGGCTTTTGGTTTCCCGTGCCTTGCCTCTTCTCCTTACCTTTGTATTTTTGTTTTCTTGTGCTGGGTGATTTCCGTGCTCTGCCCCTTGGGTTTCCAAGAATGGTTGTTGGTTTCCTGTGCTAGGAAGAATTCCCGTGCCTTTGCACCTTTGGTTTCGCGGTTGGCTTCTCTGTTCCGTGCTGGGCTGCTCGGTTCTGCGGTTTTCTTCTTGGAACCCGTGGGATTCCTTCTCTGTTTTTGCTGTGCCGTTTGGGAACTGATGTGGTGGCTGTTTGGGGGGGAATTCCATGAGTTTTCCCTGATTTCTATGCAGTTTTTCTGCTGCAGTTTTTGTTGTTTTGGGACAGATTTCTGGACTGTTTCTGGACGGAAATATGGACTGAATTTTTGTCCTTTCAATTTCCCCTTTTAATTGAATTAATTAGTAGTTATAGTGGCTGTTTAGCTCCCCTTTCTTGCCTATAAATAGGGGCTGATTTGTTTGTTTTAGAGAGAGTGAAAATGTTATTTTTGTAATGGAAGAACTGAAGGTTTTTCTTGGAAAAGCTTGAGAGCTTTGTCCACTACTTCTTCTTCTTCTACTCTTGAGAAAGCTTGCGAGCTTGTCTCCCTTCCTTCTCGGCTTTTAATCTCTTTCGTCTCTCCGCAAGTTTCATTCCACCAGTATCCTTCTTCTCAAAGCAACGATTGGCAAGCAACTTTAGGTGTCTTTATGTTTCCAAGTTTGTAAGGTGTTTATGTCAAAGTTTATGTGTCGTTTGTAAGTCTTTTTATAATATTAAAGTTGTGTTTTGTTTTGTGCAAGTGTTGTCGTTTTATCTTATGTAATTTTTGTAGTGTTTTGAGTATCTTTTAAGTTATAGGAAGAGTTTCATTTGCTTGCAAAAATTTGGGGCCCTCTCCTAAATTTTTGCGTGCATCAGTTTTGGGCAAAATTGTAATGGCTGTTAGGAGTAGATGTGTGCATTGGCTCAATTGCGGAAAACTACATGCGCATCTAAACACACATCACAACTGTGAAACAACTAAATATTGATGAAAATGCAATAGCACAATTTCAATGAGCACGTATTAAGCGCAACATGCAAAAGAAGTGTTTAAGAAGTGAATGAAGGGAAAGTTTAAGGTGAAGAGACCTTGAAGATTGTGAACATTCACTCTGATATTAATTGACATAGTTGCAATTTGATTGAGATGGAATCGGATCCCATCTACTTTTGCCATGAATCTGTAATGGGTAATGGAGGTGGGTGTTTATCTCCATGGTTGATGGTTAGCTCACTTTGCCTTGGAAGGGGAAGTTAGATGATGGGGAGGAAGGCTTAGTTCCCTGAGCCTGATGGAAATGGTTACGCTAGCTATGAGAGTTTGGAGATGAGGGAACTTGGGTGGTTGTGTTTAGTTGCCTTTGAGATGAATGAAGGGGTGTTTAACTAGGTTAGGAGGTAGAGATGAGGAGAGCTTGATTATGCCATGAGGGATCTTGGGTGGTTGTGTTTAGTTGCCTTTGAGATGAATGAAGGGGCGTTTAACTAGGTTAGGAGGTAGAGATGAGGAGTGCTTGATTATGCCATAATAGGAAGTAGATGAAATAGTTTGGACAATGTAGAGAAGGGATTTGTGATTAGTTTAGTGGTGTAAGTAAGCCGAGCTGGTTCATGACTTATTAAGAAGCTCACGAGTCGAGTTCATCGAGCCACTAGTTCAAACTCGAGTCTATACTCGAGCACTTATATTAAACGAGCTCGAGCTTTACTGGGCTCATCCCGTAAGCTTAATGAACCGCTAGATTAATTTAAAAAATATTTATAAAATAATTTTAATTTTGCATTATATACTATATTTAACCTTCTTAAATTAATTACATTAAAAAAATCCTAAAATACTAAAATTTTAAATTTAAAACTAAGAAATTAAACTCAACAATCAAGTCAAGCTCGAGCTTTCCAAACGTGCTCGAGTAATCGAGCCAAATTCAAGCTTATAAATTTTTTAACGAGTTAAGTTTGAGCTTAGTAAATGAGCTTGAGTCGAGCTGGAGTTCAATAAGAATTAAACATGCTTAGTTTGATTAGATAAATACTCGACTCATTTACACCCTAGATTAGTTAAAGAAGAGAAGCTAGGATTATAGAGGTCAAAAAAGAGGTCCAATTGGGTATGAGGAGAGGTGAAGATAAGAGGGAGACAGATTAGAAGGGGAACACGTAATTAGCATTTATGTCATCATTCATTGTCCTCAATAGTTTTGTAAAACATAAAGACAAACATATGGAGAAACGAAAAGAAAGAATAACATGTTGGAAGTACATGACATAATGACCACTAATTATGGTGAACTTATAATATTAGAGAAAGGTGTCACAACTTGGCCAAGAGGCTTGGAATACTGAGGCAACATAGCGGATTAAGTTTTTTAAAAAAATTTCACTAACATTAAATAATTACAAATTACATTCAACACATTGAAAGAACCACTAAAATTAAAAAAAAAAAATCATTTTAAGTTAAAATATAAGCATTGAAAGTAAATATCTCTCTCTTGTAGTGTCATGTCTTCGAAACACATTTTCTCTTCTTCCATTCATTTATTTGTCAAGATTTTACGTATATACATTTAATAAATAATAAGAGTGAGCTATAAAGCAACTCAGTGAATGCATCATATTTATAAATTAGAGTAACATGATGGAATATTGAAACAACATGGATACTTGCTTTAAAACATGGAACAATCCAGAATCATTTGACAGTTATGTTTATTGAAAGATGACATTATAAGAAACTTTAAAACATTCAATATGATACTAGTAATATTAGTAAGTAGAAATGATATTGTATCTTATTTGTCAAGATTTTACTTATATACATTTAATAAATAATAGGAGTGAGCTATAAAGCAACTCAATGAATGCATCATATTTATAAATTAGAGTAACATGATGGAATATTGAAACAACATGGATAATTGCTTTAAAGCATGGAACAATCCAAAATCATTTGACAGTTATGTTTATTGAAAGGTGACATTATAAGAAACTTTAAAACATTCAATATGATACTAGTAATATTAGTAAGTAGAAAAGATATTGTATTTTATTCTATGTATTTTGTAGATAACACAACGGTCACAGTAGCTACCGTCAAAATAGTAATAATTAAGATATTTTCTTTTTTATTCTCTTTTTCAAAACCTATTGCAACTTAAGAATGCCGATACATTTTTGCATCCTCTTCTAATATCATAAAGAGGTGTATTCCATCAATCAAACATACATATGCAAACATTTCTATATAAGTCATTTCATTTACATTTTCCATCACATTTAATATTTTCTTTATAACTAAGATTGAATGGCATATAATAAAACTATTGAATTATAAAAAAATTATCATTCATTTCAGTATGAAAGACCTTTTCTACCACGAAGTTGATTCACTTTAATAATGATTGTATAAATAAATATCAATAACATTTTTATGCAATTGGTTTAGGAGAAACATAATATTACTATAATTTAGAAATATAAGTACTTACAGGTTTGGATGACTTATTGATTCACTTTAATTCTCACTCCGACTTCGATAGTTGACACTTATAATTATACATAATTATATATAGGACATTCTCATTACCATTATATATATATATATATATATATATATATATATATATATATATATATATATATATATATAATTTAAATTTAATCACCTTATTTAATAGAAAATGCCATTCTTTCAAGTTTAAAAACTATTCTTAATTAAATTCTATTTTTATTCAAATACATATTCACAATTAATATTTGTAAACGCTTAATCTAATAATTAAAGACATAAAATTTATTTATTTAAAATAAAAGTTTATTTAAATGATAAATTTAATATTTTCATAAGTTATTTTTAAAATATGAGGACATAAAATTTTATATTTAATTTTCTTAATAATGTCTCCTAAATTCTATTTGGTAATTTTATTCTAACTTTTATCAAGATTTATTCAATCTTTAACATCTATAAATCAGTATATTTTAGATACTAATAATTTAATAATTTATCATAAGATAAAATCTAGAGTTTTATCTTAATTCAAAAACATGATAGAAAAATATCGTTGATTTGAATATATTAAAATAAAATTTCTTATATCTATCCATTTGAAATTTTAAAGTTTATTTATTTCAATCATCACAATAGTTAGCTATCAAGGTTCAAATCTTACTCCAAGATTATACGTGAATTGAAAATCTTATTGTAAAGATAAATATGCTTTATCTTCACAATATAAAAAAGAAGAGTTTGGTCAGTCTTGCTTGATCATTTGCTCAGCCCCTTGTATTAGACCAACTTATCCTGCTCACTTCTCAGTTGCTCGCCCCTGCTTAATTCTTATCATTTTACACGATTGCTCGCAATCTATCTCTCCGTCTTTGTCTCCATCTTTCTTTGTCTCTTGCTCTCTATCTTCTTTTTCTTCTCCTCTTTTCCCGTCTCTCTCTCTCTCAACTTCATCCGCTCAGCTCTTTTCCTTCTTATATTTCTTCTCCTGCTCGTTCTTACCCTTGCTTCCTCTCTCATTAGTACTCTTTGGTCACCCCTCCTGCAATTTTAGAAAACTGAACTAACTTGGGTCGGTTCAGTTGAATTTACACTAGCTAGTTCGATTTCTATTTTCTTTCCGGAATTTTACATTCTTTCCGGAATTTTACAGTTTGATGCCTATGATGAACCAGATGCAAGGCCTGCTCAATCTTCTGATAGGAAACACTTGGATTTCCAAGTGTTTCACACCAAGAACCAAGTAGATCTAGGATGAAAACTGCTGTCCGCACAAGAAAACCGCCCAAAACAGTGGATTCGGAGAGAAAACGAAGGAGAAAACGTAAAAGAAAACAAAGCAAACACTTTTATTTGATGAGAAATGAAAAGCACTTGCAAGATACAACTTTCCTTCAATTCGAGAGGAAGGAAAAACTCTCCAAATCTCTAGCCGTAGCCTAGAGCCCAAGAACACAAACCCTAGATCTCAAAAAGATTCAAATTCAAGATAAAAACCCTCTTCCCCCTATTCCTCCTCATTTAACATGAAAGGAGGATTACAATTTACCTAATTACCCTTCTCATTCAAATCTTCCCTCCCAAAATTCAATTTACATCAAGTGGGCCCCTCTTGCTCTTTCCGCCCCCTCCCTGGCCTGTTTTCTTCCGCCGGCTGTAAGCCAAGACCGGTCCAGGGTGGACCGGTCCAGCCGGCCCAGGATGAGCCGGCGTAACATTACCGCCCTCCCAAAGAATCACCTTGTCCTCAAGGTGAAAATCAGGAAACTGCTGTTTCGCCATCTCGTATGGCTCCCACGTGGCCTCGTAGTCAGGAAGGTTCTTCCACTGGATCAACACTTCCTTAGTTTCATCCTCTTTCTGGCGAACACCCCTCAACTCTAAGGGTTCCATGATCACCTCTAACTCTTCCGTAAGTGTCGGCGGTAGCTCAGGAGTGGCGATGTGGTCACCAATGACCCTTCTCAGCTGGGAGACATGAAAAACCGGATGTATCGTCGCTGATGGGGGTAATTTCAGTCGGTATGCTACTACCCCAATCTTTTCCATCACTTCATAAGGCCCAAAGTACCTTGGAGCTAACTTTTCATTCCTCCTGTTGGCGATTGTCTTCTGCCTGTATGGACGTAGCTTCAAGAACACCCTATCCCCTGCCTCAAATTGGATATCCTTTCTATGTCCATCAGCCTGCTTCTTCATGATTTGTTGCGCCCTCAGCAAGTGCCTCTTTAATTCTTCTAATACTCGGTCCCTTTTTTCCAAGTACTCCTCTACTGACGAAACAGGAGTACTACTGCTCCCAAAGTGTACCAAGTGTGGGGGATCCCGTCCGTACAACACTTTGAATGGGGTCATTTGTGAAGCCGAGTGAAAGGACGTGTTGTACCAGTACTCAGCCCAGGATAGCCACTTCGCCCATAGTTTTGGTGTCTCTGAAACAAAACATCTGAGATATGTCTCTAAGCTCCTGTTGACTACTTCCGTCTGGCCATCCGTCTGTGGGTGGTAGGCTGTACTTCTCTTGAGCACTGTTCCCTGCAATCTGAATAGCTCCTTCCAGAAATGACTGAGGAAAACCTTGTCCCTATCTGATACGATCGCCTCTGGCACCCCATGTAATCTGATCACTTCTCTGATAAAAGCTGATGCTACTGTTGCTGCGGTGTAGGGATGTCGTAGGGGAATGAAGTGGGCATACTTGCTCAGCCTGTCCACCACTACTAAGATCACTGTGAACCCTTCTGAGCGGGGTAACCCATCTATGAAATCCATGGAAATCTCCTCCCATACTCTACCAGGCAGAGCCAATGGCTGTAGTAATCCTCCTGGTGACATCGCTAGGTACTTACTCCTTTGACAGACCTCACATCTGGCTACCATCTCCTCCACATCTTTATGCATCCCCTTCCAGTACAACTCCCCAGCGAGCCTTCTGTATGTCTTCTGTACGCCTGAATGGCCCCCTATCGCACTCCCGTGAAACTCATGGAGTATGTTTGGGATGTGGATCGACGTTCGGGGCATAACAAATCTTCCCTGATACAACAGCTTGTCTCCCTCCAAGGAGTATCCCGGGTGGCTACCCGGTTCCTTCAGTACTTCAGTCCTGATCTTTCCCAAACTCTCATCTTTGGCACTCTCTTCTCTGATGGCCTCCCAATCCAGCATCCAAGGCACGGATAGAGCGACTGTCTGTAATTCCTCCATACATCTGGATAAGGCATCTGCCGCCTTGTTCTCCACCCCTGGCCTATACTGAATCTCAAAGTCGTACCCCAGTAACTTGGATAACCACCTCTGATGCTCTTCAGTCACCATTCGTTGTTCTAAAAGAAATTTCAGGCTCCGCTGATCAGTCCTGACAACGAAGTGTCTTCCCAGTAGGTAAGGCCGCCATTTCTGGATGGCCAACACGATGGCCATCAATTCCCTCTCATATACTGATTTCATCCTTGCCCGAGCAGTCAACACCTGGCTGAAATAAGCGATGGGCCTCCTATTCTGCATAAGTACTGCACCCAGTCCGTACCCCGATGCATCTGTCTCCACAATGAATGTCTAAGTAAAATCTGGCAAAGCTAGTACTGGCACTGTAGTCATTGCCTTCTTCAGGCTCTCGAAAGCAGAGGTGGCTGCTTCTCCCCATAGGAAACCATCCTTCTTCAGCTGTTCTGTAAGTGGCCAGGCTATGGTGCTATACCCCTTCACAAATCTTCTGTAATAACCTGTCAATCCCAGAAATCCCCTCAGCGCCTTCAGACTTTTCGGTAGTGGCCACCTTAGCATCGCCTCAATTTTGGATTGATCAGCCGCCACTCCTTCTTTTGATACCACATGGCCCAAGTACTCTACACTGGCTTGAGCGAAGCAGCATTTCTTCAAATTTGCCTTCAACTGATGCTCCTGTAGGACCGCTAACACCGTTCTTAAATGTTCTCAATGCTCGACCTCTGTCCTGCTGTATATCAGGATGTCGTCAAAGAATACTAACACAAACCGTCTGAGATAAGGCTTGAAAACCTTGTTCATCAGGGCCTGGAAAGTAGCAGGTGCATTGGTGAGGCCAAAGGGCATCACCAAGAACTCATAATGGCCTTCATGAGTTCTAAAAGCTGTTTTAGGAACATCTTCCTTCCTCATTCTAATCTGGTGGTAGCCCGATTTCAAGTCTATCTTGCTGAAGATCACAGTCCCACTCAATTCATCCAAGAGCTCATCGATAACAGGTATAGGAAACTTATCAGGCACGGTCTCCTTATTGAGGGCTTTGTAATCTACACAAAAACGCCAGCTGCCATCCTTCTTTTTTACCAAAAGAACGGGACTAGAAAAAGGGCTGATGCTGGGTCTGATGATCTCAGCCTCCAGCATTTCTCTAATCAACCGTTCAATTTCATCCTTCTGGAACTGGGGGTAGCGGTAAGGGCGTACACTGATGGGGGATACTCCTTCCCTCAACACTATAGCATGCTCACGCTCCCTCTGCGGGGGTAATCCCTGAGGTGGCTGAAAAACCTCTGGGAACTGCTGGATCAGTGGCTAAACAGAGAGGGGTATATCTCCTCCTTCTTCCACTCCTTCCCCCTCCAAACTATGCAACTCCACCAAGTAGCCTCCTCCCTCCTGCTGAATGGTCCGGATTAGGGCTTTGAGAGAAACCCCAGCTTTTGTCAACCCTGCATCCCCCTGAATCGTTTTCCTTCTCTCCCCTATCACCAGTTCCATCCTCAATGTCCCCCAGTTGATCTTTGTCTCCCCTAGGGTACGCAGCCATTTCATCCCTAGGATGACGTCAGTACTTCCCAGTTCCAAAGGAAGGAAATCTTCCTTCACCTGGATTCCCTGAATCTTCAGTACCACCCCTCTACAAACTCCCCTACCCATTTCCACCTTCCCCGTGCCCATCATTACCCCATAGCCGCCTGTATCTACCAGTTCCATTCCTAGCGACTCCACTATCTGAGTGGAAATGAAGTTATGGGTTGCCCCACTGTCGATCAACACCACCACCTCACGATCAGCTATCTCTCCTCTCACCTTCATAGTGTGACTTGGAGTGAATCCCATTACAGAGTTCAGAGAGACTTCTGCCACATCCAGGTGCAATTTCTCTTCCTCCACTTGAGACTTGCTCCCATCTTCCTCCTCGTCTTCCTCGTTATCACAAACGAGGAGAACCTGAAGAGTTCTGTCTCTGCACTTATGCCCTGGCATATACTTCTCGTCACATCGGAAACATAGCCCCTTTGCTCTCTTCTCCTGTACCTCCTTCTCAGACAACCTCTTGAACTGTCCCCCAATACTTCCCCCACCAGATCTCTCCTTGGGCACCTCCCTCTGGTTCCCTGGGGCTACCCCTTTTGAGGGTAGTACAGCGGTAGTCATTTTGTACGATCCCCCCGAGTAGTTGCCTCGAGCCCCTCTTTCCGATTTCTTCTGATCTTCCACCAACTGCGCAAGCTCCATAGCCTTGCCTAAGTTCCTTGGCTCCAGCACCCGGACAGCTGTTCTTATCTCCGGTTTGAGCCCTTTCATGAAATTCCCTTCCAGGGCCGATTCGGAGATATGATCCAGACGGCTAGCCAAGTACTCGAATCTGTCCCGGTAGTCGGCCACAGTCCCCTCCTGCGTCAGAGCAAAGAACTGTTCATAGAAGTCTCCTCCCCCGTCGGCTCGGAAACGCTCTAATAAACAATCCTTGAACTCTCGCCAGGTCCTGATAGGCTCTCTTCTGTCTCTCCACTGATACCATGCCAGCACCTTCCCTTCCAGACACAAACCTGCTGCCGTCAGTTTTTCGTCGTCTGTCAACCCGTTGACAGCGAAGTAGCGCTCTACCTTGTATATCCAGCCATGGCCATCTTCACCCTCAAAGATGGGCATCTTCAACTTCCTCACCTTCGGATCTCTGCCGTTACCCCGGAAGTCTCCGTAACCTCCCGTTCCTCGAAAGTGAGGTGCTCCCCAAGTGTCCCGATCCTCCCTCCGACGTTGGTAACCGAAATCTTCGTCGTAATCTCCTCTCCCCCTTTCAAAATCAGCACCTTGACGCTAAAATTCAGCACCTCGACGCTGATGTTCTTCTCTCCTCCCTCCAAAATCTGCACTACCTTCATATTCCCCCCTCCTGCTTCCAAAATCCACACCTCGGCGCTGAAATTCAGCACCTCGACGCTGAAAATCAGCACCTCGACGCTGAAAATCAGCACCTCGACGATCATTCCCCATGCTTATCTCCTCTCTAGAGAATGGCTCTAGAGGTGGCATGTCGTCCTCACCTTCGAGAATCTCCACCTCCGGATTCCTCCTCCCCCGGATTGGGTTTGGATTTCCTCCTACGCCATGGCCGTCAGTGGTCTCTCTCACTTCCGATGTGTCCGGATGGGTCTTCATCTCCAATAATTTCTTCATCATTTCTTCCATCGCCGCGAACCTACCTTCCAACTTCTCATTGTTGGTGGAGATCTCCATGAATTTCCCTTCCAGATCTGTCTTTAGTTGACCAAACTCGCCTTCTAGAACTTCCACCTTCTTCCCGGCCATCTTTCTTTTAACGGATCCACAAAAAGCTTTTTCCGGAGAGGAAAAACTTGCTGAAATTTCAGAATTTCAGCCGCCGGCGGTCCCAAATCGATGCTCTGATACCAATTTGATAGGAAACACTTGGATTTCCAAGTGTTTCACACCAAGAACCAAGTAGATCTAGGATGAAAACTGCTGTCCGCACAAGAAAACCGCCCAAAACAGTGGATTCGGAGAGAAAACGAAGGAGAAAACGTAAAAGAAAACAAAGCAAACACTTTTATTTGATGAGAAATGAAAAGCACTTGCAAGATACAACTTTCCTTCAATTCGAGAGGAAGGAAAAACTCTCCAAATCTCTAGCCGTAGCCTAGAGCCCAAGAACACAAACCCTAGATCTCAAAAAGATTCAAATTCAAGATAAAAACCCTCTTCCCCCTATTCCTCCTCATTTAACATGAAAGGAGGATTACAATTTACCTAATTACCCTTCTCATTCAAATCTTCCCTCCCAAAATTCAATTTACATCAAGTGGGCCCCTCTTGCTCTTTCCGCCCCCTCCCTGGCCTGTTTTCTTCCGCCGGCTGTAAGCCAAGACCGGTCCAGGGTGGACCGGTCCAGCCGGCCCAGGATGGGCCGGCGTAACATCTTCACAAATATTATTACTTCTATGAAGGAAATCTTAAATTTGTAATGCTTTTTAAAGTGAAATAAGGAATTGGCTTGCTTCCCATTCTATGATATTGATGTTTTCTATGATTTCCTTATCAAGAGCTCGAGATTTATTCGTATTTTATCTATTATGTAGGAACCAACACATATTTGAGCATTGATTTGCGTATAGTTACCAAGTTTGTCAATTATTCTAAATGATCATTATTATTTGTGTCTTCTGGCTTATTTTTGGGGGTTGTCTTCTTCAGGATACAATCCAAACAGTGTATTATGGCTGGGCCATGCAACTGGTGGACACAGAAGAGCTTGGAGAAGGAGCATACTATCCTGTGTGGAGGCTACGAGAAATGCAACAACTGGGCGTTCAAGCTTTGATCTAAGAAACATTTTTTCTCTCATAGCCGGTAATTACCTTATTCTTTTTTTTTTTCAATTTTAAATATGGGATGATTTTGGTGCATCCCTTGATCAAATTTCATAGCCATTTTAGCTTTTTTTTTTCAATATGTCGCAAGTTTGATGTCTTTAGTGATTGTTTTCTATAATCCTCCTGATTTGCCTGATGGCATAATCTTAAATAATCCTTTCTCGTCATTCTCCCTGTAAGCTCAGGCACAATATTTGAATGCTTGAGAATTTTGTGATCCATTTTAAGAATGAATTATGTAATCTTTTTACAATAATAGACATGCCATTATCTTCTCAATGCAGTTTTTATTGCTCTGTTTCACATTATTATTGCCTAGGATTAACTTTTAATGTCTTTTTTCTTTTCCTGTAACAAATCTTTAATACGATTCTATCTCCTGGAATTGAAAATTTTGTTTTTTTTTTTTTTGGATAAACTGAGGGCGAAGCCCTTTCATTCACTATAAAAAATAATTACATAGGTACAAGAGCAGCAAAAGGCAAGCTCAAAGAAAAATTTTATAAGAGTAATTATGAGCTGCAAAAAAAATTTGCAATGCTCAAATCTTTCACCAAAGGAAAAAAAAATAACATATATTAAAAAATGGACTCAGAATGTGCCTAAAAAGGTTCTCCAATATTATATGAAGATGCATAAATGAGCAATGACCATCTAAAGGGTAAAATCTGAAAGCACCACCTGAATGGACCTCGGTTGCCAAACGACCATCCAAAGGATGCACCAAAATTCTGGGAGATTTTATTATCGTCCATCACCAAAAAGCCGAATAATAACATCATAAAAAAAACCAATAGCAGCCGAAAACAAATGGGCATTGCAACTAAGTCCCCTAGGCAACAGTTTTGGATTGGATTGCACTTTCAATCAAGCTAGAGAGATTGATTTGGCATTTGACAGCATTGTCAAATCTCCTATCTTTTTTCCCCTCCATATATATATATATAGTAAACGGCATAGCAAATCAAGAGATAAGCAAAAGGTTTTTTTAGTTCATTTAAACCATGAAGCTCATGAATGTGATTGAAGATCTAAGAGAGGCTGTAATGTTTATAAGGATGCCAAAAGTGTAGTCACACTAAAAAAATAAGTGGTTTACTGAATCCTGGCCTTCAGTGCAGAAAGAACAATGCTGGTCAACAGAAATATTATGGGAGGAGAGAACAGAAGTTGCTTTTAGCCCCCTGACCATAGCAAGCCAAGTAAAAGAAGAATACTTGATAGCGTAATGCTTGTGCCAAATATATTTCTACCAAGGAACCATCTCATAATTCTCATAAAAACCAGATATAAAATATTTGAGTTTGGGTATAGAAAAACCAATACAAAAAATGCTGTCCGATTCCAAATTTGCATAAATTTTGCATTTCTGCTCAAATCAGATATTTGGGCAGGGAATGAATCTAAATTCATCTAACTATCCTCCCCAAGGATGGAAGAGAGGGAGCTATAGCCTATAGCTATTTAAATTTTCAGGTTATTGAGTTCCTTTGAACTTTTCCTAGCACACCAAAATCCCAAAGTAAAGATATGTTATCCCCGCTATGAATCTTGTAAGTGATACTGGGCCTCATAAGAGCAATATTATTTAAGAAAATTTTCTAGATAACAGAGCTTTTTGGCGGTTGGAGGATGCCGAAGGTTGCCATAATTGTTAGTCCACCAAATAGCAAGAATATTCTTTGAGTCCTTTAGACAACGCCAAACAAATGAGCAATTAAAGGCATGGTAAAGAGCATGAATAGATGGAAGCCCGATATCATCTATATTCTTAGGCAAACATGTTTTTACCTAGGAGATTTAATGCTATTTCTTGGCCTGAATATTACCATGGTATAGAAACCCAGAACAAAATTTAGATATGATCTTACAGTAGTTCTTAGGAATAATGGCATTGCGGATCTAGTAAGCTGTGGTGTTAGAGATAGAGAATTTTAAAAATTGAAGTCTTCCTGCAAAAGAAAGAAGGGGTTTTTCTTTCCACCCTTCAAGCATAGAAGAAATTTTGCACATAAGGGGATTGTAGTCAGAATTAAGGAGCCTTTTAAATGCAAGAGGACTGCCCAGATAGGTAAGAACCCAACTGGCATTGTTGATCTTGAGCAAATCAGAAAAAAGATGTTGCCCCTGAAAGCTATTTGAGAATATGGCTGAGCTTTTGGTGGGGTTAAAAGAAAAACCAGATAATTCCTTGAAATGATTCAGAATAGCTTTCAAACTCCTAACATTTTGTAGGTTACCCCTCCCAAAAACTAAGTCATCAGCGTACAACATGTGAGAGAGGTGGAGGTCATCCATTTGAATACCTGTATACTCATGAGAAGCAATGGTGGACTCAAAGAGGTTAGACAACCATCCATGGAAATGCATAAGAGATAAAGGGGAGTAGGGGATAGTGGGCAACCTTATCTAAAACTAGAAGAGTGAAAAAATCCCTCAAGCTTACCATTGATGCAAAAATAGAGAAATACACATTATGAACGCAAGCTTCAACCCTGGTTACGAACATCTAAGGGAGGCCTTTCTACCTCATACACTGAATAATAAAAGCTCTGGATATTGTATCAAAGGCTTTATATATGTCCAACTCAGCATAAAAGAAGTCCATAATCTTGTTGCATTTAATCTCATGAAGAATTTCTTTTATCAATAGAATATTATCAGGATCTGTGAATCAATCCAACTTGGCTATGATGAATTTTGAATGGCATAATGTGTTTTGAGTCTACAAGCAAGGATCTTTACAATGTTCTTGTAAAAAGTGTTGCAGAGGGAGAAGGGCTTGTAATCATTGATACCACCGGCATGAGCGGACTTGGGAATTAAAGCGATGGAAGTGGCTTTAGCCTTTTTTTGGGATGTAGGATTTGTGAAAAAAAATGTTTCACATCTTTAAAAGCATGATCCCATTTCATAGCTTTATAAGCATGATCCCCCACCACATCCCAACATGTGCTGTAAAACTCAAAAGTGAATCCATCAGGGCCAGGTGTAGAATATTTGAAAGAGGAGCACACAACATTTTTTATCTTATCATCAGTGACAAGTGAAGTGAGGATAGATGCAAGATGTTGAGGAATTCTGCAACCAGTAGTGGGTTTAGTAAATGTAGGATTTGGATTTGTAGTGTTAAAAATGTGTTATAGATAGCAAAAAGGAGTTTTTCATTGTTACAAGGAAATCAAATTAAGAAATCACGTTACTAGTAGATTTTGCTTCAATAACAAGGAAGTCAATCTATCTTGACTCATAACATTGATTATTTCCTCATATTACTTCTATGATGACAAACCCTCAGGATTACATCTTTCTCCTGATAATTCAACTAGGGACCCTATAGCTATTTTTTTTTTTTAATGCGCTCTTATATTCTTAACTTGAATGGTAGAAGTAGAAGTAAAAAAAATTGGCTAGATAATTTTAGAAATGATATTTTTTTATTAAATTTAAATAAGAATTTGATTCTTAACATGACACAATGAAAAAAAATGATTAATGTAGCCAATCCCACGTAGTTGGATAAAAACTTGATGTTGTTGTTGTTGACTCTTATATTCTTTACTAAGCCATGGAACAACCCCTTTATATAACTCCCTGCATCCACTATTGTTTGTAGCATATCATAGTGTTTAATGATGATCAATATTGTCATGGGCATTATCATAAATGCTCTAATATGCAAGCAGATCATTGTTTGTGAATGTGATTGGTAGAGTGGTAGGGTTAAGGAAATGAATCTCATACGCAGTTCAAGTCACTACAGATTTCATTTTCTGGATGCTTCAAGATTCATTGCCCTATCTATAATGAAGTGTATAGTGCTAGTTACATGGTTCAAGTCCTCATTTACCTTTCTTTTAGCAACTTATTGATTAAAGATTTGAGTACTTGACAATTCTAGGTATCATGTCCATGATCATTGTGATACTTGTAAATTTTGGAGTTATGATTGTTGGGAGGTAAGATCACATATCGAGCAAAAACAAGAAAGTGAAAATACAACTAAAAGGAAAAGAGCTAGGATTTAACATGGAAAAACTGAAAATCTGTATCATACCAAGAATTTCATTATGAAAATAGAATAAATTGTGCAGATCTCTCTCTCACTCTCTCTTTATATCTCTTCACTCTTTACACCATTCTTCTGTAGAACTGATAAAGAGACAAATTAACCATCTTAAGGGATGCACCCCTTCTAGCTAAATATGAAAATCGAGAAAAAAATTGTCCAGTCTAACTCGCAGCACTGTGACATGGGGTTTGGAGCGCTTAAACCCAAGCAGAGAGAGGCCCCCTCGCAACCCCCAGATGAGCTTGATTGATGGAATTGAGTTCTTAGTCAATAGTATAACATGATTGATTGACACAATTATAATCCACACAGAACTAACAATGTTGTCTTTTCTTTCGCATCACAGCACACCAATTTTAAATATTTTCTTCTCTGTATTCTTAACACAATTGTGACAAGAGGTTGTTTAAGTGCAAGTAGATTATCTCATAAAACCTATCATACAGGTTTTTCCTATCATCATAGTGTTGATGACTTGATTCTGGTGAATTAGTTCACTTCTACCTAAAAAATCTACATTCTAAATTTCTTCTCATTCCTGCCCAAGTTGAGATGCTCTTTTAACATTTCCTACACTTTCTCGAGTTTGCCTCAGTAAGCTTTGAGATGTTGAGTTTGTGCATATAATCTATGTTGACAAATCACATACCCCTTTATAGGAGATACTTCGGCTTCGTTTAGGACAGCTTTTATATTACTTCTTGAAGCAAATTTTTAATACAAAAAAATCTATTTTAAGAAGCAATAAGAAAGCCACCCCAAATGAAGTATTCATTGCCTGAAGTGAGTTTTATATGTGAGAAAACTTGAACTTCTCAGTTTTGAATACCAACGGGTTGTTTGGCTGCAAGTAGGATTTAGGCTTTGTTTGTGATAAGCTTTTTACTATTTTTTGAAGCAGTATTCAAGTTGGATGGTTGAAGTGGAGGAGTACATCAGGCTTATTATGTGATAGAAAAATCCCTTTCAAACTTTAGGAAAAATTCTATAAGATAGATGTGAGACTTGCAATGCTTTATGGTGTAGAATGTTGGTCATTAAAAGAGAAGCATAATATTAAGTTGTGTTGCAGAGATGAGGATGTTCAGGTGGATGTGTGATTTTACTTTTGAAGGTAGGATACGAAATGAGCATATACGTTAAAAGGTTGGAGTAGTTTAAGTGGAAGATAAGATTAGAGAGAGTCGCCTTAGATGGTTTGGTCACATAAAAGACGGCCTTCCAATGACCCGGTTAGGAGGAAAGTAGATATATTATATTTGACTTATATTAAGAAAGGTTGAGGTAGACCTAAAGAGACTTGGATAGAAAAATATTAGAAATAACTTTTCTTTATTAGATTTACATGAGAATTTGATCCTTAACATGACACAATGGAGTAGTGGGATAAATGCTTCTTGTTGTTAAAGCAGTATTTTAACACAAAATTTTTTTTGAATTAAAAATATCCATATCAAAATTTTGCTTTAGAAAACATTAAGAAAGTTGTCCCACAAAGTCTTAGTAAATTCGGTAAATTCAGATTTGTCAAGGCCTATGTGGATTAAATACTGAAAAACTGTTTGGAATAATGGGTGTTAATTTTAATTAAATTTATGTAAATTATTTGGCTATTTGTTTCAGAATTTAATAATTTATATGATTTAGGTTAAGTAAATTATAATTATTCTAATTAAAGATCTCAACTAATAATGTATTAGTGAGGTCGATCCAAAGAGCTACGGCATCTGCGAAGTAAATAAAGAGTTCCTACTCTTTCTCGAGTTTGCCTCAGCGTTGGCTAACTTGCAAGTAAAAAATAAAATAATAATAATTTCAGTTTATTGATATTTATTTTTAGATTGAATTAATTCCGTAATTATTAAGTTAATACAAACACATATTACTTAATATATCTATCTAAATAAAATTATTATAATTTTAATTAATAAAGCTTTATAATTAGTGGAAATTTATTAATTGTTTCCTTGAGATTATTATTGAAATAATCATTAATTAATCATTTATGATATTAATTTAATATAATGCATCTATTTAATCAAATTAAATCATTAATAGTATGAATTTATTTTAATTAATTAATACTAAGTATAATTATTTCTATTTTGTTATGATCTTCAAATGAATCTTGTTGGCATTGTAGCTGCCCTTGTTGAACTAGAACTTACTAGTAGTTTTTTCTCTTGTAAAAAATATAATTAGTTTGATAATAATCATATCTTAATTACTCTGATGTAAATGTATGTTTTTGTGTTTTGATTGTTTGAAATCGTCAAGAAAGATGAGGTACGTGATCAACAGTCAGTTAGTTGAAACAGGTGGTTTAATATATGCTATGATTTTTTCATCTTTCTGTTTGCAATGCACTTAATGATTGATATTTTAGCTATTATAAATAAATTGTCATCAGAGATTATCAAAAAATAAAAAAATAAAGATAACTCTTAGTCTACTAAAAGTATTTAAGCAATGGTTGCAGATAACACAGGAGAATTAATGGGAGGTTTTTTTTTTTTATTGGGTGAAGTATCGCTTTTGACAATATTTTTGAAATTGATGTTTTAAATATGAACTTTGCATCTAAGGCTTGTTGGTGATCACTAATTCACTATGGAGAAGAAGAGAGAAAAAAAAACAATGTAATTAGGCAATATTATTAGAAAATGCAACATAGATTGTATGGTTTGTAATTATTTTTTAATTCATCAATTATAATGAAATACAAAATTTTATTTTTGATATGTCATCAAAAATCATATTGATCGGACACGAATCTCAATGTAAATATGAATTAGAGTATCCAAAAAATTAATTTTGTGACCATCTTAATTCCTATTTTAGCAAGCTTATAGTCAAATTGAACATATCAACGAGAGGAACCTAACGACAACAAAATCAATTCAATCCGAGCCCAAATCAAGAGTTCAAAGCATATTTGGTTGGTTCAAGCCATTAATTGGATAAACAAATAATCATCAAATATGGTATGCTTATAACTTAATCGAGCAGCTCGACGACATGAATCTAATAAGCCCAAAATCATCAAATTCTAATATCATTAAGGCACTTAAATGTTTGATCAACACTCCACAATCAAGGGGGTTAATATGGGTCGTCCATTAAAACACTCCCAACATGCCCTCGATCTTCTTTATATTTACGGGATATATCACTCTAAAAAAATTATAAATAATGTCACATTCTTCACATGAGGGGAGTAAAGAAGGAGAAAATTTGGGGAGCTCTATTACTTTCGACCATCGTCGAAGATCTTCCCGACCACCGTCGGACTTTCGCTCATTTCTCGACCATCGTCAGAGTTCTTCCCGAATACTGTCGGACTTCAACCCGTTCATTGACCACCGTTAGAATTCTTCCAGACCACTGCTAGACTTCCGCTCGTTTGTCGACCATCGTCAGAGTTTTTCCCGACCACCGTCGGATTTTTGCATATTCGTTGGCCACCATCAGACGTTCGCCGCCGTTTCCAATCACTGTCAAACTTCCGCTAGTTTCATCGACCACCACAGGACTTCCGCATGTTTGCTCACCGTCACCAAACTTTCGCCCGACTCTCCGATCTATTGTAATTACATCGTCTCCAAGTAAATGAGCGAATCAATCTTTGTAATTTATTTAAACTTAGTAAAATTTTCTCATTTGGGCTAGACTCCGTAATTTTTCCCTTTTTGAATTTTTCACATAAAAAAACCTGAAGTATTTTTGTCTCTCTCAACTATATATTTGCGCATTGGATATACATTTTATTCACTAACTATTCTAATAATTATATTGCTCCGTCTGTCGCCCCGTCTATGAGAAACTATTTTTCAACGGTATTAAGGCTTCGTTTGGGACGGCTTTTTTACTGATTTCTAAAACGGAGTTTTAGTAAAAAATTAAAAAAAAAATGTACTAAAACTCCGTTTTAAAAAGCAGTAAAAATATCGTCCCAAACGAAGCCTAAATTGCAGCTTTTTAAATGCAATTTTTAAAATTATCTCTGCAAGAAAATTATTGCGGCTCCTTGAAGTCGCAATTAATTATATTGCTCGCGGAGGATCTCCGGCAGTGCAGCATCGTTATCCTTCTTCTTTTTCCTGCTTGACCTTGTTACCATGGCCGATATGGCGCCCAAGGACTTCAACATCCACATGCTGTTCTTCCCTCTCATGAGCAAAAGCCATACAGTCCCAATGGTTGAGATGGCCAAGCTTTTCGCGGCCCGCGGTGCCGACGTAACCATCCTCATCACCCCGCTTAACGCCTCCCTCGTCTCCGGTGCCGATTCCTCCATCCGCATCCACCTCATCCCTTTCCCTTCCAACTCCTCCTCCTCCCTTCCCGGGACCTCCTCCCACACTGTCTCCGACCTCTTCATGCCCTCCCTAAACGCCGAGACCATCCTCCGCGACCCCTTCGATCAGGTCCTCAAAGAACTCCGCCCCGACTGCGTCGTCTCCGACCTCTTCATGCCGTGGACTTACGCCGTAGCGGCAGCCCGTGGCGTGCCTAGGCTCGTCTTCGATGGCTACGGTTTCTTCCCCCGATGCCTCGAAGACGCCTTCTTGAAACAAAACCCCTTACAGAATCTGTCGCCGGAGACCGATTCCATCGTCCTCAACGGCCTTCCACACCGCATGCAGTTTCTCAGATCTCAGTTCCCTGATCCCGACGAATGGGCCAAGCCGACGCCTTTATCCCAGATATGGAATCAGGCGGCGGAGGTCGATCCAAAGAGCTACGGCGTTGTTGTCAATAGCTTCTATGAGCTTGAACCGGATTATGTTAACCACTACAGGAACGTGATCGGCGGTAAGGCGTGGGCCGTCGGCCCTGTTGGGCTCTGTAATCATGGCTCTGTTAAAAATGATAATGAATGCTTGAAATGGCTTGAAGGGAAGAGTCCCGGCTCAGTCGTCTACATTTGTTTTGGGACTTTGAGCGATTTCTCTTCTACCCAGCTAAGAGAAATTGCTCTTGGAATATTGGCTTCCGGCCAACCGTTTATTTGGGCTGTGAGAACCACGAGCAATGATTGGATTCCTAAAGGATTTGAAGAGAAGATAGAAGAAAAAGGGCTTCTGATCAGAGGATGGGTGCCGCAGTTACTGATACTGAATCATCCATCGGTGGGAGGCTTTGTGACTCACTGTGGATGGAATTCGTGCCTTGAAGCAATTTCGGCTGGTTTGGCAATGGCGACATGGCCATTATTTGGAGAGCAATTCTATAACGAGAAGATGGTGGTGGACTTGCTCGGCATCGGAGTTGAAGTGGGAGTGAAGGAGTATGGTCTGATGACGGAGGACAGGAAGGAGGTGGTGACGGCGACGATGGTGGAGGCGGCTGTGCGGAAACTGATGGGAAAAAGCGAGGAGGCGGATGAACGGAGGAGGAAGGCTAAGGAGTTGGGGTTGAAGGCCGGGATGGCGGTGGCGGAGGGTGGTTCGTCGTACAATGATGTGGGAAATTTGATTCAGGAGCTGATGGAGAAGAAGGAAAGCGGTTTCTAAAGCTGTGCGCATTAATTTATGGCTTTGAGAGTGGTTATTACTTATTAGGGGTTTTGCTGTAGTAGCTGTACTTCTTTTTCCTTGCATGATGTGACGGTGATCTCTTATCTCTATCTTTTGAAAAGTGAATTATCTTTTTTTTATAAAATAATTAATTAGTGTAAAAAGTTCTAATTCAAAAATTTTGTTAACTAAAATATTTTTTTAGAAATATTAATATTTTGTTAAAATTTTTTATATTAAAAGTTATTTTAAGAAACAATAAAAAAGTTGTCCCAAACGAAATAATAAGAAAATTGTCCCAAACGAATCTAAAAAAGTTGTCGCAAATGAATCCTTAAATAACATCAAACTTAAAAATTGCTTTAGAAAGCATAAAAAAAAAAGTTGCCTCAAACGAAGCTTAAATTAGGATCAATTACAACATAATTATAACATCAATGACTATTTTAGATTAATTTTATATGTCAAATGGATTAAATTGGAGCACTGTAATATTCTATGATTAAGGCTTCGTTTGGGACAGCTTTTTTGCTGCTTCTTAAAGCAGCTTTTTAGTTAAAAATTATTACTTTTGTATTAAAAAACTTATTTAAGAAGCAGAAGGAAAGCCGTCCCAAACGAAACCTAAATCAGTCACACATGAATAGCCTATAGATTACTTTGAATATTTTTATTAGAAATTTAGAATTATAATACAATCAGTGAATTATATTTGGAAGTTTTTAATATATCTAAGAAAATCTATTCTTTTTATGGTCCATTCTATTGTGGTAGGAATTAGTAGTGTTGGGGATTATTATAACATCAATGACTATCTTAGATCAATTTTATATGGCAGATTGATTAAATTGGAGCATGGTGATATTCTATGATTAAATTAGTCACACATGAATATCATGTAAATTACTTTGAATATTTTTATTTGAAATTTAGAATTATAATACAATCATTGAATTAAATTTGAAAGTTTTTAATCTATCTAAGAAAATATATTCTTTTTATGGCCCCATCTATTCTGTGGAAGAAAGAATTGGTGTTGGGGATGGGGATTATAAAAAAAGTAGAGATGATCAGGTAAGATCTTTCAAGCAAGTTAGGTGTGCTTGCAAAAGGTTCTTCTTCTTCTTCAGTTTTGACTGGTCTCCATGTGCTCAATATGTACTTTTCCTCCGTGGCTTGGGAAAAATTATTAGGTGCGGAGTACGCACCGTCCGTACAAGTACTGAGTACCTAGCGGTACCCAGCGGTATCGAGTGCATGTACCGCTAGGTACCCAATGCTTGTGTGGACGGTTCTCCCCGTCCAAACTCCGCATCTAATAATCTCTCGTGGCATGGGGGTTGTTAGGGGATTTCAATGCGAGCCATCTGGGAGGAAAGGCTTCGCTCGACCAACAAGCCGCACGTGCAATCTCCCTTTGTGGCATCATAAGTTCTTGTAATCTTACTTTTGCATTATTTTTTTTATGTGATGATTGTTTTTAGGTTTCGTTTGGGACATTTTTTTTATTGTTTTTTTTAATTATTTTTAGTATTAAAATTTTTAAAAATGGTAAAAAAATAATGGCCAAAAATTATTTCAGACCAAGTATAAGATAACTATTAGTACTGTCTACCTTTTAATTATCTATTATTGAGCTTGATAGTAATTGTTTATGTCATTAGGTAGATGCTTTTGTTGATCTTTATGCAATGGACTTATATTAGATTATTTTTCTTTTACTTTTAATATATGGGCTATGAATCATAATGTTTACAAAAATAGACAGGATATGTTTGGAGTTTTTTTTTTATTTTTTTATTTTTTTTTAACAAATCTTATATTAGATGGTGCATAGTTTGCTTGGTAAATGTTGATAGAAGAGGAGATTGGGTGACTTCAAAATGCTAACATCAAGTGTTTGTGGTTAACTACGTTGTATATTAGTCTTAGGCAATTAGCAAGTGATGGTTGATGGGAAATGTTCAATCTCAGATAATGGTAGAAGGTTGATTTAGTCATTATTGTGATATGAGAGAAATCATGGTGGTTGGGAAGATGAACGTAGAACATCATTAGATGACTGACATTAGGCATTGGTGGGTGTCAAATAATGATCGATGGGGAACACTAGAAGTTGGATAATGTCGGATGGTTAGCTTGATTATTTTGCTTGTAGGATGCGAGCTTAAGCAACCATTATAGATGGCGGTTAGTAGATGTTAGATATCAATCATTCACAAATGTCAATCTTTTAAGCCAACATCATAGAATGAGTATTTTCATGGTTATTTTCGATTGTGATGTTCTTGTGGTTAGTCGAATGATTGTTTGGCAAGATCTAAGCTGTTGATTCAAATAGCAGAAGATCAGACGATGCGCAATTACTGCTGAATCGAGTAAGTAAATTCGCATCCGCACCACCGCCTTCCAATCATTTGCAATGATCGTGCAACCATGCAATCATTACCCCCGCCTCCGTTGATTCAACCCGGCGATTCAGGGGTTGCCGCGTGGCCCGCCACCGCTGTCTTTTTTGTTTTTTTAGTTTGAAATAATTTTAAAGGGTTTTAATTAACAAAAACTTTAAGAAATCATATAAAATTATATTTTAATCCAACATTATATAAATAAACACTACTTTTTTTTTCAGAATTTTATCCTCTTTATTCTAAAATTAAAATCAAATAGAAATGCTTTCAAAAGTTTAAGTAATTTCAAACATTCAATATTTAATTTTTAATTAATGTATTCTTAAATATAAATTTAATTTTTTTGATATTATGGAAGAATTGTTTTCAAAGTATTCTTGATCTCCAGTTATTTTTTTCATATTTATTTAAGCTATTTTTTAATGATCATGGAATTTGTATGAACATAAATCCCCTTTAAATCCATATTCTCTTAATACTTGTCATAAATAAGTTTAAGCTCTATTGCCCGCCGCCGCTATTGTTTAGTGCCCAAATTTAGACTTAGGATCCATGGTGGATCTAAAATCATAAGACCCCACCTTGGAAAATATAATCCCACCATTCTAATAAATTATCAACTTGAATCAAAATTTCTTTTGAAATCAAAATTTAAAGCCCAACACATATGATAGATAGAGGCATTTCTGAAGTATTTCAAAATCCCAAAATAACTCCTACTTCTCATCCATAGACCTCCAAAAATAAGTGTTCAAAATTTGATCTAATTCAAATTGAAATTTCAATCTCACTCCCTTTGATATCACTCTTTGAAATTTCTAAAAATAAAATTTCTACAATTATTTTAATCGAGAGTTTTCGTATGAAAGTCGGGTTTCCTACGATGTAATTAACTACGAGGGTTTGCGCTCATAGGAGATTTAGAGACCCTAGATTAATTTTAAAATTCAATTAATTCTCTTTAGAAAAATCAAAATCAATGATGCTTATTATCGTCATATTCAGACGATCGATAATAAACGTTATTTTCTTCCTCAGGAAGATATATCATTTTTTATCATGTCTTCGAATATAAAATTAATGATGCTTCATCTAGCTTATTATAGCCAAATACTCGATCGAAATTCATTTTGAATTCGACTATCATAATAAGAATGAAATTTACAGTTTTATTGTATAAACCCATTATGGAATAATATACTCATCTCCCGATGCAATATATCGTTCATAATGACGTGTTTGACTTCAAAACTAGAAATTCTAGAAATCAAATTTTCCTATTGAAATTTTATTACAATTTGCTTTGCCTCTTTCTAAAGCAAAGTAAAGCTCCCTTTTTAAAATAAAAACTCCCTATAAACAAATTTGGAAAAAATTTTCTATTTATCATTTTAAGAATATATCAAAACTTTTATAAATCATCAATATAAATAATAACCAGTCAAAGTAACTAAAATCATATACATCAAGATATTTTATTATTCATTCTCCACATTCACCAACATATCATTTACACTATCCAGGATCACTACAATCACTAATATGTCTCAAGCTTTTGACTACAAAAGAATAAAAATAAAACGTAGAACAAAATCTAAAGAAAACCCAATGATTTTTGTCAGCCTCACCCCAACTAGTCATGACCCTTTTCTTGACATGAAATTATTTAAACTGCATATAATGAGCTAAAAAATTCCAATAAAAATCAAAACTCTATCATTGTTTTCAATATAACGTAAAAGAATCAATATGCATATTTAGTTATAGTTAATATCAATCATCACTTAATATGGATAATAAAATCTAAAAAATTAATATGATCAATGAAATTGAAAGAGATATATCAAACTATTAGCTATTCAATAAAGAGTGTATCATTCAACGAATCATATCAGTATGATATGCTATGTTGTATCAATATGAATGACAGTATGAGTTATCAATCTATTAATCAGCTTAATGTATTATAAGAGAAATATCATCATGAGTATAATTATAAAAAGTAAGATATGACATTTATTTTTAATGTGGTGTTTTCATTCTGTACATTTGTCATCTGTCATACCTCTCAATCTATTAATTTTTACATGTGATTTCAATAATCATTTAAGAGTTGTCACCCTCTACTAGTCGGCATAACATAGTCAATCAGTTATAGGTTATAATTAGAATAACACAACAAATCTTTTATTTAAATGAAAGTACGTGACTCACTCTCCTTCGCAGGGTATTATATTTTAAGAGTCGAATCATATTCATTATAGTGATAAAAATCAGTCTTCCTTGCGTACATACAAATGACATATTTTTTCTTTGGAATGTAAGACAATATCATGTACAAAATATAAAAATGTGTAAATATAAAGAAATATATCAAATTTGTATAATATGCATTTACTTCAAAAAAATCATATCTTTCAATTTAACTAGTAACAAATCAATATGTTACAGTCAAAATACTCATATTGATAAGAACTATCACATACAAAAAATTTATGTAATGAAAGTTTTACCAATACAAACTTATCCTCAATTTATGATAACAAAAATATAATTTGACAAAAAATTATAAATAATATAAAATTATTGAAATCGGAGATAGAATAATTGTTCCTTATAGTGAGTTTCCAATAAATTAAATCAAAATTTCATCACGACCTCCAAAATCTTGCTTTTCTTTTCTCTATCACTTTTCTCTCTTATTTCCTCAAACTATTCTCTGTTGCAAAAAAAGAATAGGAATAAGGTTTTAAAAATATTTTTTGACTTAGGATATTTTTGATTAAAATAATCCTTTATTAAATAATAACTTATTATATATAATATAATTAATTTAATCAATTTTCAGTATAAAATTTATATAAATCATTTTGTAGCTTAAAAAATTATAAAAAATATTCATAAAATAAATCACTTTATTTAGAAAAATTTGATGAAATCGGTTTGTATCATAAACAATCGGCGATACTAAAATCTTAACTTGTATCGATATGTATCAATTTTTTTAAGGATTTGCACTAGTGCACAAAAATTATGAAAAATTTTATGTAATTAGAATACTATAATATAAATGCTATAGCAATTTTGTTTTTTAATTTTAGCTTAAAATGACTCTTACAAATTTATTTATTTGGGTCAATATACATGCTATTATAGAATTGCCCATGATATAGGCTAGTTAATTTTACAGGATAATTCTAACCTTAGATAACACTAAGTTTAACCACTAAGAATTTTGTGATTTATTCACTGCTGCAATTATTATGCATGACCTACAATTTCGGTGTGTTGAATGGGTTCGGTGTACATGCATTACTATGTTATCTCCGCCTTGACCTATAAGCAGTGTCGAGAAACAAAGCTATAAGTTACTATAAGAAGATGTACATTTTAGAGAAGGTTGATATTCAATCATGCTTGAGTAGATACACTAGCAGAGTTTGCTTGATTTCAGATCTTTGGATTTCTATTAATACTGATGATTTTTTTGTTTGACTGTACATTTTATTAACAATAACTGGCAACTCCAAAAAAAAAATATTCAATTTTGTTTCATGCTATCACGACATGATGAAATTGCATTGTTTGAGAAGCTTCAATCTTTCCTAAACAAATGGAAGATAAAGAAAATTTTTGTATTACTGTTGACAATGCTTAGCTAATAATATTTTCGTAGATTTTTTACGGAATCATTTGAACTTAAGGGATAGTTTGCTATGAAATGGTGGTTTTTTACATGTTTGATTTTGTGCACATATAGTAAACCTTATAGTACATGAAGGAATGAAGGAGATAGATGTTTCTATCTCAAAGATCAAGAGAGCACCAAATCTGTGAAAGGCTCCTGTAATATCACAATCTGCTCCAGGATCGTCCAGGCCGATTTTGGATCGTCCTGGGACGATCAGTAGAAAATCAGTTCCAGATTTTGCCCAGTTTTGCTCCAGGTGATTTTCTGCATGCATCGTCCAGGCCGATTGGAGACATCGGCCAGGCCGATCGGCACTGTAGAAAATATCGTCCAGACAACAGCCCTGAGTGAAGTGGGTATCGGCCAGGACTATGATTTTTGGTCTGATCGTCCAGGCCGATATGGCGATCGGCCAGGACGATATGTGTATTACTTAAGGAAATTCTGTCGTTTTGAAGAGACAGAAAAATCAGATTTTATAAAATATCTTTTTGAGGAGAGAGAAAGTCGAGGGCATTCTTGGAAAAGTTGATTTCGGGAAGACGCGGAGCCGTTTTCGAGCGAAGTGACTGTTGAGGATTTTGCTGTGCACGAGGTAAGGCACATTCCATCTTTCTCAATTTTCAGTTCCGTCGCGGTTGGCGGTATTTTCTGTCCGGATTTCGTTTTCGTTACAGTTTTTCGTCCGTATCTTTTGATTGGTTCAGTTTTTACCGCGTAAGTTTCTGTATGTTGTTGACGTGCCGAGTGTGCACATTTTGGTTATTTTCCGAAGATTTTTGTCCGGCTATTTTTGATTCGGCGATGTTTTTCGTATACTACAATTTTCTGTGAAAGTATAAATTATCTGTGCAGTAGAATAAAGGTTCTGAAATGTTAATATCTGTATTCTGTGCAAATTTGGTAAATTGTTATTTTCAGGAATTTTGTGTAAATTCTGTATACTGCCGTTGTGCTGCCCGATTTTTGTGTAATTTCTGAAATGTCCGGATTTCTTCTGAATTGAAATGCTATGTGTATAAGCTATAAAAAGGGAGTTATAAGGGGCCTGAATCCTATGAGATTCAGTTAGTGAAATGGGAAATCTGAAATGAGCTCAAATCTGAAATCTGATATCTGTTCTGTTCCGGATCCGATGAATTCTGTTCTGGTGCTATAAGCACATCTGTTTTGGTGCCGTGAGCACAAAGGGAGTTATAAGGGGCCTGGATCATATGAGATTCAGTCAGTGTCTGGGAAGGGAGGTATAAGGGGCCGGAATCCGTAGAGATTCCGTCAGTGTCAGGGCATTTAGCTATATGTATCTGTTCTGTTTTCTGTATCTGTTCTGTTCTGTACGAAATTGTAATTCTGATATGATATGCTCCGTACGATTCTGATTTCTAATTTCTGATTCTGACTCTGTTGATTTGTTCTGATATGATCTGTACGATTCCGATTTTGATTTGATATTGGTCCGTATACGTTCTGATTTCCGACTCTGTTTCGATTTCTGATCTGATTTCTGTCTGATGAATTTGGTTTTGGTTTCTGAGAATTTAGATTGGTGGTTTGTTGCTTTGCTGAGCTGTTGAGCTCACCCTTGCTTTCTGGTGGTTTTCAGGTTCTGGGAAGGGCAAGGAGGTCCAGGATTAGTTTCAGAGTCTGATCCGATTAGGTACTTTTGTACTTTTGATTTTTTGTACAGTCATGGCTTTTCTGTTCTGTCTTTCTTTCTGTTGAAAGCCATGCACTGTTCTGTAGATGATTATTTTTGAGGAAATGAAAAGATAGATGTTTTGTTCCGCTGCATTTGATGTTTTTAGTAGCTCTGTTGTTCTGTGTGTTTCTGTTGAGTTAAGAATTTGGAAGATCAGTGCAGCAACCTAATCCAAAGCCAGATCCTGGATAAGCAAGTATAGCTCTCATCGCGATCCGGCTCGGGCGGGATCCGTCCCCGTCGGGTCGGGTCGAGACAAGCTTTTGTGGTATCAGAGCACTGGTTTTGGAAACAGGTTGGATTGTAAAACAGAGCTCTAGGAAGTGATCAGTGAGTCTGTCTGGGAGGTAGTTTTGGGTCGTTTGGCTTTTTATTGTGTTGTTTTTGTGTTATTTTTGTGATAGTTTTCCGGATTTTCTGGATTTTTCTGTATGGATCAGCCAGACCCAGACATGACAGACGGTCAGAGTGACGATCAGGCAGCACCAGTGGGGAGTACAGCCCCAGTGGTCGGTGCTGACACACTTTCACAGTTTGCGTCACTTGTTGCTCAGATGATGAGCGAGACTCAGAGCAGAGCTTCTACTGTTAGATCTGAGGACATTGATCGACACCTGCAGTTATTTTTGAGGTTGAAGCCTCCGAGATTTGAGGGCGCTGTTGAGCCCAGAGCAGCCGAGGAGTGGCTGAGGAGATTGGAGAAGACTTTTGACGGGATGCAGTGTCCTGCAGACAGGAAGGTTCCGTTGGCAGTTTTTCTGTTAGACGGAGAGGCTGAGCACTGGTGGGATGGCCAGCAGGTAGCCAGATTTCAGGGCAGATTGAACTCTTTGATCACTTGGGAAGAGTTCACTGAGGTATTCAGAGACTGGTTTGTTCCCCCTTCTGCACGACAGCAGATGCAGGAGAGTTTTCTGAGGCTGGTTCAGGGGAGCAAGACGGTGATGCAGTACGAGGCTGAGTTTACTGCATTAGCCAGGTACGCTCCGCAGCTGGTTAGCACGTCTGCTGAGAGGTGCTACAGATTTCTGAGAGGCTTACGAGACACTTTGAGGCAGCCTCTGATACCATTCAGGATTACTGATTTCTCTGAGCTTGTGGAGCGAGCTCGTCTGATTGAGAACGACATGACGGCTACTCAGCAGCGGTGGTCTGTGAGTAGGAAGAGGTTTGGAGGAGAGACTTCTGGCAGTGGTTCCTCTGGGAAGAGGAGATTTGTTCCTGGTTCTGGATCTGGAGATTCCAGAAGGAGCGGAGGATCGTCTGGTACTGCTACCAGTACGATTAGTTCTGGATCTGTTAGTACGGCACCTGTGTGCCAGAGTTGTGGACGGCGACACCATGGCCAGTGCTACAGGATAGCTGGTCTTTGTTTCAGATGTGGTCAGCCGGGACATAGGATTGCAGAATGTCCACAGATGGGATATGAGCAGCGATCTGAGGGCTTCGTCAGACCTGTTGGTTCAGCAGCAGGAAGACCGAGGACTGTTCCTCCACGCCCTGAGGGATTTGCTGGTAGAGGTGGTGGTTCTAGTTCTGCACCACGGAGACCACCTACGATTCAGAGGGAGCAGAGTAGTTCTGTTGCTTCAGCTCCTGTTCCAGTTCAGCCACGAGTTTACAGCTTGAGTCAGCAGGAGGCTCGTGATGCTCCGGATGTTGTGACAGGTACGGTTTACATTTCTGATCAGCCCTGTCGTGTTTTGTTTGACTCTGGAGCGAGTCATTCTTTTCTGTCCGAGCACTGTTTTGAGCTTTTACATTTGGATTCGATGGTTTTACCGGTTTCTTTGTCTGTGATTTTACCGGCTGGGAATCCATTGATTGCTCGACAGTTTTATTTGTGTGAGATAGAGATTTCTGGCAAGAAGTGGAAATCGAGTTTGATTCGATTGCCGATTTCTTCGTATGATGTGATTCTGGGAATGGATTGGCTGAGTCTGTATGAGGCTCAGATTGACTGTTTGAAGAAGCAAGTGAGTTTGCTTGCGGCTGGAGAGAGAGTTGTATTTCAGGGATTACGAGGTGTTCTCTCCAGTCTGATTTCTGCGTTGGAGGTGAGCAGAATGTGGAAGAAAGGATATCCAGTATTTTTGGCTTCGGTGCGGGATCTGAACCTGGAGGTTGGTTCTGTTTCTGAGATCCCTGTGGTACGGGAGTTTGTAGATGTTTTTCCTGAGGAATTGGTTGGTTTGCCTCCGGATAGAGATGTGGAGTTCTCTATCGATGTTTTTCCGGGTACAGCTTCTATATCGAAAGCTCCGTACAGGATGGCACCGAAAGAACTTTCTGAGTTGAAAGTTCAGCTTCAGGAGTTGGTTGACAGAGGGTTTGTACGTCCTAGTGTTTCGCCTTGGGGAGCACCTGTTCTGTTTGTGAAGAAGAAGGACGGTACACTCCGTATGTGTATTGATTACAGAGATTTGAACAAGGCCACGATCAAGAACAAGTATCCTTTGCCTCGGATAGACGACTTGTTTGATCAGCTTTCCGGATCTTCGGTGTTTTCGAAGATTGATTTGCGATCCGGATATTATCAGGTGAAGGTGAAGGAAGCTGATGTGGTGAAGACTGCTTTCAGTACTCGGTACGGGCACTACGAGTTTTTGGTTATGCCTTTTGGGGTAACCAATGCGCCTGCGATTTTCATGGATCTGATGAACCGAGTATTCAGGGAGTATTTGGATCAGTTCGTGATCGTCTTCATCGACGATATTCTGGTATATTCTGCATCTGAGGATGATCATGCCAGACATTTGAGGATTGTATTGGAGACTCTGAGGAGGCATCAGCTGTATGCCAAGTTCTCCAAGTGCGAATTCTGGCTGAAGAGCATTTCATTTCTGGGGCATGTGATTAGCGGAGACGGCATTTCTGTAGATCCCCAGAAGATTCAGGCGGTTGCTGATTGGCCAAGGCCGACTACGGTATTTGGGGTACGTAGTTTCTTGGGCATGGTCGGGTATTACAGGAAGTTTGTGAAAGGATTTTCACAGATTTCGACTCCTCTGACGAGACTGACTCAGAAGTCAGTTCCTTTTGTTTGGACACCGGAGTGTGAAGCTAGTTTTCAGCGATTGAAGGATTGTTTGACTTCAGCTCCAGTGTTAGCACTTCCGTCAGGTACGGAAGGTTTTCAGGTGTTCAGTGATGCTTCACTGAAAGGACTAGGATGTGTCCTGATGCAGCATGGTCAGGTAATTGCTTATGCTTCGAGACAGTTAAAACCACATGAGAAGAATTACCCGACACATGATTTGGAGTTAGCTGCAGTTATTTTTGCTTTGAAGATTTGGCGTCATTATCTGTATGGCGTCACATGTGAGATGTTTACTGATCATAAGAGCCTGAAGTACATTTTTACTCAGAAGGATCTGAATCTGAGACAGAGGAGGTGGCTCGAGTTGATCAAGGACTATGACCTGACTATTCAGTATCAGCCTGGGAAGGCGAATGTGGTAGCAGATGCTTTGAGTAGGAAGTCTTCTGGATTATCAGGTATTTAGCTTACCTGTGATGACTTTCTGATCCGTGATTTGGAAAGATTGCAGTTGGAGGTGATTTCCTCCAGTGATTTGGAGTTGGCTCAGATGAGTATTCAGTCTACTTTGGAGACACGGATTCAAGAAGCCCAGAAGTTAGATTCTGAGTATTCGAAGTTGCTAGCACAGATTGGATCTGGTAAGACTCCTGAACTTCGAATTTCTGATTCTGGTGCTATTTTCTGTAAGAACAGGTTGTGGGTACCTGTGTCTGGAGATTTGAGGCGGGAGATTCTGTATGAATCTCATCATTCAGGCTACACTGTTCATCCAGGCAGTGGTAAGATGTACGCTGATATGAAACTTTTGTTCTGGTGGCCTGGGATGAAGAAGGATGTGGCGGAGTTTGTGTCGAGATGCGAAGCCTGTCAGTTGGTGAAGGCAGAGCATCAGCGACCAGGAGGACTGTTGCAGTCGTTGCCTATCCCTGAGTGGAAATGGGAGGAGGTAACGATGGATTTTGCGATGGGTTTTCCTCGATCACGACAAGGACATGATGCCATTTGGGTAGTTGTGGATCGATTGACGAAGTCAGCCCATTTTCTTCCGATCAGACAAACAGATTCAGTTGAACGCTTGGCACAGATATATGTGAAGGAGATAGTCAGATTGCACGGTGTGCCTCGCGTGATTGTATCTGATAGAGATGGACGTTTTACTTCCAGACTTTGGAAAGGCATTCAGCAAGGCTTGGGTACGAAATTACATTTCAGTACAGCCTTTCATCCTCAGACCGACGGACAGTCTGAGAGGACTATTCAGGTATTGGAAGACCTGTTGAGACTTTGTGTTCTGGACTTTAGCGGAAGCTGAGAAGATCATATTCCGCTAATTGAGTTTGCCTATAACAACAGTTTTCAGTCCAGTATCGGTATGGCACCGTACGAGGCTTTGTATGGCAGGAAGTGTCGTACTCCTTTGACTCTGACGGAGGTCGGAGATAGACAGGCTTTGGGTGCCACTTTTGCTGATGAAACTGCTCAGAAGATCAGTTTGATAAGAGAAAGATTGAAAGCCGCTCAAGATCGTCAGCAGAAGTATTACAATCAGAAGCACAGATTTGTTGAATTTCAGGTCGGTGACTTTGTGTATGTCAAAGTCAGCCCAATGAAAGGTGTGAGCAGATTTGGTCAGGTGAGCAAGCTTAGTCCAAGGTATGTTGGACCTTTTGAAGTTTTGGAAAGAATTGGAAAATCTGCTTATCGCCTATTGCTTTCTGATTCTATGCCTGATGTGCATAATGTGTTTCATGTATCCACTCTGAGGAAGTGGGTATCCGACTCTGGGAAGAAGGTATCAGCTGATGAGGTTGAGATTCAGGAGAATCTGGCGTACAAGGAAGAGCCAGAATTGATTTTAGCGTACGACGTCCGAAAGTTAAGAAATAAAGAGATTCCGATGGTTAAAGTCCAGTGGAAGCACCGGACTGCACGGGAAGCAACGTGGGAAAAGGAGTCTGATATGAGACGGTCGTACCCGTACTTGTTTTGACTGCGTTTGGATTGGATAATGTCGAGGACGACATTTTTCTGAGTTGGGGAGATTGTAATATCACAATCTGCTCCAGGATCGTCCAGGCCGATTTTGGATCGTCCTGGGACGATCAGTAGAAAATCAGTTCCAGATTTTGCCCAGTTTTGCTCCAGGTGATTTTCTGCATGCATCGTCCAGGCCGATTGGAGACATCGGCCAGGCCGATCGGCACTGTAGAAAATATTGTCCAGACAACAGCCCTGAGTGAAGTGGGTATCGGCCAGGACTATGATTTCTGGTCTGATCGTCCAGGCCGATATGGCGATCGGCCAGGACGATATGTGTATTACTTAAGGAAATTCTGTCGTTTTGAAGAGAGAGAAAAATCAGATTTTATAAAATATCTTTTTGAGGAGAGAGAAAGTCGAGGGCATTCTTGGAAAAGTTGATTTCGGGAAGACGCGGAGCCGTTTTCGAGCGAAGTGACTGTTGAGGATTTTGCTGTGCACGAGGTAAGACACATTCCATCTTTCTCAATTTTCAGTTCCGTCGCGGTTGGCGGTATTTTCTGTCCGGATTTCGTTTTCGTTACGGTTTTTCGTCCGTATCTTTTGATTGGTTCAGTTTTTACCGCGTAAGTTTCTGTATGTTGTTGACGTGCCGAGTGTGCACATTTTGGTTATTTTCCGAAGATTTTTGTCCGGGTATTTTTGATTCGGCGATGTTTTTCGTATACTATAATTTTCTGTGAAAGTATAAATTATCTGTGCAGTAGAATAAAGGTTCTGAAATGTTAATATCTGTATTCTGTGCAAATTTGGTAAATTGTTATTTTCAGGAATTTTGTGTAAATTCTGTATACTGCCGTTGTGCTGCCCGATTTTTGTGTAATTTCTGAAATGTCCGGATTTCTTCTGAATTGAAATGCTATGTGTATAAGCTATAAAAAGGGAGTTATAAGGGGCCTGAATCCTATGAGATTCAGTTAGTGAAATGGGAAATCTGAAATGAGCTCAAATCTGAAATCTGATATCTGTTCTGTTCCGGATCCGATGAATTCTGTTCTGGTGCTATAAGCACATCTGTTTTGGTGCCGTGAGCACAAAGGGAGTTATAAGGGGCCTGGATCATATGAGATTCAGTCAGTGTCTGGGAAGGGAGGTATAAGGGGCCGGAATCCGTAGAGATTCCGTCAGTGTCAGGGCATTTAGCTATATGTATCTGTTCTGTTTTCTGTATCTGTTCTGTTCTGTACGAAATTGTAATTCTGATATGATATGCTCCGTACGATTCTGATTTCTAATTTCTGATTCTGACTCTGTTGATTTGTTCTGATATGATCTGTACGATTCCGATTCTGATTTGATATTGGTCCGTATACGTTCTGATTTCCGACTCTGTTTCGATTTCTGATCTGATTTCTGTCTGATGAATTTGGTTTTGGTTTCTAAGAATTTAGATTGGTGGTTTGTTGCTTTGCTGAGCTGTTGAGCTCACCCTTGCTTTCTGGTGGTTTTCAGGTTCTGGGAAGGGCAAGGAGGTCCAGGATTAGTTTCAGAGTCTGATCCGATTAGGTACTTTTGTACTTTTAATTTTTTGTACAGTCATGGCTTTTCTGTTCTGTCTTTCTTTCTGTTGAAAGCCATGCACTGTTCTGTAGATGATTATTTTTGAGGAAATGAAAAGATAGATGTTTTGTTCCGCTGCATTTGATGTTTTTAGTAGCTCTGTTGTTCTGTGTGTTTCTGTTGAGTTAAGAATTTGGAAGATCAGTGCAGCAACCTAATCCAAAGCCAGATCCTGGATAAGCAAGTATAGCTCTCATCGCGATCCGGCTCGGGCGGGATCCGTCCCCGTCGGGTCGGGTCGTGACAGCTCCAGGCTAGAAAATAAAAGTTTTTGGATTGCGCAAAACATGGTTGTTTGGACTTAAAGAGGGGATTGTGCCAAAATGTTCGAACTAGGCGGAACTCAACTTTCATAATGCTTGATTGTATTGTTTAATATAACCACTTTCTTTCATCCTAAGTTGGTTGAGTCCAACTACAAAGCATGTCCTAGTAGCCATTGGCGGAACCACAGGTTCCTTAGGGGGGGGGAGGAGCTTTGCCCTCCTAAAGAAAAATTCTTTTATAGGAGAGTTAATTTTTTTTTTTCAAACAATAGAATTTTGATTATTTTGAAGAAGAAATTAAAATGCCTAGTAAATTTGAGTGTCTGGGTTATTAACATGATTATGAACTTGATTTTTAATGATTTGTACATTTGGAAGATTAATATGCCTTTATTATATTTGGTTGTTTCACAAGCAGCTCTAATAAATTGTTATTGTAAGTTGGTTTAGATTGTTGTTTTACAGGTTATTCTTGTAGGGTTGTGTAAGCTGTTACATCCTTATTCTTTCATTAGTTGATGCTGTAGTTATTGTTGTAGTTGCAGTAGTAGTTGTTGTTGTATAACTAAACTACTATTATTGTAGTGCTACTGATACTGTATTGATTGGTTGGGATAATTGATTTGATTTATTTGTAGTTTTGAACTCTTTGAAAATAGGCAAATATGAGAATCTATCTTTATTTTGATCATTTTTTTAATAGGAAAATGATGAGAAACCTCCTAAAGTAAATGTGTGGATTCTTTTGTGGTAAATGAAACTAGGTGGCTTTTGTGTTCTCTTACATCGACCATATACATTATAATTAAATAGATACTACTATTTAAGATAATACAAAATGCTGCCTTGGATAACATCACTAATAATTCATTGCTCATTTACATTTTACTAATTTTAGTACTTGTTGACTGATTTGAGGATTTGGAGATTTATTTTGAGCTCTAGTATTTATCGTTGTTTTTATTTTTTAGGTTTCTATCTATTTAACTGTTTTTAGTTTTTTTTTTCTTTTCAAATTTTGCTGATGGATCTCATGATCTCATATCCAATTCAGTTCTCCACTCCACTCCAATACTCCATGAGTTAGAGGGGGTGTAAAGTATTTAAGTAGATTAAATAGAATTTGTGTTTATAAAATAATGCAAATGTAATTTGTCATTTTTATTTGTATAAGTATAAGAGTGTAAATGTAATGTATATTAGTGTTTAGTAAATATAATTTTTTACTATTTTGTAAATGTAATTTGTGTTCATTTATAGTTGCACAAATCCTCAAATAATCAAATAATTATATGTATTTCAGTTTTTTTTTTGCATTTTAAAATTTTAATTGAATTACTTAAATAAATCTGAAATTGCAAAAAAGATAAAAATGAATTCAAATCGTGTTGGCGGGTCATTTCGGGCTGACTCAAATCCAATTCTATATGGCAGCGGGTCAAATTTGGATTGGAATCATATCGAGCTTTTATTTTGTTCGGTTGACCGGATGCAAGAAACATCCAATCATAGGCAAAAAGAAGGCGGTACCGAGGTGTACCGACGGTGTTACTAAGTTTTTTTTGCCTATGCATCCGATAGGATGACGTAATAATTGTTCAACCAAATCCGACAAATATAAAGAATTCCATAAAATTGCCGCGACCTCTCCAACCTCGGAAGTAATATACCGGAAATTGCAGAAGTACTGCAAGTTCCAAAGCTCCTACTACACGTCCGATCGACCGCCGTCTGCCTCACCGATTTTTTATGTGCTGTGCTGATCACTTGCATACCGTGGAGTGCGAGAAATCGAACGTTCTGGAATATCGTCGCCATGCGGCGCCGCTGACTTCTGGGCTTTTGCAGATCAAGCGCTCTTGAACCCTAACCCTCGTCCTGTTTCCTTCCAATCTCAGGCCTCTCCATCAATGTCGTGGTTAAAATCAGCTGTCAACAAGGCCGTCGAAGTCAGCGGCAAACACAACCTCACCCGTACTGTCCGCAACTATGCCGACACCGTCGTCCATCAAGCCGGTCAGGCCGTTGCCGGTGGTGCCAAAATTCTTCAGGATCGTATGGTAATGCCTATTCTTCAATTGTTTATTGGCTATCGATCAAATTAATACTATGGTTGATGGAAACCCTAGGGAAGTTCATAATTATTATTATTTTTCTTTATTACTTATCGGTCAATTGTTTATAATCTATCATACTTGCACACCATTTGTTTCCTTTGTTGGTATCTTACGTTTCTTGATCTCCTTTTCTTCTGGGGTAATCAAAATAATCACCCCTCAGAAGTTGACAGAACTTCTCAATTGAAGCGTGCTTATATAACGTCCGATGCAATAATTTTCATGTTCTTTGCATTTGCTAAAGTATCTTATTTGTGGATTATTTTATATTGGAATATCTAGCGGCCTTGGAAAATCTGTTCTGTAGCATAGCTTATCATGCTGGATTCCTCTATTGCAACTAGTTTTATATAAAAAAGGCTTGGTGATCTTTTAACCCTCATCATTCTGACCATTTGGCTATATCAAATTAATATTATTTATGAGGTTCATTATTGCCAAAATCATTGTGATTGAATTGCAATATTTTGGCCATCTTTCGTGCATTTGGTTTTATTTTATATTATGAATGAATGACCACTCCGAATGATTTATAGACTCTTCATCAACTTAATATTGGCCTATTTACCAATGCTTCTGATAGCATCTATATGTGTGATCTTTTAATTACACCGAAAGCTTCATACATATTTTTATGGTGAGAAGCTTTGCTTTGTTACATATGTTTGGTTTACATGTGTTTGCTTTGAAAGAAAGAAGTCCTTACAACAAAAAATCATATATTAGATCTTCAGCTGCTATTTTTGACATTAAGTTTACCGGAAACATTGAGAATTATAATTTAGCCAAATAACAACAATTTATGAATTATATGAAGAAACCAGGGAAAATGGAATTAATATATATATATTGACAGTATGCATATATGAAGTCAGACTAGCATACAAGTTTCATTTATGTAGTTAGTTTTAATGCATAGTTTTCTTCCTGTAGCCCATCCCACCCGACCTGCTCCATTACCAACCTGTAGCATACAAGTTGCATTTTTGCAGCTAGTCTCAATGCGTAGTTTTCCCACTTTATTTTAATTACACCATGTAATATTGTCAGGGTATTAAAAATTACAGAAGTTTTAAGCAAACAGTAAGAAGATTGGAAGAAGCTGCTGTCTCTTGTAGGGGCCAAGAACGAGTTCAGCTGTTGAGAAGGTGGTTGCCTGCTTTGAAAGAGACTGAACATCTTTCTGGAGGGCCAGCAGATGTAAAGAGTCCAGAAGAGCTCAGACCTTCAGAAGAAACCAAGAAGTTTACATCAGTAAGTTTACATGATTCATTAAAAGCAATTGTTATAAACTGACTGTTTTAGTATGTGATTCAGTTTTATTTTGAATCGTATGAGTTGGGTCACAAAATATCTTGAATGAGATATTCAAGTCTATTTATCAATGTAAAAAAAAAAAAAAAAGATTCTACTTCCTCTTGTTTGGCTTACATGATTTATTTTTCTCCAAGGAAAAGGGAAAATAATTCAGTTCATATCTATTGTGGGAATTATTTGGAAGATCCTAAAGTATAAACAAGCTTTTTCTGTTGTCAAGAGCATAATTGAGGTAGTCAACGACCTTAAAGTTTCAAGTGCGCACACAAAAATAGAGATAAAAACAGAAGCATAAATCATAAGGTTTATGCTTATCCAAAAAAGCACATGATCTTTGACTAAAATATATCGTTAAATAGCTGACAATTTTGTTGAGTCACTTGTATAATGGAGATATTTAGGAAGCATGTTTGTTTAAAAATTACCCATTATTTTTAACTACTAATACCATTTTTAAAGTCTACATTGATCCATGCACATTTATCTTGTGGAATGTCTTTGGAGGACTGATATGTTATTCATACCAATCATCTTAGATCTCTACTGTTAGAAATCTGAGCTACTTTTAAATAATAAACATCATGTATGGAATTATCATACATGATTAATGCCAAATAATTATTATTGTATTCACGATGGAAGATCTAGACTTGTTAGTGAAACACTCTTCAACTTTTCTTCACATTTTAGTTTGAAAATATGCAGTTTTAGTTTTAATTCTCTGACACTAATTTAATCAACTCCTATAATAGGTGCATCTCTTACCCTGCATGATAATGTCCAAACCAACCAAGTATATTTTTTTAATCACCTTATCTTTGAAATGTATAACTCCAACCTAAGAGATCTCAAATTCAGCCAAATTCCAAATGCCATAACCTTAGGAAAACAAATTATTTAATGCATACAATCCAAAAGGAAATATCTAAACAGTCCATACACTCAAATTTCCCGCCTAAATTTCTCCTAAAACCTTCCTAATCGGCTCTTTTGAAAAGGGTGGCTTGTGCGGCTCATATAGGAGACGAAACTTCCGCCTCTTCAGCAAGAGTTTGTCCGTGTGGACCGACCGGCTGGACAGATCCAATGGACCCGTCTAACACATGCTTAGCTAGTGAGAACTTAATTTGGTTTCAATCCAAGTGTAAGTTGGTTCATTGACATCCATTTGAGCTCAACACAAGTCAGCTGATCTATCTATCTATCTATTTATTATCATTGGGTTGACTTATTAGCCAAATTATATCTATAAATCATACATGCTACATGCATAGCTGAGTGCATGCATGTTGATCGACATGCATGCATAGATGGATGAATATGCACTTACATATTTTGATTCAATTTTGTCATGTTTGATTGATCCAGGCATTTCAATCTTGATACATTGGACCTATATTGTAATTGTTCTTTACTTCTTTCCCTTTGATTTGAGCCTGACCGATTTGGTTTTCCATTAATTCTCAAATAGTAAATTAAAAAAACTTAAGAAAAAAAAAATCGCACATTCATGTTGCTTGAGTCGTATAGCCTGTGCTGCTAATAGATTCTGAAACTAATCTCACTGGGAGATATTTGTATGTAATGAAATCAAGGCTGTCAGTGCAGAAGTCCCTCCCTTTATAGATGAAACAATCTTTTATTCTTTTCTGATTGAACGTTTAGCAACCAAATCAGCCGTGCCTCCAAGTAGTTGGAATGACTGATGGATATGGTGATGATTTAGTCAAACTCAATCTGCTTGATAAATTTCATCATAAGAATCATCATCTTCGTTTGCCTTAACCTAAATAATTGGGCATGGTTTTTTGAACCGTAATCCATTATAACTGTAATGCAACTAATTTAATTTGTTTGCTGTATAAGGATAGCGAAATGGAAAAACTTGTAATTTTTGGTTTATGGCTCCTAATATTTATTTTAGCAGCTATTCATCTCTTGCAACAATTTATAGTTATAGTTTCTTGACAATGCCTTAATTGTACCTGCTCTGGTAATAATGTTTCAGGTCCAACTGTCTGCCATTGCTGATGGAGGCTGCATAAAATGGATCTATTTTATATCCTATTTTATCGAAGGAATAATTTATTGATCTATGCTCTTAAACAGAGAAATATCTGAAGTTCATATAATTAGGAGGGCATTGGTACACAATAAACTGATTTTATAAAACAAACTATGTTGTGAAATCAGGCTAATGGTGGCAAATATGATGAATTGAACAAATAAATCATTTTGATATACAATGCTTAATGTTCTTTTTAGCAATTCTGAATTGTGTGCTTTCTAGGGTGTTAACAAATTCTTTATTTAGTTCAGTATGTGATTCACGGAAGGATTAATGGATTGTGGACTTCTATTTGATAAAAATTGTAGTGCAAGGATATGTAATGCTTTTCTCAAATTACTATTTCAAAGTAGTGCTTCACATGTCTATGTCTAGCCTAATAATCTTCTCTACGATGGTGTTATTTTGATTTGAAAATCTATTCTTATGGATTTATTTTGGTGTTACATTACCTTTGATTTTTCATTTAACGATCTTTCTAAATTTTGAACAGATGCTATTTTTTGATTCTGATATGGAAGGCGAGCCAATGAAATTTCGGGATGTATTTCTTCATAGCCAAGCAGTAGAAGGCATTACATTGTCTATGGTTAGTCGGCAGTGTAAATTTGTTATGTGAACTTCCTTACAATGTAGTTATTATTAGCGGTAAACATAGTTTGCATACTTTGTTACTACCTTCGACAACAATTATCTCAACTTTTATCATTAGACAAGTATGACCATCAATGTAGGATATGTATAAATGGCATGGCCGTGGTGTTTATAAAATTTTAATATAAAATATGTAATCAAAATGCCTAATGCCCATGTTTTCTATCATAAAAACATTACACAATAAAGTGTAATCTCTTGCATAAAAAAACTTGTGAGTTAACAAAATAAAAATTAATATTTGTTTCCTTACAATTACATTTCAATATTTTTTGATTCTTCAAGTCATTTAGTAGTCAATAAGACATGAGCATTAAAATTAATCATCAAGCATAACTTCAATAATATGACGTTGTATTCTCTACTCATAATTTTAAGGACTAAAAAAAAAAGATTATATAATCTTCAAAATTGTCGTATCAAATATGAATATATTGATTTATCACTAATTGTACGTGTTAAATTCAAAAAATTGGATAGGAAAAAACCTTAATTTTATTATACAAAATTATGTCTATTTATAGATCTATACAAGATGTCTTAATAAAGAAATAAATAACTACATAATAAAACATAATTGCCTTAATATAATCCTTCCTAAATTAGCCACCCAAATATAGAAGGAGATAGGCGTGATCCATGTGGCCTCCCACAAATTCCCATCCTGGTCGTGGGATCAAGTGTCAAGAGACAGTTGGGATTTAACAAAGATTAGCGTGATCCAGGTGTGCCTCCCACGGATTCCCATTCTAGTAGTGGGATCAAGTGTCAAGGGACGGCTAAGATTTTAACACTACCCTGCAAGATGGGGAATACAGATCTGTCATTCTTAGCTTGGTAATTGGTCACAAAAAAGTAGAGTTATCATGTCCCTTGGTGCACCATTGAATCATCCATTTGGTCAAAACTTTGGGAGGAATTAACTTTAGACATTGTGAAAGCGACAAATGATAGCGATGAAGGTTATATCAGTCAAGCCTGCAAAGTGCGGGGCAACAATGAAGGCTAGGTTGAACAATAGCCTTCAAGATACCGGAAATGGCTATAAAAGCCGATGATGTGATAACAGAGAAAGTAGATTAATTATCCTTCGAGTCTGTCTCGCTCTCGGTTCTCAAGGGAAGACCGACAATGAAGGCACAATAGTACAAAAGGCAATTTTTTTTTAGGGTTGCAACAAGCTTCAAGGACAGGAGCAGAAACACACGTCTTGAGCGACTTAGCACTCAACACGCATATCTCCTCTTTCCCAGGTCATCCGACTCCACCTGAACAGACTTCTGTTGGATAGGTTAGTACAGGTGCATGCAAAGCCTCTGACCCCTATGGTTTAATAAAATGCTTCTCTAATTCCAACTCCCAAACAAAGAGTTCAATGCTGTAGCGTCGGCCATCCCTTCCTTGTGGCGCTCCCATGACACTTTTGATATCTTATATTTCTCTCTTCCACATTCAATTTCTTGGCTTAGTTAAAATGAATTAACCACAGTAAAGCTCATAATTACTAATTAAGTCAAGATTATACAAACATTCATTTTAATTTATATTAATTATTTGAATTTTGAAGCAGTGGATGTCACTCAAAACTTGGACATTATCAAGTAACAATAATTAATGCTTCACTCCAAATTATCCTGTCTCTTTCCTAGTATACATCTTTTAAAAAATTTTCTTTCAAATATTTACTCTAATTCAATTATAATATCACAAAATCTATTTGAAGCACTTTAAAACAAGTATTGGAAGTATGCCATGAGAGGAGATAAATGCTATAAAAGAAAAGCATATTTAGGAGATCGTTGATCTATTAAAAGAGAAGAAAACATATAATGTAAATGGATTTTTCTATCAAATTTAGGGCAAACGGAAGCTTGAAATGGTATAAAGTGAGATTGGAACTAAATGATCTATTCAATCATATGGAATTGATTGTCGAGACACTTTTGCTCATGCTGCAAAAATGAATACAATTTGCATCTTTATTTTTCTTGTAGCTAATCATGGATGGTATATGCAACAATATGATGCAAAGAATGCTCTCTTACATGTGAACGTTGAAGTCGTCTTTATGGATCCACTATTTGGATTTATTAATTCTTTCATAAATTACAATGTACACGCTTAAAAAAAAAGTCTCTTTATGGCTTTAAAATTTTTTTAGAGAGCACAGTTTCATAGATTCTCAAGATCCATCAATGGAGCTAGATAAAAACAAAATCGTGAAGATCATATCCTCTTCATAAAATATTCACTAATGATAAATTCTCAATTGTCATCATATATATTCGTGATATAACTGTCACAGGTGATAACCATTGAAAAAATGAGTTTATCAAGAAAAATTTGCGGAAGATTTAAAGATAAAAATGTAGGGTAAATTCAAATACTGAAGATTTTAAGATAAAAATGTAGGGTAAATTCAAATACTTCTTGAGAGTAGAAGTTGCTCAATCAGAACAAAGAATATTTTTTTCTTAATAAAAATTTATCACATATCTATTGCATGAAATAAAAATGATTGATTGTAAATCATGTGAAACCTTACTTGAATCAGTTCTAAAGTTTTATATAATCTAAGAAGGAAAATAAGTTGAGATAGGACAATCTCAAATATTAGTTGAAAAATGATTTTTATACCACGCACCCATTCAAATATTGCATTTGTAGCGAGTCTCAGTAGTCAGTTCATGCATAAACCTAAAGAGTCTCACTTTTAAGATACTTATAGAATCCTCATATACTTTAAATCTTGTCGTGGTAAAGGAATTTTCTATAAAAAGTAAGATATTTTACAAATTGAAGGGTATGCTGATGGAGACTATGCAGGATCACGGGTATATAAAAAATTCATTGTTGGACATTGTACATTTTTGGGAGTAAGAAACAACTTGCTATTCAAGATCTAGCATTGAATTTAAATTTAGAGCTAGTGCCCAAAGAATTTGTAGTCTTCTATGTGTCAAAATCATTTTGGAAGATTTAAAATCAAATGGGAAGAGCCAATGTAGATATTTGTGGCAATAAATTTGTCATTAGCATTTCTCATGATCGAGTAGAACATTAACGTGCCAAGCATGTGGAGGTACATAGACATTTCATACAAGAGAAATAAGAAAGTGGGTTGATTTGCACTCCATGTGCGCGAACATGAAATCAACTAGCAAACATTCCAAAGGACTTTGTAACCCCACATTCAAAAAAAATTTTAACGACTTGGAATGTTAGATAAATACCGTTTAGTTTGAGGGGGACTTTTAAAAGATCGTTGGACCCACAAGTCAACAAATCTTTGTAAGGATCTTTGATTACATTGATTAAGGGTTTTAAACATTGGATCAATCCTCTTATGATAATTACACAGATTAAGGGTTTTAAACATTGGATTGATCTTGGTATTTATATTGCAATTTGTTTACTACTTTTTTGATGAGGACACCAGCAGGAAATTCTAGTGCGTCTATCAGAGGAGACATCGTAGATCGACTACTACGATTAGGAGTCTTTACTTGTGATGCATTTTATGTATTTCTTTTATTTATGTTCTAATTTTTTACCATTGTACTCCTGAGAGGGATTAGTTCGTGTTGTAGCCCAGAGGACAATTTAGTCTTTGTGTTTTGTTCCATGAGGTCTATATATGAAGGCCCTAGCTTTTGTATTGGGATGATGATGGATTAATGAGAATTTCTGCTTTCTTGTTCCCTCAAGTGTTGATAGCTCTAGTGAGAGGTGAAGTCCTTAGGTGAGGGAAAAACAACTCCTGCTAGCCGCAGGACGAGTTCGGGCTCTCGGTTTACCCTCCCCTACCTTTCCTCCCACTTTTCTTCCTCCCTAGCTGCCGGCCTCCTCTCCAACTTCCTCCAAAACAGCCAGCCTCCCTCCTCCTCCTCCTCTAACTGCCGACCTCTTTCTCCTCTCCACCTCTAGCCACCGACCCCCTCCCCACACAACCCAACCCTACGGCCCCAAGCCCCACCGCCAATCCTTTCCCCCACCGAACCCCAAGATTCGGCCCCTCCCCTAGCCACCGGCCTACCTAGCTCACACCCTAGCCGCCAACCCACTCCTACACTAGTCCCTTGATTTCAAATTCAAATTGCCTCTTAAATACCTTCCTAATTTATCCTATTATTAATTTAGATAGTCTCTTAATTTGAATTCAAATAGATTTGAATTTCAAATCCTCTCATAATTAATAAATCTATTTTAGGAAGCTCCCCTAATCACTCCCAATCTAAAATTAATTTGGATTTAATTCCAAATCACACATTCATTACATGTAGACACATTCGTTGAATGTGGACACCCTCCCCCCTTAGGCCGACCCCGCTACCCCTCTCTCTCTTAATTACTTCCTCCCATTAATGCTCTCAAATAAAGCCCCTCCCATCTACGTATGCCGCCCCACCCTAGCTCAATTAGAGGAAATTCAAATTTTGAATTATTCTTTCCTTCCATCCTTGAAATCTGAAATTAAATTTCAAATTTTAAATTGTTTTCCCTTCACCAACATAAACCTAAAATCTAAAATTAAAGTGGCCCCTCCCCTAGCCTTGTCCGACCACCCAAACCTCTCCCTCCTCTCCTTCTCATCTTCCTTGCTTCATACACCATCCAAGGAAGAAGAAACACAACTCCGGCCTAAGTTCCCATGAATGGCCGATCCTGAACAAGACCATGGGTTCATATATGATCATCAAGGATGAGTAGATGTGTTGAGATCACCCTTCTTCAACATCAACTTTGAGATCGACCACACCGTTGAAGACTACTTCGATCGGATCCTTTTCACTTTGACAACCGCCATCGACGAGCACCAAACCCTCGGACAGTGCAAGTTCTCCAACATCCACCGACTTCTTCCCCTCCGGATAATTTTTCATTGGGTAATATTATAGGCGTCTTCTATCTTTTGGTGGAGTCATTAAGTTTGCTGAACTTATTCTTCCACTAAATAGCTCTCAAGAGTGTGAGTGAGGGGAACTCAAGGTGAATTTTCTAATTGTTAACTAGTGGATTTCTGCTACTTGTGCATCTAGCTTTATTATAAGTTTGTTATTATTTTAAATTGCCCTCCTAATCTAGTTTGTAACCACATGCCAAAGCAAAACAACTAAGAAATCCTAGAATCTAAATCTCGTGAAACATTAATTTTAAAATTGGCAAGCTTAGCAACTTTTTTAAATTCTTGCAATTCCTTTTATGTTTCACATCACTTTCCTATTTTAGCCGTCAACCCATTTTGAGAATTTTTTTGCTTTAAAAAAAAGTAATTTTGATTTATTTTCATTATAAACTTTTTGGAGAGCTCTTTAAATTCTTCTATGGGAAGTCTATATATTTTTCCACACTTTGTTTAGAGTCATGCCATAAAATTCAAGCTAGTATTTTCTGTTTTTCTACAGAAAGTTAATTACAAGGTTTCCCAAGTTTAAAATATTTTGATTGACGGGAAGCGGCTCCACTGATACATTCAAAGGAACTTAGAATTAATCACCCAGGATGAATTAGATGCTAAGGTTGCGTCTAGGATTGCTGAAACACTCAAGGTGCTAAAATGCTACCGTACTTGCATCAGTGGGCAAATACTTTTACTAAGCTTTAAAAATAAATATATTTATTGTTAATTCATAATCACCTGATTGTTATTGCTCATTATGATGGGGTTTCTTGCTAATTATAGAGGTAAACCTCAGCATAACATTCTCCTCTGACGCAGATTCTAGAAGCACCAAATGAAGAGGAAGTCTCTCTGCTTTTGGAAATTTTTGGGTAAGGCTGTTCTTTTTTTAACCCTTTCTTCTGTAGCTTACTCATCTTTAAGAAGCAATTTATATCTCTATAAAGCTACTATAAGTTTGATAACGACAATTTTTTGGTTAGGCGTATAAAATATTCATGTGCTTCTTCCCAAAGTGCCTGCCTTTTGCTTCTTAAAAATCGCATCAATTTTATTTCTTCTATTGATGGACCACTTTGTTTAGTATGACGCAACCCTTGTCCCAAAATTGAGTATATAACCATTTAAAAACATCGTAACTATCTTACCAGTTCTTACTGATGTTTTCTGTTGGGTCTTACTGCCATTTCTTTTAGGTTTTTTCATATTTAATCCTTTCTTGTATCCGATGACAAATTAATACCATCATAACATAATGTAGTGGTTTTGTTGTTGATTGTTTGAGGTATAATGCTTTCAGATCTAGTTATACTCACCAATCGATTGTTGCTTTCCTTCTAGTTTCAAGTTTCTGTGTTGTAGTTTCCTTTCTACTGTTTCATGTTTTGTTGATTCCTTTTTTTCCTTCTTGGGTTTAGCTCCCTTGACTCTGGGTTAAACCTGAGGTATGAACAAATTTTATCAAGTTTATTTCAATAGTTCGTAACCCCCTTAACTTCCACAATGATCTAGATTAGACAATGAAGCGCAATAAATCTGAAAGGTCTTAAAATATGTATTATCACATGGGATAAAAAAATTAATCATGCTATGAATTTGGTTTTAATGAGAACCCGTAGCCATAGCACCCGCTTGCAAGCATATACCTATTTTTGCCATATAAACTTTACTGATATTTTTTAACATCTTATTGAAGCGGATACTACATGACTCTTTTGAAAATTTTCTACATATGATTGGTTTTGCAGTCCATGATTATGAAATTTTATATTTTAAAATGCTGCAATTTAGTTTTTATGACTTTTCTAAATTTGATTGTTTGTCACTTCGAAGGATTTTGTTCTAAGTTGTTACGGTAATTATTTGCAGACTCTGTTTTACAGGAGGGAAGGAAGTTCATAATGCAATTATTAGCAGCATTCAGGATTTGGCCAAAGCATTCTCATCGTACCAAGATGAAGTACTGGTATATCTATTTACGATCATCTTTTCCTTTGAAAGCAAGTACAGAGCTTCATTGGACAGTATAAGATTTGAAATAAGAATATTGAAAAGTATCGATAAACAGCATATATTTTTTTATTTATGTTTATATCCTCATAATTGATAATATTTTTTCATACCCTCTGATTGCGGATATCCCATCATGAAGATTTTCAAAGAAGGAGACGACGATCGACGGCCGAGATCATTCCCACCTTATCTTAATTTGTTACTTCTAATTTTTATTATGAATTTTCCGTTTTTACCCTTAAGAGGGTCGTCCTATGTAAGCCCTAGGGGCATATGTATCTTGTTTTAGTTTTTTAGGCTTATAGATAGAGGCCCTTACTTGTGTAATGTAATGATGGATTATTAATAAAAAAAGAATTGGAGCATTTGTCTTGATCTCTGTGTGAATTATAGTGAGGAAAAGTCCTATGGGAGGATAACCCTATTTCCACCAGCCGTAGGATGGATCTAGGCTCGTGGATTGAAGTCCCTCGGGGAGGGCAACGTAGTACCCACCAGCCACAGGAAGAGTCCGGGCTCGTGGTTTGTATCTTTTTTTTTTTCTTCTTTATTTTTGTTTCTTCTTATTTTTTCTAATCGTCACCTCCATCTTCTCGCCAATCTGCAGGTTTCATCCCCTCCACACAAACCAGCCAGCCTCTTCCCCTTACTCCACCCAAAATCCAAACCGATCCCCTCCACCTTAAACCGTCGGCTCCCACCAAGCATAGCCGCCGGCCTTGACACCTAATCTTGCCCTTCCCCACACCCTAATTTTACTACTTTCCTAAAATAGTGTTACTTATTTAGGAAGATTTTGAATTCAAATTCAAATCATTTTGAATTTCAAATTCAAATCATTTTGAATTTCAAATTCTTTTCCTAAATAACTACTCCATCTCAGGAAAACACCTCAATCTATTCCAATCTGAAATAAATTCAGATTTAATTCAATTCCCCACATTCAATGAACCTAGACACACTCTCTCCCCAATTCAAATCTTCCCCATTAATTCCTAGGCCCATTAATGATCCTCAAATCAATCAATCAAAACCCAATTAATTCCTTCCCTTAAAGCTGAGATTATTTTCAGACTTTTGAATCCGTTTTTTTCCCTATTCAAGTTCAAATTTATTGGAATTAAATTCCTTTTTCCCCTCCTCCCTATTGCCGGCCACTTCCCCATCTCCTTTCCCTTAAACTAGTTAACCAAGCCCTTATTTCATCCCTCCCAACACCAATTCCTGCAGGTTTTCACATTGCATGCTTTCTGTCCTGCATACAAAAACCAATCCTTTGATGTCCCGAAGGAGAGTAAGTGTTGTCCTGAATCTCTCGTGGCTTCTCCTTGTTGTCCAGAATTCCTGTAGGTAGATTTCTCTCTGGGGTCCTCAAATTTCAGCAGAAATATGCACTGTCTTGCTTACTAGATGGCATTACCCCTGCTGGACAGAAAATTCCAGCCAAGATCCTTGTTGTCTAGTCCTCCGGAAATGCGTCACTTGCTGACCAGAAGCTCCGGTACATCAAATCTTGATGTTCATTCTACATCAGTTTGGTATCAGAGCATGGTTACCCGGGATGCGGACTCGACGGAGTCGAGCTCTTTTCCACCCCGGGAGAATGATGCAGACATCCGATCATGAAGATTTTCAAAGGAGGAGATGACGATCGACGGCCGATATCATTCCACCTTATCTTAATTTGTTACTTCTAATTTTTATTTTTATTATGAATTTTCCATTTTTACCCTTGCTTAAGAGGGTCGTCCTATGTAAGCCCTAGGGGCATATGTGTCTTGTTTTAGTTTCTTAGGCCTATAGATAGAGGCCCTTGTGTAATGTAATGATGGATGATTGATTAAGATTTCTTCCTTCCATGAGTTCTTGTGAGAGCTTGAGAGTTTGAGAGATGAATTCCTAGGCGAGGGAAAACGGATCACCCACCAACCTTGGAGACGGCCGGGTTCATGGTTTGTTTATCGTTCTTGTATTTTCTTTCTTTCCTTCTTGTTTTCCTCCTAGCCGCCGGATTCACTAGCTGAACCACCACCGTTGGCACTACTTTCCACTTCCCAAACCCTTAACTGCCGGCCATTTAAAACCCCACCTCCACCCGCCACCCCATCAACGGCTAATCCCCATCGCCGATCGCCCGTAGGCCTCTCCCTCCATCCCCACTTGCTATCAATTCTTTCCTAAATTAGAATTCATAAATTTGGTAACTCATTATTGATTAAATTCAAATTAATTTGAATTTAAAATAGTTACTTAATTTATAAATCTTATTTTAGAAAACCTATTAAATCAAATCTTATTTAAATTTTAAATTAAGAGAGGATGGGATATTTCTTTCCAATCTTGATTTATTAATTTAAGTAAGCATTAATTACCACATTAAAGTCCCTCCTCCCCCTATAAACCGCCGCCCCCTGGATTTTGGAATTGGATTTGTTTCCTAAAGCCACCTCCTCTCTTGGAAACAATTCAAATCCTTTCCCTTTTCTCTTGGTCTAAATCTCCAAGGTCCACTTCAATTTCTGTCCACAAAATTCATCCCCCCACATTGGAAATAATTCCAAAATCTAGCCGCCTCCTCCCTGGCAGATTTGCTGAGTTTTACGTCTCCAATTTCCTCCTAAATTCCATTCGGTTTATATTTTCCTGCTCCCCAAGCTTGGTGCAAAAAGTTCCTGCATCTGTCACTTGGTTTTCCTTCAACCTGAAGGTTCACAAACGGCTGCCTTGAGAGGACAGCTTGCTGCCCAATAGTTCCCGCCGGCTCCTTTATAGTTACTTTGTCTTTTAGTCATTTAACTTCTGCTTTATAAGTTATATTGTTGTAGTTATCTCCATTCTTTTGTGTTATAAATTCAATGTATTTGAATTTATTTCATCTAGGTTTCTATATCACTTAATTAATAATATTAACTATTAATTATAAATTTCACAGTAACTAATTTTCATATTATTTATTTAATTTTGTTCTTTTAATCCTAAGCTTTCATCTTTTATATCATTTATTTTAGGGGTGTCAAATTTTGACACGACCCAAACCCGACCTGAAAAAATTTGGGTTCAGGTTGACCCGGTTAGCAAACGGGTCGGGTTCGTGTCCGAATAGCTGACCCGATTTGAGTTTTGGGTCGAATTCGTGTTGACCTGGAAACTCGAAAATAACCCGAAACCGACCCGGAATTGGTTCTGCCCGGCCTGCCTGCTCTGCCCGCAGAAAGACCCGACTCTGACGCGTCGGGTCGAGTTGCAATGCTCAGTCCGCGACTCCGCGTCAGTCGTCAACGATCAGTTGCGTGAGGTCGTCACCGGCTCGCTGCTCTTCGCGCTTAGCACGACGCAGCTCGGCTGCTGCTGCTGCTGTACCGTCGCGTCGCCGGGACAGCTTGCTACCTCGCCGGAACTGGAAGTAGCTCCACTTCTTTAGCCGTATCCCTTAAATTCGTGTTGGGTTGGGTCAACCCGGAAACCCGACGAGTCGGGTCCGAGTTGAACAAACCGACCCGTTTACAAAATCGGGTCGGGTTCGGGTCGTGTCATATAGCGCCGGGTCAGTTTGAAGTTCGACCCGAATCCGACCTGTTGACCCGAATTGACACCCTTAATTTATTTATCCTTACAAGAGGTCTCACTTTAAAACTCTACAATCTATTAATATTATAAACCTACAAACTCCACAATTTCTAAATGCAATAAACTTGAGTGCATCAATTTATCTCTACAACAACAACAACAACATCTAGCCTTTATCTCACTATGTTAGGTCCGCATCAATTTATTTTTATTTCAGGGGAAAAAATTGCCATTTAGTATTTACCCTTATCTATTCACATTGTGATTGTAAACTCCTTAGTAAGATTTCTAGAGGAGGTTCTTTATTCATGTTGCATTTTTATTATGATTTGAAGCACTTAGGTAAGCTTGCAAGATGAGGCCATAAGATGTTCTTTATCGTATTTGATCTCAATATCATAATATATTTGAAAAAAAAAAACATTGAATAATATTTTGATATAAAATTTATTAGGATAGACTTAAAATTATTAGATTTGCTTTGAGATTAGTGTAATACAAAATCTTCATATGCATTCCTAATCGTAAAGCAAATGCAATGATTTTCAAGCTTATTCTGATACAATTTGTATTAAAATGTACTGCAATACTTTCATTAGCTTTTGTGTTAATAGTTAGTAATTTTCAACCTATTCATTGACGATGTTGTATGGATCTCATTGTTGGACAGTAAAAAGTTATTAATGTCTAAGTTGTGTATGCCAGTGAGAATTTTAAGACAAATGCATGGATAGCTAAAAATGGTAAATTAAGAAATTAATATTCGAGAATGATTAGAGTGAGAATTATCTAAGATAAAACAATTTAAAATTTATTTAGGTGGTTTGAGTATGTACAAAGAGGGTTATAAAGTGAACATATTAAACTAGTGTGTAAAATTAGTACCATAGGATTAAGAAGCATAAGGATTTGCAAAGCATAGATTTACTCACACAAAATTGTGTATTGGAACTTATGACAAATGGCCATTCAGGAAACCGATCCTAAATAGTTGGGATAAGCTAAAGATGATGAGTTTTTAAGTACATCTTCAGTTTATTATTATTTTTGTTTTAGTTTAAAGAATTGGAAGCGCTAACAAGTATTTAGTTAGGTCATGCTATTCCTATGAATACGCCCCTTCATTTGTTATCATTAGTTTATGAATATTATTTAATTCTTGGTCTGGGATTTTTGGCCAGCACTAATATTGGTCTTTGGATTATGTGAGGCTTTCCCTTGCCTTTTAGAGTGTTGGAGATCATTGAGATGGCCAATTCCTTTGTTCATCGTTAAATTCTTTCTGCCGTATTTTTCTTCTATAGTCGCCAACAACATCTCTTTCCATCAAAATGTGGTGCGTAATTCTATAAATTTGTATCTCAGAAGGCTTGCAAAGAGAGTACTGAGTAGAACAAAAATTAAAATTTTTTATGATTTGTATAATATATATGGTACTAAGGGAATGATAAAAGGAAATATATAGAATAATTAATGTAAGAGTTTAGCGATCTAGGGATTTTATTCAAATTAACTACATTTGAAGTGAAAATAATAGGATATTGGATAAAGATGATGACATCCGAAGAAGGTAAAACTATTGATTGAGAAATTATGAAGTTATTTATGGGGAAAATTTTTTTGGAAGAACAGAAAAAACAATATGATGTAATATATTATTGATTGATTAAAAAAAAGTTAGATGAAATTATTCTATATAAGATGCATGAAGGCATTAGGTTCAGATGAGATTCTTATTGAGATAATGAGATCTCAAGGGTTACGAAGGATATTGCTGTGATTTGTTTAATAAATATTTTTTATAAAATTTTGAAGACTAAGACGATATCAAATGATTGAAGAAACATTTTAGTATCAATAATTAGGAACAATGACGATGTTCAAGATTTTGCTAATTATAGAGTAATCGAGCTTATGAGTTTGTGATGGATCTATGGGTGATTTATGGAATATAGAGTTTCAAAAAATTTCATAAATTTTAGAGAACCAATTTAGTTTTATGCTAAATTAATGGAGAAGTATAGAAAACGAAGAAAATATCTTCATATGTAGGGGTGTCAATTCGGGTCAACCCGTCGGGTTCGGGTCGAACCCGACTCGACACGGATCTAAACGGGTCAACCCGAACCCGATCCGTTTGCAAAAACGGGTCGGGCATTTCAACCCGGACCCGACCCGGCCGGGTTGACCCGACTTGACCCGCGACTCGGCAGTGGGTGACGCGCGCGGGTTCGGAATTGGCAGCGTCGACGGCGCGGGCGCGGCAGGCTGCAGCGAGGCAGCAGGGTAGCTGCAGTCGGCACGCGGGTTCGGCAGCGCGGGCTGGTAGCGGCACGCGGCAGTCGGCACGCGGCACGCGGGCGGCAGCGGCACGCAAGCAGGGGGCAGGGCAGCGCGGGCTGGGGGCAGGGCAGCGAAAAATTCAATTTTTTTTTAAATAAACGGGTTTGCGGGTTGACCCGGCAACCCGCCGGGTGAACCCGAACCTGACCCGTTTATCAAACGGGTCGGGTCCAACCCGGATTTTTGGGGTCGGGTCTGGGTCGGGTTTTCGGGTCGTGTCAAATATTGACACCCCTATTCATATGTTTGGTCATGAAAAAATATTCATATGATTTTTCTTGATCATGGGAAGACATATGATTGAGTACAATGAACAAAAAAAAAAAAAGATTGAGTACAATGATAATTGATTTGATGTTCTTTAAGGTTAAATGGTGTGTTTCAAATATATGTTGACATTAGTAAAAATATTTATGATGGACTACTTGTTTGGAGTTACCCATTTATTTTCAATTCTATAGATTTACATTAAATATCATCATTGAGTCTTTATATTTTTGTATTGGTTATGATGATTCTTACAAATGATATTTAAATTGAGCTGCTTGGCATCTTCTTTTTGTGGATGATATAGTTCTAATATGCCCTTTTTTGTTTTTAATCTATGATTTTCGTACTCTACATATATAAGTGATATAATAAACAAGGGCAAACATTGTTATTGTTAATAAAAATATTACAATTTTTCATTAGCAGGCACAATTTATTGCTAAAATCATACGTATTTAAAATATATTTAGTCATATAAAGAAATAATTTTTAAGAAAAGTCCACATGAAAAATGATATAAATAATAAAATAATTTAGATAATATCATAATAGTAACTTTTCTTAAAAATAGGAGTATATGTAATGAGTATTGTTTATAATTATTGTAATCATCATGCAAAGTATAAAAATTGATTATTTAAGCCCATTAAGAGCTGCTTTTAGTTTTTTTTTAAATATCTATAAAATTGTGAGTTAATCACTTATAAATATAAAATGAATTTGTTTTCATGAATTATCCATTTCTGTAATTCTTTTTTCTTGCATTTAAACAGAGTTTGTTTGCTAGTACTTTGTAATGCATGTTATTCCTTCTGCTATTTCTAGCATAACAAATCAAGCTAAATAAGGTGGACTGTGAATTGTTGCAAAGAAGTAAACTTGACTTTTCTTTGCCATCAACATAAGGATTCCTTTTCTGTTTTCTGTGATTCTCTGAGATTTAGAAATTACGTCCACCATTAGTTCTCTCTTTTGATGCCATAGCCTGTGTCACATGATCATATCTCAGTTCGCTACTTGGCTTGACAAGTCAACTTTAGAAGATTGAGGATAAATAGATGGGTTTAATCATTGGAGTTTCTATTCTGATTTTATTAGATATGTCTAGTATTTTATTGATAATTGTTGAGCATTATTTGATTACTTCAAGGATTGTTCATTCTTTTTTGACGTGCACAATGTATAAATACTCAAAGGCGGATGTATATTCTAGTGTGTTGTGGACATATTTCTCAGGTAAAGAGGGAGGAACTACTTCAGTTTGCTCAAGGTGCCGTTTCAGGGCTGAAGTTAAATGCTGATGTTGCAAGGTCGGCAAGCAACTTTATCGTGTTTTTATTTTACTGTTAGTTTTCAGGTATTATTCATGGTTATGATCATTTGTTCAACCACGAGAGGTGTAGTTATTTCTGTATGTATTGTATAAATTACAAAAACAAAATGATGTTGCATGGTTTGTGAGCAACTTTGTTGTGTTTTAATTTTAATACCTGCGACCATGTTTTGTTTATTTTAAAACACAGAAAATGCTATTTAGTTTTTATTTTCAGAAAAAAAAAACTAGGCAAATGATTGATGTGCCTTTATGAAACATTCAAGCAAGCTTTTTTTCTTCATGTAAATTTTCTGAATTTCGCTCGATTATATGCTAATACTTCTGTTATACTAATTCGCTTGTTTTAATAATTATCTAATCCTTCTCTTGTCTGGGCAATGTGTAATGAATTGGAGTACATTTAGGCCTTAACATCCATATCAGCTCAACTACAATAATTGAACTAGTAAAAACTACCGTTACTATAAGCATCATGGACTGTCCAACTTTTGCTTATATGTGTGAACCATTTTTACGGCCTATCTTCATCTAACACTTTATATGCTTTCATAACCATCTTGTAAATGCATCAATTGATTGATGTAGGACATTTTATGGAATGTAGGTGTAGCGTGCAATGTAGTTATAGATACATTCAGCCCATGAAACAAATATGCAGTTTTAATGGGAGACAAACTATTAAACAACAATATTCTACTTTTGATGAAATCAAAGATGGTTAAATTCCAATTCAGATGTAATGAGTTTTAGCTTTGTAAAATACATAATAATAAGAAATTTAATGATCATGAGACATATGAATAGTTGAAACTTATACAAAAGTAGGTTAATCTTATTGTTTTGATTTTGACAAAGCTTAATCTCACTTCCAACCAAAGAAAAAAATCAGTTAGTGAAAAGGGGGGGGGGGGGGGGGGGGGGGGAGAGACAGGAAAAATTGACTCCTAAAAAATATTCTTATGCTTTTACAAGGAATCAACCTCTCTTAGAATTCTGCAAGTCACATAGTTGTTTAATCTCATGATATGTAGAAAGTTGAAGGATTTGCACATCCAAACTCAAAGTTTTATTAACCATAAAACTAATTTCATTTGCATCAGATACACGCATTTAGACTGCTAACTATGATAAGAAGAAACTGCTGGAGGAGGATTCGAAAGTCCACAAGAATCCCAACTGCAAAGAAGATATGTTCCCAACCTAGAAGTCCTGTAAGTAAGAACCCCCGCTAGCCAGCGATAGTCCCACCTCTAATTTACAACCCTAGACAAGAGAAATATGAAGAACCTAGACATGTTGAAGGAAGAAGCTGTGAAAACAGCTAAATTAAGTAGTTGCAAGAAAGGTATCCACTAAAAAACCACAAATGAATCCCTGGCAATTGTACTAAAAGGCGACTTAATCCATTTTGCCTGCCTATGAAAATTTTAGCTTTGAGGAATTCTTTCTACAAAATTAGGTATACTTGTTGAATTTTCAATTGAGTTGTCATTTGTAAGTTTATCTCTAAAATTTGCAAGTTACATTTGGTATCCACCATTAATAATGGACGTAATTTCATAAACAATAAATAATATTCTTAGGAAGAAGATTAAAATATTTTTCTTATGAATATCACGATTGTAAAACTAGCAGGAGGTTTAAATGAAAAGAATTGAAGGCCTTTATAGATGGTTCACGATATAAAATTAGATAACGCACATTAAAAAATTGGACTAATGTATTTTATTTTTAAATTTTTTGACTTTTATGTAGTCAACCAAGTTTTATTTTATGATTTTATGTGATCATGCTTTTTATGAAACTATTTTCCAGAAGGTTTGATGAAAGAAACTTTTATGGATCTTGATAGATCATCATCTTATCTTTATTTGAATTTCACATATCTTATTTAACATGTGCATTAAATTTTTAATTGTTATACAAGTTTCAATGAATTTTTTATAGAAGTTAGGTTATGAATAATTGATATTGTAGTAGGATGTGATGCTTATAGGGTAACAATGAAATACTTCTTAATGGATAAATAATTGATATTTGATAGGAAACAAGATTCTTCTTACCAACTTGATTTTGTTGCGCATGGTAACAAACATGCATAAACCATTTCTCGAAGTATGTGTCTAGATTGTCCAAGTCTCGATAGTTCACTCTAGGTTTTCTCGTTAAAAAACAACATCAATGAAGATGTATATGCGCACTATTATATGGTGGAGATTGCAAATTTTCATGAATTTTTCATTGTTCCCTCAACGTGGGAACTTGCTTTTTTCTATTTTTTGTAAGGATCAACGAATCCAATAATATTTTTGTTTCAATTTTTGGAGCTTTTCTCCCTTTGAAAGATGGGGTTAAAGGTGTATATTTATATATATTATCATGCAATGAAGTTCTTATGAAAGTTTCAATAATATGCTCTTCTTATAACTGAATAATCACATTTTATATAAACAAACAACTTTTATGAAGGAAAAAAATCCAAATAGTTTAATTATTAAGAGTAATGGACTATGTACATTTGGAATCAACCTAACAATAGAGTATTATCTTTTATTTTTTTCTTCAAGGCAATTGTGATTAATCAATTCATGAATATGTTGTTATGATTTGATTTTTCCTGTAATTTTTTTCGTTTAATTTTAAATCAAATAATTAAGAATAAAAAAATATTTTTGTTATCGTTTTAATTGCTAATTCACTAAGAGTTGATTTTTAAAATTATTTCTTTGGTTTAAATTACATCATATGAATGATCTGTTCTGTTCAAAGTTAGGAACACTAATTGAGGTTTAGATTCATATACGATCTCATATTAAATTTTAGTTTTAGATTTATATTTTAACTCTTGTTCAATTTTAGGACCATATGCATGAATATATTATAATGTAGACTATAGTACACATTCAGTTGCAAATTATGATGCAAGTTTGTATTTGGTTCTAAATTTAAGATTAATTATAGAATCATTTTGTAGCTTCAAATATTTTTCATGTCAATGTTACACCTTGAAGGGTAAAAACAGTGAGAAAACAAGGAATAGATTCGTAGGAGATGAAAAATGAAATACGAAATTATATTGTCGAAATAATTAAATAAACACTGGAAATAGATGCTAGAATACCACAAGATACAAGTGATCCACTATTGGAGTGGTGGATCGACTTTCCCAAACCTAAGCGCAGCTAGGCACCAAGAATGCAACAACTCTCTAAAAAAAATAGCAATTAGCACATACTAAACTTAAAGAAAATAGCCCTGTTTATACACAACTCAACACTTCCTTCTATGGTGGTAATTAAAAGTGTGGAGAGTCCTAATTGTGGCTTTTCATGTTCCAAGGGTGGCTTTTCATATCACAAGAGTGGCTTTTCATATCCCGAGGATGGCTTTTCATATCCCAAGGGTGATTTTTCATGTCTTGAGAATGGCTTTTCATATCTCAAAGGAGGTGGGCCCAATGGTGCTAATCTCGTAATAATACCCGCCTCCCAAACAAGCAACATGTCCTTAAGGTGGAAGGATGAAAATTATTTCTTGATCACCTCATACGATTCCCACGTAGCTTCATAATCAAATGGATCCCTCCATCGAATTAGAACCTCCTTTGCTCCTGTCGCCCCTCGCCATATTCTAACGACCTTCATGTTTTTAAGAATCATCTCAATGTCCTCAGTTACTGTCGTAGGTAGCAAGGAAGAGGGTGTGTGATCTCTGATAGCACGCCTCAGTTGTGATACATGGAATACTGGGTGTATTGATGATGATGCTGATAACCTCATACGATAGGCTACTGCCCCGATACACTTTGTCACCTCATAAGGCTTGAAGTAACGTGGTGATAGCTTCTCATTCTTCCTCTTAGCCAGTGTCTTTTGCCAGTATGGTCTCAATTTCAAATAAATTCTTTGTCCTCGGGCTCGAACTATACTTCCTGTTTGTGTTCATCTACCTTCTTTTTCATAAGTAGTTAATTTCTCAGCAGATGCCTTTGAGTTCTGCTAGTATCTTGTCTCTCTCCTCCAAGTATTGATATGCAATGGATATTGGTGTAATGCTCTTCCCGTAAGTATCAAATGAGGTGGATCCCTCCCATACATATTCCTGAAAGTGGTAGTTCACGCAGCTGTGGAAAGATGTATTATATCAATACTTCGCCCATACTAACCATTTGGCTGATAGTTTTGGTGTGTCAGATATAAAGCAACGCAAGTATGTTTCCATGCTCCTATTAACCACTTTCATTTGGTCATCCGTTAGTGGGTGATATGTCGTGCTCCTTTTTAGGATCGTCCCTTATATCTTGAATAATTTCCTTCAAAAAATGGCTGAGGAATACCTTTTCTCTATCTGATGTTATAAATTCAGTAATGCCATGTAAGCACACTACCTTTTGAATAAAAATCGTGGCGACTAAGATAGTAGTGTAGGGATGTCTTAGCGGAATGAAATGGGCATACTTGCTTAGTTGTTCTAACACCACCAGTATCACTAAATATCCCTCGGAGCATGACAAACCCTCAATGAAGTCCATCGTCACTTCCTCCCAAACCTACTCAGGTAAATCTAATGGTTGCAGTACCCCCCCGGTAGTCAAGTACTTGTGTCACAGACACACATCACACCTTGCTACCATACCTTCTACATCCCGATGCATTCTGGCCCATTATAACTCAGGTAATAGTCGGTTGTATGTCTTTTTTACTCTTGAATGTTCCCCTATCGCACTGTTATGAAACTCCTGCAGTAGCTTGGGAATGTAACCTGAGGTCCGTGGTAACACAAACCTCCCATGGTAGAGTAGTTGCCCCCCCCCCCCCCCCCCCCCACACACACACACACACACCCCTCAGAGCATAACTTGGGTGACTGTCCGGGTGATTTAGCAACTCTTCCCAGATCTTCGTCAACCCTTCATTTTGCTCACTCTCCCGCCTCAATGCTTCCCAGTCTAAGATCATTAGTACTGACAAGACTGCCAACTGGGGTTCCTCAACCCTCCTAGATAAGACGTATGCTGTCTTGTTTTCTAAGCGCTGTCGATACTAAATCTTAAAACCATATCTAAGCAACTTTAGGCTCCTCAATGATCATCCATTATTCCAACAAATATTTCAGACTTCTCTGATCTGTCCTAACTATGAAATATCTCCACAACAAATAGGCCCGTCACTTTTGAATAGCCAAAAAAAACGCTATCAGCTCCTATTCATACACAGACTTGAGCCTTGTTTTGGCTACTAGCACCTGGCTGAAATATGCAATAGGCCTTTGGCCTTGCATGAGTATTGCTCCCAGCCCATAATCGGACGCATCTATCTACACCACAAATGGTCTCCCAAAATTTAGGAGCGTCAATACTGATACGTTAATCATAGCTTTCTTTAGCTCTTGTAAAGCTCGTGTCGCTCCCTCCCCCATTTGAAGCTTTCCTTCTTCAATTCTTCTGTCAAAGGTCTTACAATGGCGGCGTATCCCTTCATAAAATTTATGTAGTAATCGGTGAGCCTTAAGAACCCGCGCAACTCCTGTGGGCTCCGAAAATTCGGCCCCGGCCTCCGCATCGCTTTTCTTTTATCCGGCGAGGGAGTTTTAACGAACTAAGTTCCGAGGTAAATTTTGGAAGGCAGATGGGTTTGTAGATAAGACACTACCCAGAGATTTCGCCCTCATTTTGTGAGGACTTTATGATCTGAGTTCTGGTTTCCTATAGGCGCAAGCCCCTATAGTTAATTACCCCTCCCGATCACGGGAGAGAACTTTCGATTAAGGCTAGTCGTTGATCAGATACGTATAGAATACGTGTTATCTGGCATATAGTAGCAGCAATGGGTTTAGGTATTGAAAATTGGATTTGGATTTGAGAATTTGGGAAGTTTATATTTAAAATAGAAATTGCACCCTCTAGCACTTAAAGCGGATGGTGGGGGAATGGATGATGAACCCGATCAAGATCCCATGGTTCCGTCGTCCCGGGCCATCGTGGTCCCTGGTCTACTTAGTCAGAGGAGGTAGTCGACCCAACCTGACAGAAGGATCCTTGTCGGCAGCCATGGGTTGCTTCGTCCAAGGGGACCTTGTAGACCGGGGTTGGATGTTTGTCTAAGGGGACAAATTTGAATCCACCTTAGCTAACAGAGGGCTTTGTGCCCTATCGATCATATCCTATTGATTCATATCTCAAGGATTTGATGCCAATAAGGAGCGTATTGGCTCTGGCCATAACCGGTATTTCGTGGTGCCATTTGGCGGCAAAACCACTCGGTTCAGAGGGCCCCTGGTCGTCGTAACCGTTTATCCTGCGGTGCCATTTAGCGGCAGACCGCCGGTTAGAGGACACGTACCACGTCCTTACTGGCAAGAGATTGTTTGAGAATGGATCCTAGTGATATTTTCGACTAGACATTTCGCTCTTTGTGAGCTGAAGTAACATTTCATATTTGTCCGCCTCGACAAACTTTTGCGGAGGGCTGATGGATTTTGCTTTGAGCGATTGATGGTTAGATTTCAGATTTAAATATCTGAACATTTGGGATGGAATTTGGATTTTTGGAATATTTGGGTGGTATTTGAAAAATATTTGGGAACCCCTCCGGTTGAGATATGCATTCAACACGGCCATCATCGGGGTGAAATGTTTGGATTTTGTATAGGTTTGAGGGCATTTTTGAAATATATTATGGACCCCTCCGGTTGAAATAAGCAATCAACACGGCCATCATCGGGGTGTTTAGGGATCATTTCCATTTGATTGAACCTTGTCGACCCTATCAACTTATCGATAGGGGATCGGGTTTCATAGGCTTTGTGCCTTTTGTTTAGTGAATTCTCTTGATTTTAGGCCTTGAAGGCCTAAAAAGAATGTATTTAGACGAATACATCGGTTGCTACAACCGTGTATTTTGTTAGGTAGTTCGAATCTTGTCGACTTCTATTGATCCGTATAGAAGGATCAGATTCGAATTTGAATTCACTTATTTCCCCGCGCAGCATCCCTAGACGTCACGTGTGTACCAATAACACGCTCGCCGGGGCCCATGCGGGTTTGGATTGTATTTTCCCCTTGTGTACCTATGTGTATACAAACTAAGGTGCACGTGCAGGGGTACTTTGAAATAATTATAGACGCCTTCTGTCTGCTTGTACGAATGTTGCAGATCCGGTGGCGTTGCGTTGTAGATTGTAGACGCCTTCTGTCTGCTTGTATCAGTGTTGCAGATCCGGTGGCGTAGTGTTGTAGGTTGTAGACGCCTTCTGTCTGCTTGTATCAGTGTTGCAGATCTGGTGGCGTAGCGTTGTAGGTTGTAGACGCCTTCTGTCTGCTTGTAACAGTGTTGCAGATCTGGTGGCGTAGCGTTGTAGGTTGTAGACGCCTTCTGTCTGCTTGTAACAGTGTTGCAGATCCGGTGGCGTAGCGTTGTAGGTTGTAGACGCCTTCTGTCTGCTTGTAACAGTGTTGCAGATCCGGTGGCGTTGCATTTTGATGTTGACTCCCCCTTTCTCAATCACCGGGGAAGGATTTTCTGAATTTGGGAGTCAAAGACTGTTGATTTGGGGAGAACTCCCTTCAGGATCTTTAGTGTAGTAGACCGTCATTTTTGGTATTTGTAGACATCAGAACTGTTTTCTTCTCGAGTATATAATTGAGAAGAGACTTTGGAACACCAGGAAGTTTGGTTCTAATTTGTTCAAACTTCCTTTCTGATTCTGCAAAAGAGGTGTACTTTTTGTACATCGAGTCACTCTTATACCCGACATACTTGGAGATTTGGGTCACCGCTGTCGTAGGTGATGTTTGTGCTTGTGTCCACAGTGGTTCGTTATGCTTACGATGTACACACTGTTGTTATCCACAAGTGGTTCGTGCTTATTTGGAAGGACCCGTGGTATTTGCTACGATCTCCTAGAGATGTTCGTAGGAGATGTACTTGTGTCCACAGTGGTTCGTTATACATACGACATACACACTGTTGTTATCCACAAGTATTCATTTGCTGGAGATCAGTTGTATCCGCTACGACCTCCTAGTAGTATTTGTAGGAGAGCCCATGCTTTTGCATTGAGACCACCTTTCACCAATCTCAGGTGGTTGGACGATTGCATCTGCTGTAGGGGCAGATCTTTGATTGCTGGTCTCCAGTATTGCCATCTCAATCAACAGGCATTTTGTAGAGATTGTCGTAGGAGTTCGCTGCATTCTTTGTTTGCATGTATTGAGGTCTTGTAACGGACTTTGAATCACTATTAACCATACACATATTCTTGTTTGAACTCCCTTGTACAGGATTCAAGCCTTGTCCTTGTATGTGTTTGAATCCAAGTCTGAGTTCCAATGTACAAGTTCAAGTCTTTGCTCAAAGTTTTGTTCATCTCGTTTGATATTCAAATCAAATGTGAAACTGAGTTCCTTGTTATTCTTAGAAGTTTGAGTTCTTCTTTGTTCATGTTGAGCTTGGATCTAGCTTGAGTTCAGATTGATTTGAATTTGGGTTCAATCTGAGTTTGAGTAGGAGTTCATAACCCCCACTTAATGTTATATAGTTCGAGCTCAAAGTACAAGTTCAAGTGTCCCATGCAGTCCAAGTCTTGTATTTGCTTGAGTTCAAATTGTTCAAGCCATCAACGCTCAACTTGGTTCCTGAGTGCGAGTTCAAGTTCCAAGAACTAATTCAAATTGATTGTCAAGGTTCCTCTGAAATCTTTTGAGTTTAATTTCTTGTTCAAATGATTTGAATTGGACTTCAGCTTGATTTTGCTTCATTTGGATTTGATCTTTAGAAATCATTTGAATTTTGGTTCAGATTTAGATCCCCAAGTCTTTTGTTCTTCGTACAGGTCTTCTGCTCATTTTAGTTCAATTTCTGTGCTCTTCTGTTCAAGTACATATCTTCTATATTGTTGCCCAAGAAGATTTTTAAATTGTTCAAGTCTTTGTAGATTTCAGTGAAAATTTCGGCAGCACCCCGGCATATCCCCCGTTTGGGGGAAAATTGGGGAGCTGGGCCTTCCCACCACGCTACTAGAGCATGTATGGTAGGTGTCCTTGGACACCGCGGCCGTACAAAATTTCATCCCACCACGCTACAAGAGCGTGTATGGGGCCTTCAGTAGTACCCGTACCAGAACAGCAGTGACGTACCAGAACAGCAGTGACTCCCCACCACGCTACAAGAGCGTGTATAGGGCTCTCCCTCCTTGTCGTATGCCTCGCACCGGGCTCCCTCCTACCGTGCTACAAGAGCGTGTATAGGTGGTTCCCCGGTCCGCTGCAAACGTCGAGAATGGGATTTGGAACATCATACCTTTGCGTAGCAGTCGTCGGCGGTGTCGGTGTCGAGGTCGAGGTCGAGGTCGAGGTCGTCCCCACCACGCTACAAGAGCGTGTATAGGGCTTACCCGCCTCGTCGTATGCTTCGCACCGGGCTCCCTCCCACCGTGCTACAAGAGCGCGTATAGGTGGTTCCCCGGTCCGCTGCAAACGTCGAGAACGGGATTTAAGTTAGAATTTTATACCTTTGGGCCCGGCGACGATTGTCGGCTGGAGGAGGTGGCTCGCGGATCAAGGTAAAGGGGAAGGCATGCTTCTACATTAATATTATTATTATTATTATTATTTTAAATTAATTTTAATTAATTATAACTAATTACTCTTTTAAAATAATTAATTATAATTATAATAATTAATTTTAATTAAAATAATTAATTATGCTTAATTTTAATTAATAATAACTAATTAAAATTAAAATAATTAATTTTAATTAATTATAGTTAATTATTAATTATAATAATTAACCATAATTAAAATAATTAATTAAGATTAACTTAATTAACTTTAAATCATTATTATTAAAAATAATTAAGTATAATTAAAATATTTAATTGTAATTAATTATTAATTATAATTAATTATTTTTAAAATAAATTAATTATAATTAAAATAAATTAATTTTAATTAATAATAATATATAATAATAATAAAAATAATAAAAATTTCTCTCCCTCAATCTCTCGGTTCAACGGATTACGGGATTTGGCCGGAGTAGCGTGGCAGAAGGGAGAAAGTTACCTTCACCTCCAGCGGCTCCTGTTGCTTGCTTCCGATCAAAATGTAGTAACTTCCGATCCGAGAGGAATGTCGCCAAAGGAGCGAAGTCGGACGACCAGGAAGGAGCCGAAGAAGCACTCGGGAGGGAGAAAGGGTCTTCAAAGCCGGCGATCTCTCGTTGTTGCTTCCGATTTGGATGCCGTAACTTCCGATCCCAACAGGAATGGAATGTCGTCGAAGCAGTGAAGTCGAACAACTCAAGGAGCCGAAGAACCGATCGAAAGGGAGAAAGCTATCTTCACTGCGAGCGGCTCCTACAGCCGCTTCCGATCAAAATGTCGTAATTCCGATCCGACTGGAAGGGCGAGTCGTCGAAGGAGTTACGTCGAACAGCCACTGAGGAGTTGGAGAAACGACGGGAGGGAGAAAGTTATGATCGCAGCGAGCGAGCTCCTTTGCTTCCGATCAAGATGTCTTAACTTTCGATCCTACAGGAGGTGTCGTCGAAGGGAGTGAAGTCGAACGACGGTAATGGAGTCGGATGGGGGAGAAGCACGCAAAGGAAGAAAGTTATCTTCACAGCGAATGAGCCCTCGTTCTTGCTTCCAATCCTAATGTCGTAACTTCCAATTCGACAGAGAAAGGACGTCGTCGTGCAAGCCTTATGCGGAGATCGTGGGAAAATAAGCGACGTCGTGCTGAATTCGGTGCCGGACAGGTACGTGGATTTTAAAATTTTTTTTTTTTGTTTTATACGGCAGGTCAACAACTCCTTCCAGTTCTTAGGAAGAGGCTAGTCCACCATGGACTAAACCTTGAACTGGTCAGTTGACACCCTCTTTCTGAACATCAAATGTCCTAAATACTCTACCCATGATTGGCCAAACGAGCACTTTTTCCAATTGACAAACAATTTATGGTCCCTCAAGGTATCTAGTACTGTTTTCAAGTGTTCCCAGCGTTATGTTTCTGTCATGCTATATATCAAGATGTCATCAAATAATATCAAGATAAATCTTCTAAGATACGACTGGAACACTCGGTTCATGAGGGACTATAAGGTGGCAGGGGCCTTGGTAAGACCGAAGGGCATCACTAGGAACTTGTAGTGCCTCTTATGTGTCTTAAAGGCCGTCTTGTGCACCTCAGCTACCTTCATCCTTATTTGATCATATTTCGACTTCAAATCAATCTTGAAGAAGATTACTTCTCCAAATAACTTATTCAAGAGTTTATCAATCACTGGAATAGGAAACATATCTAGCACCGTTTCCTTGTTTAGAGCCCTGTAATCTACACAAAACCTCCAATTGTCATCCTTCTTATTCACCAGCCGAACTTGACTAGAGAAATGGCTCACACTAGGTCTAATGATCCCTGCTTCAAGCATCTCCTTGATCAGCCTCTCTATCTCATATTTCTGAACTTGGGGATAATGATATGATTTGACCCCTATAGTATATGTCCCCTCCTTTAGGGTAATGGCGTGCTCATGCTCTAGTGCTGGTGGTAACCCGATAGGTTGCCTGAAATTGTTGTAGAATCTGTTGGACCCCCAATTTGATTTCCCCTGTCTCCTGCTCCTGGACCCCCTCTATGCTCTGTAACTCCACCAAGTACCCCAGGCCCTCTGATAGGAAACACTTGGATTTCCAAGTGTTTCACACCAAAACCAAGAGGATCCAAAAGAAAAGCTGCTGTCCACAGCAGTAAAACAGCCAACTGCACAAAAATCTGAGAGGAAACGTAGGAAAAACACTGCAAACACTTTTATTTCGATAACGGATGAAAAGCACTTGCAAGATACAGCTTTCCTTCAATTCGAGAGGAAGGAAAAACTCTCCAAAAGATCTCCGGCGAAGCCAAGAGCCCAAGACACCAAAACCTAGATCTCAAAACAATTCCAATTCAAGATAACCCTAATTTCCCCCTAAACTCCTCCTTATACAAAATTAATCATAAAGGATAATAATAAACTTCCTAAAACAGCCCTCACATTCAAAATTTCCCTCCTAAACCTCCCCCCAAGCGCTCACGTGGACCTCACGCTCCGCCCGCCCCCTGTTTCTCCGCCTGGAGTAACAGTGGACCGGTCCGGGTTGGACCGGTCCAGCCGGCCCCTCCTGGGCCGGCGTAACACCCTCACCCTGGATTTTCCTGAGCATGGTTTTAAGTGACATCATGGTTTTGCATAAAATAGCATTCCCTCACAACACTACCTTCTTTTCCTCTACATGAACCTCCATGGTCAGTAAACTTCATCCCTATAATCACATCTATATTTCCCACGTCCAGTGGAAGGAAGTCTTCCACCACTTGAATATCCTGCAAAGTCATCCCCACCCCTTTACATATTCCCGACTCCTCTCTATCTTACCCGTCCCCATCATCACCCACATTCTTCTATCTCCACCAATTACAACCTCAATCAATCCACGACTCAATTCGAGATGAAGTTATGTGTAGTCCCACTGTCCACCAAAATCACCACATGTTGTTTCTCGATTTGCCCCCTCACTTTCATGATGTGATTTGGAGTGAATCCCACCACAAAGTTTAGGGACGCCTTTGCCACATCTAAATGTAATTGTAATGTTTCCTCTACGTCCTGCTCCAGCTCGTCCCCGCTTCCTCTCCCTCTCAGACCATCAAAACCTGAAGGGCTCAATCCTTGCACCTATGTGTCAGTGTAAATCTCTCATCACACATAAAGCATAACCCTTTTGCCCACCTATCCTACACCTTTGCATCTGTGAGGCGCTTGAAATTGCCACTAGGACAAACTCTAGTGCCCTTCCCCTTCGGCACTTCCTTCTGGAACAACACCATATGGGTCTTCGGTGCCAATTTCGTAGAGGTACTCTTGTAAGTCCCTTCCATGGTGTTGCTTCGACTGGCCTTCTCCCTTTGATAAATATTTTTCTTCCACCCTCTGAGCTAGCTCCATCGTCTCCCTCAGCCCTTTAGGTCTCAAAATCCTGAGCTCTGCTTGTATGACTTCCTTAAGGTCCTTCATGAAATTCCCTTCTTACCCTTCAGAAAGCCTCCTTCAGCTTACTCGACAACAACTCAAATTTCTTCTGATACTCCATGACTGTCCCCTCCTGAGTTAAAGCATATAAATGCTCGTTGAGGTCTCCTTCTTGAATGGCTCAAAAATGTTCTAACAAACAATCCTTAAAACCCTCCTATGAATATATCAGATATCTAGCCTCCCTCCATTGAAACTAAGCTAGTGATTTTCCTTCCAAACATAGCCCCGCCGTCATGAGCTTCTCCCTGTCCGTCAGCCCATTGATAACAAAGTAACGCTCCACCCTATACACCCAAGCCTGAGTATCTTCCTCTTCAAAAATTGGCATCAAAAGCAATCTATCGGTCTTGGCTGCTGCTGCATTTTAATTCAAGGTGTGGATTACCTTATTTGCTCAGTCAATCACAGAGAGAGAGAGAGAGAGAGAGAGAGAGAGAGAGAGAGAGAGAGAGAGAGAGAGAGAGAGAGAGAGAGAGAGAGAGAGAGAGAGAGAGAGAGAGAGAGATACTTGGTTGCATGAAGAGACAACCTCTTTAGAAGTAGGGCAGGTTAAGAGAGGTGGGCTCTGTGATGGGGACATTAGATAATGGAAGGTTTATCAGAGGTGTGGCCGCCAATCTACGGCCACGATCGAGTCATTGTATTTTTTATTTATTTATGTTATCATTATATTTTCTTATTTCCAGTTATCATTGTATTTGTTTTATGTGATTTCCTTTTGTACCCCTTTAGTAAGGGATGTCGTATGTAAGCCCCGAGGGCAGTGTCGTCTTTCTATTTCTTGAATCTCATGTACAAGGCTATTTATAGCCCCTTGTTTGCTTTTCGAAGGTAATGAATGATTATTTGAGAATTGTGTTTTCTTGTTGGAGTTCGTTAGAGAGCTTGAGAGATCCCTTGGAGAGAGAAATCGGCGCATCACCCACCAACCTTGGAGACAGCTGGGTTCGTGGTTTTCTTCTTTATCTTTACCCTTTTCCCTTCCACCACCACTACCGGACATCATTACATCCAAACCATCTCCATCTCCAAGCCATCGTCTCTTCCCAACCGAGCTCCACAAATTTTCCCCCACTTGCCGCCGGCCACCTAGCCTCCCGTCCCGATTCCTTTTCCCATCACCCAAATTCCCACACTAATCCACCGCCCCACCCACGGCCAATCTCCACCGCCGGCTCCTCCTTGGCCTCTCCCTCCTTCCCACTTGCTCTCAATTTTTTCCTAAATTAGATTTCATAAAATTGGTAACTCTTATTTGAATAAATTCAAATCAATTTGAATTTCAAATAGTTACTTAAATTATAAATCTTATTTTAGGAAACCTATTAAATCAATTCTTATTTAAATTTTAAATTAAGAGAGGATGAGATTTTTCTTTCCAATCTTGATTTATTAATTAAGCAGTAATTACCACATTAAATCCCCTTCTCCCTACATAAGCTGCCGGCCCCTCATGGGATTAAAATTAAGTTAGTTTCCTAATGCTACCTCCTTTTCTTGGAAACAATTCAAGTCCTCTGAGCCAATTCTCCAAGAAGTCACGTCAATTTCCGTCCACTTATTTCAGCCTCTTGAATTGAAAATAATTCCAAAATCTGGCCACAATCCAGCCGCCCCTCAACTGTTTTGCTTGGTTTTATTTCTCCAAAATCCTCCTAAAGCTGACCCGATTCATAAGTCTCCTGCACTCTAAGTTGCTGCCAGAATTTCCTGAACTTTCCCTTTGGTTTTCCTTCAACCTGAAAGCTTCCAAAGGCTGCATCGAGGAAGCAGTTTGCTGTCTACTAGTTCCCACCGGCTCCCCATCACCATAGTATCTTCAACAAAGCTTGTCCTTGCCGTCCAACACTTCCCAAAGTCAAAACAGCGACTTCTCGCATGGATGGTTGATCCAGAAATAGAATACGCCCTCACCTACGATGAGTACGGGTTCGTGTGCATCTTGCATTCAACCTTCTTCGACGTCAACCCGAGTGTCTACCACACGGTGGAAGATTATATCGAGCGGATCTTGGATACTTTGGTGGAAGCCATCGAGGAAAAATTGGAGATTATCGAGTGGAGGATTGCTGCCGATCCTTGACGAAGGTTTCCTACGTCCCTTTTCTCTTATTTCTTGAGTCTAACTTTTCTCGTGGTTTGATTATAGTCACAAAGGCCGACCGTCGCCTACTTCTGCTAAGCTTAGTAAACGTAGGATTTTTGAGTGTATTCATGTGTTTGCTAATTTCATTGTTTGACTAGGGATTTTTATTAAAACTGCTATTTTGGCATGATGTTGTTTTCTAATTTATTTTGAAGTTTCAAATCTCTGGTTATGTGACTTAGCCTATGTGGGCGTGACCCCTTTTTTTGTTTTTTTTCCGTTGTTTTAAATTGCTAAAAGTTTTCTTTGTTATTTCTCTAATCAAGAGTTGTGCAAAATCTTAACCAAAAGCATTGCATCCATACGTAGTTCTACATCACTCTGTGAGTGTATTCTGTTAACTTTTGTTCATAGCTGCCTTGGGTGCATCATATGAATTTGAAAGCTACTAAATGCAGGATTTTTTAAAATAGGGAAGCTTTTTCCAATGCTTATTTGTGTTGAAGATTGTTGATTAGATGCAGGGACTATTTAAGCTGTGGTTGTGATACATTGATTTGTTAGCTGAGCTTTAATTTTACATTTTTTTCATTAATAAAGTTAAACTAAACAGGTGTCATGTTCTTTCCAAATGGCCCTTTCCATTTTAATGTTCGACATACACGCTTTGTTATTTGACTGATAGTTAGTCATCTTATATTTTAGAGTTCATAATATTTTTATGTAGTTTTCCTGTTATAAACAGTTGTAGTGAAGATGGAAAAAAATTTGAAACTGCATGGTAAGCATAATTTGTCTATTTTTATAGCTGATCTTCCCTTGGCTTATTTCTCCCTCTTCTCTGCAGAAAATATAAAGAAGAATGAGAGCTACTCTTACGATCCTCCTATTTATGTGCTTTGTTTTCAGACTAGATGCTGAAGTAGCTAAACTTAGGCAAAGCATTGGTGGGATTAAATCATTGCAAATTTCTTCAAGTGAAAGCCAGGACAAAACATCAGAGAAAGCAACCCTTCTAACTATGGAGGTTTGGCTAATTTTTAAGTTTAGGTTTTGGATTTTTCTCATGGACTCTTCAACTTACTTCTATAATATTCTTTTAATAAGTTGAGTATTTCTCTAATATTATCTTATAAGGGAAAATGTTTCAAAATAGACCCCATCTATTCCCAGAGTTTTATATTTCTCCAATTTGGTCCCTCCACTAAACAAAATTGATCCCAAATGATCTCTCGGGGACTCTATTGGGATCAATTTTGTATTCAAATTTCTACCAATTTTTACTTGAGGAATTATTTAGGATCAATTGTGTATAGCCAAGGGACTAAATTAGAAAAATGTGATATTCAAGGACTAACTTAGCCACATACAATTTGGCAATTTAGGGGGGGTTGTTTTTTTATCATATAATTTTTATTTCATTTGTTATTTTACTATTTTATATATACTTTTCTTATTTTAATTATGCAAAACTATTTATGTAGGATTGTTAAAATAGAAATATATGATTTTCACACTTTTTTTGTTGAAAGTTGAGCAAGCCATTCTCATTAAAATAAAGGAAAGATTTCTAGGAATGAAAAAGAATGAGTTCAATAAAAGCTTAAGAGGACAAGAAGGAAAGTGATTCACTTCCCGGTGATGTTGATTTTACCGCACAAATTTTATTTTGCATTGTTAATTCAAAAGAAGAATAGTGTCAAGGATTCTTTTTTTTTTGTCAAGAAAACACTTGACATTTCTTTCATTTGAAATGGTTAATATGAATGTAAAAAGTAGACCTCCCAATGTTCTCTGAAAGCATTTCACAATATAAACATTTTTCCAAGTATTAAAGGCAGAGTCCAAGTACTTAAAAAGGGAAGACGTACAAGAAAGGCTATTTAGTTCCGTCCAAATATGAGAAATTGTACTACATCCATAGAAGATGTGAAAATTATCATCATTGTTGTTTTTACATGTGCCATAGCTTACAGTATTAATAACACCTTTGTTTAATAAAGAGACCTTCTAGGAATTATACTTATATAAAGAAATTAGATAAGGATCAAAATTTTAGGACTAATAAATTTACAATTTCATTAGCTAGTTGGTAAATGAAAGTTTATTGCCATTAGACTAAAAAGAACTTATAATGAACACATCATTGGAAGAAAGCTAATAATAAATGTTCCTATCTTATTTAATACCAAATCATTTGATAAGAGATAAGAGAAATTTCTTCTTATCATTAAAGTGAAAAGGATTGTCCTCTTTTCTTGTCCTATGTCAACTTCTGGTCGTAGTATGAAGGGAAGCAATAGAAAAGATCATGGAATTGAGAAATGAGAAGAAATTATTAATCCGCTTGTCCTTTTAAAAATTAATTTTTTGGGTGATTCATACCATTGGCCTTAGAATGTTGATGGTAATTTTTTGATATTTTTTGCTGAGTAGTTAATGTTTATTATTAGGAAAAATAAACTAATAGCAATTAGATAGCTATCTTTTATAATATTTGACTAATAAGAGTCGGTGCACTTTTTGGGGTTTTCTTGCCCTTTTCAACGAAGAAATGGTTTTCCTTTGTAATTGTTATATTGATAATGATAATTACATGTATCTAGTTGAAGGCCTGATAAAGCTGAAAATTGTTTCGGTTTTCTTGTGCTTTCAAGCATCTGCGTTCATAACTTTTGATCTATATGATGTGATACCACATGCAAGGAGCTTCTAAAGAAAATTAAAAGTGAATGACAACGTAATTTCAATTAATATCTTATTGAGATAGCAAGAAAATCATTAAAGAAATCGTGTTATTAACTAGCTTAGGCGAAGAAGTATGCGTAGATTGATCAAAACTCATGGATAAACAACGATAGTAGCAACACCAAAAACTATTAAACAACAATCCGTAATTTAATAACGAGAAGTTCACCTTGGGGATTAACCACTCAACTAAACTAGGCTTAGCGGGAGAAGATTTTCAGCACACCAAACGATGCCACGAGGAAGGTTGCAATGCCAAGGGTCTTGAGCCACGGAGAGGTTGCCGGTGGTGGAGGACACACGGGCGACGTGCTTTCAATAGTCCACCCGTAATCTTCGAACCGCTCGTCTATGATGTCGATGAGTGTGGGTAGGATGCGGTTCAAGTAGTTCTCCGCCGTTTCGTCGAACCCAAACCCGACGTCAAAGAAGGGAGAGCGGATGGGGTGAATATATCCCTCGTCGTCGAGCACCAATCCACTGTCAACTTCCGGATCCGCCATGCATGGTTGGCGTGTAGAAATTTCAAGTAGAAGAGGGTTAGGGGAATGTAGTGGAGACTCCTTGTCTTGAGAAGAGGAGGGAATCGAGGGAGGAGCAAATCCGGCGGGATTTCTCAGGAGGGGTGGGCGGCGGGTCCAAGAGGAGGAGCTTAGGGTTTGAAATTGCAATCCTAGTTAATTCCCTAATTAAATCTGAAATAAATTTCAGAATTAATGATGTTTGGAGGGAATTAAATTAGGATTTGAATTTGATTTCAAATAGAAGTGGAGCTATAATAGGAAACAACAAGGGGAAGCCCATGAAAGGGGGGTCGGCGGTCAATAGAGAGAGGTAGGGATTTGAAAATTTAAAACTGAAATTAGATTTCAGTTTTAAGTGAATTAGGAGGGAAAATTGATGTGAGTTAACTCCTAATTCAAGAGAAATCAATGCCTTAATGGAGCATTAATGGGGTTCCACCCAAACATGGGGCCGGCGGCTTCTAGAAGGGGGATTTGGTGTGGGTGTAAGTGGGTGGCTTCCAAAATTGCATGCATGATGTTTGAAAGGGGTTAAAACAAAATCCATTTGAAATTGAAATTCGTCATGAAAACGAATTCAAAAACTTTCCTAATTTGGAAATTCTAAAATAGGAAAGATTTTGGCATTCGAAATTCGAACTTCAAAATTTAGCTTCGAATGGAAGAGGAGATTGGGTCAATGGTTGGAAGATTCCCGGCTGGATGGTGGTGGTAGGATGGCCGGCGGCTAAGGGGGGGAGTTGAGGTGGGCGGTTTGGAGAGAAAGAGGGGAAATCGGGTATGGGGGATAGACCACGAGCCACGGACTCTTCCAATGACTGGTGGGTGTTGCTTTTGCCCTCACCTTGGGCTCTCCATAGAACTCACACAGAGATCTAGGAGAAGAAGAACTCACTAAGAGATCTTCAAGACGGAACTCACAAAGAGAACACAAAAGCCAAATTTTCATTCAAAAATATTCATTAGCTATTACAAGAGGAAAGACCCATATATATAGGTCTCAAGCATACATGAATAAATAAAGACTAAATTGCCCTCAGGGCCCCAACATAACTCAACTCAATATAAGGGTACAATAGGAAAATATAATAAAAAAAATGCATAAACAATTAGAAAAAAATAAGCTCTGAATCGTGGCCATCGATCGGTGATGCACATGTTTGGACTTTTAGATCGATGTCCTCATCACTATAACTCAAAAAAGTATTGCGGATTTGTATGAAAAAATATGAGTACCTTTTGGTTGTTGCAGTAAGTTATTATGCAGGTCATATCTTCAGCGATTGTTACTTTCACAGAACAGTCATAACACTATGGCATACCGTTTCTAGGATATATGATTTTTTTTGGTTATCTTGCATTATTAATGGAACCCACCTTAGCTTCCTCTTCATTTAGCCATGCTCATATTTTTTTAGATGATGCTTGGGCTGAAGATTTAACATCAGCATTGCAAGAGTAATACCTCAGCACACTTGAAAGTGTCTTGATGATATTTGGAATGTATTTATCAAAAGGATATATATTTTTTATTCACGTTTATTTTCTTTGTGTGAGCATCTTTGCATGATTTGTTTTATATTTCATTTTAATATTTGGTGGAAAGGGGTGGGCCTGAGTGGGTATGAACACCTGAAGAATGTTATGTATGCTTTGTTTATGTTTATGCCTTTTAATAACTGGCAACTTTGCACCCGCTTTATTGATCTGTGATGTATATTTTTAATTTATGAAAATATTAGCATGCAACATGTCTTCTACTCTATTTTTATGATAATGAGTTAATTTAGTAATTAAGTAATTTAGTAATTAAGTAATTTCAAATTAGACTATTATTCAAGTGTTTTGATAACTTTAGGCTCTCAAAGATGCACTTGCAGAAGTTCGTCTATGTTCAAGAATTGAAGCCTTACTTCTAAAGAAGAAAATCATAAACCCTGGAGATTCACCTGAGATCCATTATCAAAAGGTATGTTGCTAGAGATATATTTCCTTCACCTATAAAATGAGCATGTTTTTAACGTATTGTGCAAGCGATCTTTTCCGTGCATGTGCTCAGATGGTGTCTTACGTATAAGAGTTCAATATCTGCGGAGCTTATGGATCAACAGCGCATTTTGTTACTTATATATAACCTATATATGATGCTGAAAATGAGTTCAAATTGAACGCAAAGGGCATTTCCTATGTTGCCAATGAGTAATATTAGGTTTTTATTTTTATTTTTAATTATTATTATTATTTTGAGTTATTGATATCAGTGAAGTTTAATTTTTCATTGATGCATGGGCAGCACAAATTTCCATGAAATAGAAAATGTTATGTACTCATGCTAATTAATGCAAGAAAGCTGCAGGATTTCCTTACCTTGTGGCAACATGTTCTAAGCCTATTGCTGAATCAAGTGCTGAAAACTAGTTTTCACATAAATTCTTTCACTTATTTGAATTTTATTTATTTATTTATTTATTATTATTATTTTGAGATATTTGTTGACCACTAACCCCATCTCACGCTAGTTTACTCCCAAACGACGCAATGATTCACTCCTCAAATTAAATTCCCCCTCTCTCCCTCATAACTCTCGTAACTACCCACTGACATCACAAAAAAGTACTCCAATGCTCACAAAACTCCCTCTCTCGCTCGCCATTCAACTTTCATGCACGGAATTGCCCGCTCCCCCTCTCGCTCGATCTCTCCCTCTCGTATCTTTGTGCCACACACAAACACAGGAAGCCGAAGGAAGACCCCCAAGCCCGACTCCTTCCCTTGCATCTCCCTCATTCGTAGCTAAGCCCATCTCGCTCTATCCCATGCAAGGAAGCCGCTCAACCCAGCCTCCCGCCTTCTCACACATGCAGGACCCCAATCGACTCCGCCGTCCGACCCGATCCTCCTCCTTCGCTCGATTCCTTTGGTCGAAACTCCCAATTGGCCAAATATCCAGCCCAACCTCCCTCTCCCATTCTCTCGATACCACATGCAAGGAACCCCCAGGCTACAAGACACCCTCAGTTGCACTTTGACACAGTCTCCTACTTTCGACAGGCCGAACCAACCAGTATCCCTACAATTGCCTGTAAGTATATGATTTTAACAGTGGAGTGTTTGTAAATAATAGAGAAAAAAGTAAATGTGTGTGTGTGTGTGTGTGAGAGAGAGAGAGAGAGAGAGAGAGAGCAATTGAATACCCAAAGACTTGTACCAGGAATAAACGTCTCGAAGCCCTTGCGCCGTCGTATAGTTGATTTGGCTAGACGGATTGAAAGGCAAGTGCCTTCCCAACCTCTCTTTGCGGAGAGAGGATGTCGGGAGGTTGCCGAATTTTCGAGAAGACGCCAAAGAAAATGAAAGAAGAAAGAACAAAAAAGAAAAAGAGACAAGTACCGAGTAAGTGAAGACTCGAAGACTTATGCCGGGAATAATAGTCCTGAAGCCCTTGCTTTGTTGTATCTTGGATTTGGCCAACTGGATGTAAAGGCAAGTGCATTTCCAACCTCTCTTTGCGGAAAGGGGATGCCGAAAGATTCCAGAAATTTTGAACAAACAAATGACTCACACAATTAATTTAAAAAAAATATTGAAGATTAATTCTAAAGCTCATGAGGGATTTAAAGTTATTCAATTTTATAATGAATGGTTGCATATTTTTCTAAGAAGGATTCTTTTTACACAAATCATCATATTCAAATATTTTGGAATCATTCATACCTCTCACAAAATAATGGAATGAGACAATGCCACTAGCTAATAACTTATCTAGGATAATCAGTGACAATTTGGACTAAAATGCTTCTGTTGCACTTTCAAAATCACAAATTTCTCAAAACACCAATCAATACAGGTTTTTCTTTGTTAGACAAGAGGTTCAAATCAAATCAGTTGAACCTTCTATCAGAGATACTAAAGATATGAAGGGAGGTATTATGTTAGAAGGTTCACATGCCAATGGTTTTCAAAATGGTTCCATAGGTGATAATTCTTATGGCTATTGACATCATCTATCGTGAGTACCCACTAGGATGGTTGGATAATAAGCTATCTAGTATTACTATAAGCTTGATTGATAGCATGAAGAATGAGTCTTTTGGGATAAATAACCCTTATGCTATAGGGCTGAATATAGATTTCACATTCTAAGTTCAAGAAATGTATACAACAGAGCATTTGGCATGTAATTGTTGTTTGATATCTTGTAGCATTATATTTCCCTTAAGCATTGCAACAATGGAGTTGACTTGATATATGACGCATGCAAATTGGGTCCTATTTGTTGTTTGTATAGACAAGTCTCCCAACCTAGAGAAAATTAATATACTGGAAATCAAAGCTAGTGTTAAATTTTGTAAAGAATTAAGTAGTTCCATAATTCATTAAGATTTTGCACTCAAAGAAACAATAACCCTTAGACATTAGAACATATGGTTTATATAGGAGAAGGGGTAGGAGATCAACGGTAGATTAGTCATCCACTTGGTACTCATACAACATATTTGTGTATGGTGGAAGCTTTCTAAAGATCGGAATATATGTGTAATCATAATAAGTGGTTCATTTTTTTATTAACAAGAAACAATTCTTGGATTGAATGATTAGCAAAAAAACCATCATAGATTACTTACAATTGCCAAAAGTTTTTTATAAAAGCAAAGGTTGAAACTACTTGATTAGTTCATCACATGTCTAATAAAATACAACTAGTCTAAACAGCATTGCTTGTCGCTTAAATGGGTTCTAATTCATTCAACTATTTATTCTACACAGGCAACCTTCAATGTCGTCATCCTATGCTCTATTTATTCAACTTGCTTAATCAGTTGGCTTAATCAAGTTAACAATGAGAAATCCAAAGTATTGAAACTTTTGAATTGTTAAACAAGTGTTACCCTGTCCATCATTGATGGCTTCTCATGCGTGTTTAATAGAACTATCATCACTGTTTTTGCTATGCATGTGCTATGATTTTTATTTGAAGCTCCTAAATGCAAGATTTGGGAATGCTTTGCGGATTTGCTAGTGCTCAAACACGGGAAATCTTAATCAGAGAGGGCTATATAATTTTCAGAATACCCTCAAAAGTCTAAAATCATTCATTCAGAACCTAAATTCAAATCTTACCAATAGTTTAAATTCTTGAAATGAAATATTTCGTATGTGCTCCAATCTTCACGTCAAGCTCCTAAATGCAAGATCTAAGAATGCTTCGTGGATTTGTTAGAAGTGCTCAAACACCTCAATGATTGCTGTGTTGAATGTAAATCTCAACCGGAGGGTCAATTCTCAAAGCCTATTAAATTTTCAAATTTTATTATCTATCAAATTCTAAACATTTAAATGGAAATTTAATCAACAAAAACTCAAAACTAAAATTCATCCACACTTCGCAAAGGTTTGGCGAGAATAATGAATTAGAGAATAACTTCAGCCACAAAAAGCAGATATCTTGTGGAATGTATTACTACAATTCATTCTCAGTTGATTCATTGCTAATAGGGACATGGCATATTTCCTCTGACGGGGTGATTTTGCTGTAAAATGACACCACTATCTTACGGTCATGACTTAAACCCATATGTTCCCTAATTATTAAAGTCCATTGAGTAATGAATTATAGGGTACACTTTATAAGATTTAAAGCCCTTTGTTAACTAAAGTTGACAAACATCTACCTTAGATCTATAGGGTATTCTTCGATGAAGCAATCCATGGCTGTCAATAAGGTTCCTTATGTCAGGTTGGGTCAACTACCTCCTCTGACTAAGTAGATTAAGGATCATAATAGCCCGAGATGGTGAAAACATAGGATCTTAATCGGGCCCGTCATCATTCCGCCATCACTCGCTTTAAGTATATGGTTTGATAAAATTCAAATAATAAACTCCAAAATCCAAAACCAAATTCAAACATGAAAATCACTGTTATTATATGTTAGGTAATTATTACGACCTATTTAACGGGTAGCCTTAATCGAAAGTTCTCTCGTTATCAGAAGGGGTAATTAACTATAGGGGTTTACACTTATTAGAAACCAGAATTCAAATCAAGTCTTAAAATGAGGGTGAAATTTCTTGGTAGCATGAATTTTGAGAGGCCACATTATTCTAGGTAACTATTCTTGATCATCATTCTAATCAGTCAATTTTGAGTAGATGTTTGCTTAAAAAGGAAATGGGCTTGGAAACTAGAAAGTTTACGAAAGATTAACTACAAATTTTGCTATATCTCACTTCATTAGATTATGATTAAAAATCTTATCATTTTGAATTTGCTTATGTTGATATAAAGCCGAAAAATAGTAAATTGATTTGTAAAGTTAGTACCTATTACCTTCTTGATTGACTTTGTTAAAACTCCAAACTCTTGTGGTAGAAAGAATGGTATGTGAGGATTTTGTTACAACTTCTATTTGAGTAGAACCATTGAAATTCCAATTACCTTTGTTGATCCAAGGAGCTAAAAACTATTAGAGCTTATTTTCACCTACAACATTATAGATAACCTCTTGAAGGTTTGTAATCTATATAGCTAGCTTCTCTATTAAGTTCCTTTTTTGAACTTTGTCTCTATACCTCATTTTCATTGAAATAATTTATATGCTTGTGAATTGAGCAGTAGTACTCTTGGTACTTGGTGCGTGGAATTGAGCTTTAACTGCATAGGTTCTCTTGAGAAGCTACGAATTTAAAAAGTTTTTAGTATCTATATCTTGGAAAATACAGTGCCTATCTCACTCGTAGACGTGTGCTATGACCTTCTGTTTGTAATTCAAACATTTAAAGAATTTTTATCGGACAATGTGTATAATTATTTCAACAAATGATACCATTTTTACCTCGTTATTGTAATATAATGTTGCATACTTTTGATCAGCGTAATGTTTTCTGGACTTCTTTTTAAACCAATGCTAGTGACAAAGGACCATGAGGACCCTCTAAATTTTTTTGTTCTCCTTTCTATTTCTATTCTTTCGCAAGGTATGCCCATCCTTCTGTTCATTGTAACTAACAAATGTTTGCTCCGGGATACACCCCTCTACTGCTGCTCAAACTCAATGACTCCTTCCTAACTGTGCTAGCGTTCCATCATTCGCTCACTTACCCGTAGAATTCAAAGAGAGATTTTGAGGGAACAAAATTTAGGAAATTTTAATATTCTAGAAGGAACTTAATCTTGGTTTACACACTTTTGTTTCTTAGCCTCGCAATATTCTTCTTTGAAATAATGACTAAAGATAATAGATCTTACCAGATAAAAATTTTTATCCACCATTTTTTTCATGAATTTGCTTTTTCTTTGTTATTAAAAAGTGATTTCTTTTTCTATTCATAATTTTTTTAGATGATTGTATACCTTAATTTGCAGGTCGATAAGCTCAAAGTTCTGGCTGAATCCTTGGCCAACTCGTCCTCAAAGGCAGAAAAGCGCATTTTAGACAACAAGTTATATTAGTTTTTCATTGCAACATCTTTTTTTCTTCTGTAGCATACTCCATAAGTTTTGATTTTAATAATTAAATGTTTGTGCTTGTTGCATTTTTTCCTGTTATTCATTTCTTTTTAATGATTATTTAATTGCAAACAATACTATTTTTTTCTCATTTTCTACTAAATTTATTGGCCTTTCTATGTTTTATATGTTATGGCTCAATTCTTTCCATTCACTGCTATGCTTGGTTTTTTGACGTCTTAACGAATGACTTTATATTGGTTCTTATCTTTATTTTTCTCTTTAAATGTGCATATGTTGACTATTAAGTGAAATACAAAATAACTACACGAAGGGGGAAGAAGGAATTGTGGAAAAGGTGAATGATATAGAAATAGAGAAAATCGATGAAGGAAATGGTCACATTTTATATAAAGATATCATTCTCTAGAATCATTAACTTAATGATTTGTTCATAGTTTGCTAATATTAGAAAGTTAATGTGGATTGGAAGCTTTTAATTGCTACCGAAATGCTTTAGAAACTAACTATATAACATGTTATATCTTATTTTTGTTAACGCTTAAGGCAGGAAGAATGATGATATTGCAGTTTTAGTTGAATCGGCTTCTATTTAAGATAAGGTGGTTGCAAATAGATTTGGTTTGGACATGCACAATGAAGAGTTGAAAATTCACCCACTAGACAAAAGTTAAAGTTGTTGTTAAAGGATTAGGAATGAAAATGACTAGATCTAAGGTACTGTGAATAGAAGTTGTTTTAACACCTTACTCTCTACATGCTATGACTTGGACATGCACGACAAAGATTTCAAAATGAATCAAATACACAAGAAGATTATGTTATTTTTGAAGGATTAGGAAGGACAATGTATAGATTAATAGAATATAGATAGAAGTTGTTCAAAATGATTTTGGAAAGAATATGTTTAACACCTTAAACAGCACTTGGCAGAAACTGATAGAAAATGAAAATTATAAAGACAACCCAAATAGTTGGGATATGACTAATTATGATAATTATCTTAATTTTGTAGTGACTTATTATCTTATCCATATCACATTTTTTCTGACTTCTAAAATAAATGTCTTTAAACAATGTTAATATTGGGCCCATTTATGTGATTGATTTGGCCGAATGATCAAGGTCCCCAACTCCTATACCCATTACCCCTGCTGAATTAGAACTGTTATTGGGACATGTCTTCTAAGTACAAAGATTTAGGTTGCTGAATTTATTCTGTTTCTGATATGTTGTGATGGGCTGCCCTGTGGGCCCACTAATGGGAATGGCGGGAAAGGAGAGAGGGGTTCAAAGGGGATTAATTACTTACCATAGAAGACTAAAATTAAGAGGGAATTAGGAATGTTTATTTAGGGAAAGAGGACTGATTTGATTAGGAGGGAATTAAGAAGGTTTATTTAGGAAAAGAGGACTGGTTTAAATTTTTTTTTTTTGGAAGAAATGCATTGAGCAATTTATTTAAATAAACCAAGATGCAAAAGACTAAGTGATAACACCCCTATCACATTCCTCCAATTATATTAATTTTATAACATTATCCTTCAAACTCTTATCTATAATCACATCTACACCCTTTCTAGTACGACTCCTACCAAAATACCATAGTTTAAATTCTAAATTGTCAATCTCCTTAGTCTTCTCTCAAACCCATTTAGTTTCCTGAATGCATAGAATATTTATCTTCCTATGGATTATAATATCTATTAATTTCAATAATTTACCTGTAAAGGAACCCATATTCCAAGTTTCTAGCCTAATTTTAGTTTCATGGACTAGCTTCTTTACCCACATCCGTTCATGATGTGGGAACCCTTGCCTATTTAACATTGCATCCGGACGTCAAAAAACTATTTGTCAAAAAATGAATTGTAAATTTTATTGGGCATCACATAAGATTATGCTGGTTTTCTTTGTTGGATAAAACTTTAAGGTTGATCATAAATTTAAAGAAATTTTTCTCACGATTGAAATTGATTTCAGTCAAAGATTGACATTCTTTGGGCTCACAATGGTATTGAGTATTTCAAACAAAATTTAGGGATATTCCTTCTGAAAAAAGGGGTTATTCATCAATCAAATTATCATGATACTACATGATAAAAAGGTATAAGCAAAAGAAAAAAACAATTTCATGCTTTCAATTAATGTTCCCAAATAGCTTTGGGAAAATGTTCTTTTAACTGCTTGTATCTAGTCAATGTAATGCCATCATAAGTTTTGAAATTTAAAACATCTTTACATGTTCAAAAATTATTTTCCTATAACTCGGATCATTGACCTTGCTTTCAATATTTTTGGATGCATTTGTTATGTGCACATGCCATATAATTCTAGGACAAAGCTTGGCCCTAAACCTGAAAAATGCGTCGGGCTTTGCTATGCATCTAATAAAAAAAGGTTAGAAATACTTTAATCCTATCACAAAGAGATTTTTTGAAGTATTGAAGTAAGCTTTATTAAAGATCATTTCTTTAAAAAAATTTCTCTTTAGAGGGAGAACAGGAGTATATAGTAGTGGAAGATAATTTTTTAGTAATTTTACCAATTCTTTTAGATAATTCTGATATAAATAAGAGTATGAAAATGATTACACCTTTTCCAGATATTTCTTTATCAAAGACTACAAATGAATCATAATCCTCAACCACTGCTTTAGGTTTATGTAAAGAACGTCTCCAAAAGTCTTATTACTTCAATAGTTCTTTCCAATCTAATTCACTGAGGGGGGGATTCTACTTCCCAGGGTGACATTCCTTTAACACATACAAATGAATCAAAATCCTCAACCAGGATTTAAGTTTATATAAAGAAGAACGCTTCCAAAAGTATTATTACTCCAATAGTATAGACTAACAAAATATTATTGCTCCTATTGTGAAAATCATTTGTATCAGAGTACATCTTGTTATGCTAGGACGTGTAATGGCATATTCCTATTGGATAACTCTCAAAGGTCTCAAGCCATATTTGTAAACTCCACTTTTTTTGTTCCCAATGGCGTTATTCCTTGGCATGAATTGGTAGAACATCCTATTTCTCTTTCTAAAATTTTTCTTTACTACTCTACTTATGAATAAAGCTGCCCTTCATTTTTCATTTTAAAATTGCTTTGTTTCCAAACAATTTTTCTCCCTGTAATCTCGTGTTACTTACAAGCCACCATATACATTCTTTTCGATTTAGCCATATTTGGGACTCCGAAAAGGCGCTCAATATTTAATGACCACTTTAGAGTTTGTTTGATTTGTCTCCTAACAAAAGGTTGAAACTGCTTGGGACATTTCAACAGTTCCACGATCTTATCAAAATCTAATTTTTAATGCTTCTACAAAGACCTTTAGCACAAATAATGGTTTAGAATAGTTTAATTCATTACTTGGAACTTACTTTCAAGATTATGATGTATTTCATCCAAGTTCTTGCCCCCTAACAATTATTTTTTTTAGGTTTTATAAGTGGTTGTCAATCTAATATAAAACTCAATCTTTTCTCATTTAGTTTTGGGATTTGCAAATGCAGTTTTTCCTGTGCATGCTATATAAAGGAAAATTTTGAAATTTCTTGGACAAAAAGATTTTTTAACTGTTGAATGATCGGTGTCAAAGGCTATCATCTAGACCTTTCTAATTCTTTTTTTCATGATGATACGACTTATCAGTAATTTTAAGTCGAGTTTGAAATATATAGCGGTTAAAAAGAAAGTGTTCTCAGTTCATGCAATAAATTTTGACTATAGCTGATGTAAAATGAGATGATTCCAGGAATTGTACTTAAGAATTTGAACAAGAGATTATTTAAGTAACAGAATTGCAAATGAAATATTGTTCTCAATTCAAACTTTTCGGAAATCTAATTGTAACTATGGCTAGGCAATTATTTGCAAGTAAATTAGCAAGACCAAGAAAAATAACAACGTTAGTAATGTAAAACAAATGAGATGCTCAACAAGATCCCAAGGTTAACAAAGTGATTTTCACCTTGAGGCCACTCTCATTTACCTACCACTATGATTGTTGGGAAAAGAAGAGCCACACGATGGACGAGATCACTCCTAGGGCGACGGCACCGTAGATCCGAAGGGATGGAGAGGTCGGCGCAATATGTGGAGGTCTTGCAAAGCGACGTCCTCTGACAATCCAAGTGTACTCTGAAAAGTGATCGTCAACGGTCTCTATCAAGGTGGGTACAATCCGAGCCAAGTAATCCTCGATGGTGTCGTCGAAGTCAAATCCAACGTCAAAGAAGGGAGACCGGATGATGTCGACTCGTCCTTGACCGTCGTATTCAAACCCGAAGTTCCATTCGGGTACTTCCATGCCTCATTGAGAGTGGAGGGAGAGGTGTTTCACCGGAATCTCCAAGGTGGAGCTTGGGAGCCGGCAGGTTGCAAGCCAAGGGAGGCCGGCGGTGGGCTTTGGGTGAGATGAAGGGAAATTATGAGGAAAATATTTAGGGATGGAAGTTCAATTCAAAGCAATGAAGGCTTTAATTAAACTTTAATGGAAGGGAGGAGAAGGGGGAGGGAAATTAGGGGAATTCAAAATTAATTCAAGTTAAGGAGGAGTAATTAACTCCTTAAAGGGTGGCTCAATAAGGGGGGCCGGCGGGTCAATAGGAGAAAGAGGGGGAAGGGGGCGGCGGTTCCATAGGAGAGGGAGGGATTTGTGGGGTGAGGTGGCTTCTTATTTCACTTGGATTGATGACATGGAAAAATAAGAAAATAAAAGCTCCAATTAATACTAATTTGAAATTGATTAATTCATGACAATTTTCCTAATTTGGAAATTCCAAATTTGGAAATAATTCAAAATTTTGAATTTTGAAATTTCAAATTTCAAATTCCCATGCGAAGTTGGGAGGGATTGGGCCGGGAGGAGGAAGTGGCGGCGGGAGGTGGTCGGATGTGTGAGTAGGGACGGCCGGTGGTGGGGAGGGAAAAGGGGCCGGCGGCTAATGCTTGGAGAAGAGTAAATTAATCAAAAACTTTAGGGAGAAAAACTTACTTCAATCAATCCAAAATGATTTGGAGAACTCACCAAGAGATCTCCTCCAAAGAACTCACTAAGAGATCTTTTGTGCACTCACAAAGAGAACAAGTGGGAACAATTTTCATTCATCATCAATCATCCCTAATAACATCAAACAAGCCTTTATATATAGGCTTTACATGAGAAGAAAAAGAACAAAGTCACAAATGCCCCTTGGGCTACAATAAGAAAATCATCCCTCATAGGGGTACAAACAGAAAATATGAAATAACTAATAATAAGAGAAAGAACTAAAGCATCATAGGTAAAGACTCTGAATCAGGGCCATCGATCGTCGTCCTCGGCGATGGTACACATGGCGAAATCCGATGCCCTCATCAATAGCAGTGACAAGCACCTGCACTAGGATTGCCTCTATTCTTTTGTCGGCTCCAGTAACATGTTACATGGTTCTTGTATGTACCTAATATTTAGGAATTTTCACTTGTTTGAGACAAGAACGTTAGTTGGTTTTTTATTTCTTGTTTACAGCACATACACATGTTTTGCACTTCAAAATTTTGTAATACATATATTTCTCCGTGTGCAAATTGTTGGCACTACCTAAGCTCTAAAGATTTTTTGCATGTTCTAGGTATCAGAAGGAAGAGGCGTTGAATTTCCGTGCATCTAAAGCTAATGAAGTTGATGAAATTGAAAAGGTGCATTTTTGGTGGAATACTCTAGTTTCCTAGATACTGTTGATGTTTGTTTTCAATTGAGATCTCAAAATTTGTACACTATAGTTCATTGTTGATTCTGCTAAACATAAACTTGTGCTTTTATTTATTATCTATTTGATTAAAGCTTCTAAACGAACCAGCAATGCCTTGCGCCCATTTCTTGGGAAAACAGAAATAGTCACTTCAGTCAAGAAAGGAAAGAGAATATAAAATTAAAAAATGTAAGAACACGCAATAGCAGAAGTTGGGAAGTGCAAAGAAAGTAACAGTTAACATTATTTATCATACAGATCATCCTTGTACCAAGCCAAATCTCTTAGATCTTCGTCGCTTCTACAATCAACCAGGTTTAGGAATTTCCATTGGTAAAGCCAGTCATAGCAAGCTTGATGCTTTTGCAGTCTTCTTGGAGCAAGGGTCCAAACCCAAAAAGAATCAAGTGAGCAGTTTATTTGAAAAGGAGTTTCAGAATACTGGATTTATATTTGAAGTTTCTACCATTCTTTCCATCCAATTATTCTCTGAGTAGCAAACGCATGACTAATCAAAGTTTCTGAAAAGTATGATGTTTATTTTAATTTTTTTTTATTGAGACACAATATGATCAATAAGCGATGTTAGAGCATTCTTGGTAATAAAATCCCAAACATAATTTGGTAAAAATGAAGTCAAAGAAAAGTTTGTCAATGCTTTCAATCATGGAGTTAGTTGGAGCATCTTCAATGTTTCAATAGGAGTTAAACTGCAAATGTGGCTGGAGTTCAACTTCAAATGTCAGCCACTAGTTATTGGGATTAGTACTAATTCGATTGGTAGTGTAGCTAGAAGATGCTCATATTAATTAGCGTCAACAGCATTAATGGCTCTTTGGTTGCATTCAAACAAATTCCATGCATTTTAGGAGTGCAGCAATAAAAAAATGCAAGGTAAATTTGTGAAACTGTTTCCTTTGTTTGTTTGATGTAAAGTTTGAAGTATAGTGCTTCACATAGAAAGAGAGGGAAGACTTGCCTCCCATGTAGATTACAAAATTCTATCAAGATAAAAAAATTTAAAGTGATTTTTAGGGGAAAGGAGTGACAAGAGCATGACAAATTTATTTTCTTAAGTGGATTTCATTGCGTTATCTAGATAATTATTTCCATTAGGGCTTTTAATGGTTTGATTTTGAATTGATTTCATGCTTAGCTCAATATCAGCTCGAAATCATTCCATATGATCTCAAACCAAGTCTAGTCTTATTATAAGTTGTCTCATTTCAATCTCAATTTGCAACACATGTGATTCTAGTTGCAAGAGTAATGCAGAAGTGTTATATATATAGAGAGAGAGAGAGAGGGGGGGGGGTTATGAGAATATATGTGAGTGACAGAGAGGTTTTAAATGAAAACACGAGATTCTAGATGCAAAGGTGAACACTATATCTTGACATATATTAACTTTGAAGAGAGGTTCTAAAGGATAACACGAGCATTTCTGGTTATGAAAGCACCGTAGAAATAAGGTTTGTAGAGAGAGGTTTTGAAGAATAACACAAAAAATTCTAGTTTTAGGGCATTGCTTTGTACAAAGAGAGAGAGAGATAGGATATCATGGTCAAACCTATGGTTGGAGCAAGGTGAAATTAGGGGTTTGTCTTTGTGGAGTGTGTGTGTGTGTGTGTGGGGGGGGGGGGGGGGGGGGGATAAAGGTAGAGAAATTATTTGCATTTACTTTAATTGAAATTGAAGAATGGTTGAATGTTTTTAAATGCATGAATTTTAGTAATCAGAATAATTGAAATGCATGAATTTAAAAAATGTTAGATTTGTTTACAACAACAACAACATCATCAAGCCTTTATCCCACTACGTGGGGTCGGCTACATGAATCCTTTTTATCCATTGTGTCCTATTAAAAGTCAAATTCTCGTTTAAATCTAATAAAGAAAGGTCATTCCTAATATTTTCTAACCAAGTCTTTTTAGGTCTACCCCTACCTTTCTTAACATAAGTCAAATCTAATACCTCTACTCTCCTAACCAGGTCATCGCAAGGCCGCCGTTTTATGTGACCAAACCATCTAAGGCGACTTTCTCTAATCTTATCTTCTAGTGGAGCTACTCCAACCTTTTCACATATATGCTCATTTCTATCCTATCTCTAAGGGTAAAGCCACTCATCCACCTGAGCATCCTCATCTCTGCCACACTTAAATTAGTATTATGCTTCTCTTTTACTGGCCAACATTCAGCACCATAAAGCAGTGCAGGCCTCACTACCATCCTATAGAATTTTCCCTTAAGTTTGAGGGGTACATTTCTATCACATAACAAGCCCGATGCATTCCTCCACTTCAACCATCCAACTTGAATTCTGCTGATAATATCCCCATCTATTTCACCATCACTCTGAACAATAGATCCAAGATATCTAAAACGTGTACTCTTATTAATGACTTGATCGCCCAAAGTCACAATCCCCTCACTAGGTCTATTACTACTAAAATTACACTCCATATATTCCGTTTTAGATCTACTCAAGCGAAAACCTTTAGACTCTAAGGTTGACCTCCATAATTCAAGTTTACATTCAACTCCCTCTCTAGTCTTATCAACAAGAAGAATATCATCAGCAAAAAGCATACACCAAGGTACATCCTCTTGCAAATGTCTAGTGAGAACATCCATTACTAAAGCAAAAAGATATGGGCTTAAGGCTGATCCTTGATGTAACCCAACCGAAATAGGGAAATACTTGGTCAATCCACCTTGTGTTTGAACACAAGTAATAGCTCCTGCATACATATCTTTAATGATTTGAATATAAGTATTATTGACTCCTTTCTTTTCAAGAACTCTCCATAGCACTTCTCTTGGAACTTTATCATATGCTTTTTCTAAATCAATAAATATCATATGTAGATCCTCTTTATTTTATCTATATTTCTCCATCAAACCTCTTAATAAATGTATGGCTTCCATAGTCGACCTACCCTGCATGAATCCAAATTGATTTTGAGAAACATTAGTATCACGCCGCAACCTATGCTCCATAACTCGCTCCCATAGTTTTAAAGTATGACACATTAACTTAATACCTCTATAATTCGCACAATCTTGTGCATCACATTTATTCTTAAAAATAGGAATTAACAAACTCATTCTCCACTCATTTGGCATCTTTTTAGTCTTCAAAATAGTATTAAAAAGTTTAGTAAGCCATGAAATTCCTTCATCTCCTAAGCATTTCCACACCTCTATTGGAATATCATCAGGTCCAACAGCTTTTCCACCCTTCATTTTCTTTAAAGCCTCTCTAACTTCAGTTTTACTAATACGCTGATAAAAACATAAATCTTTATTTTCATTTAGGGTGCTAAGGTCACTATAGTCAATCTTATTTTCACAATCTTCATTAAAAAGTTTAGCAAAATATCTCATCCATCTTTGTTGAATATCATCTTCTAAGAAAAGTTTAGATTTGTTTAGTTGGATACAAATCAAATGCTTTTTCTTGTTATGAGATATTTCAAATTCATTGCAATGCGGATAAGGGCAAATGGAGGCAACAACCATGGGTATTAGTTATGGGCAGTGATCATGAGTGGAGGTGGCGATGGGCAATTGGCGGGAGCTTTGTTTTGGCAGCTGTAGCAGGTTGGAATTGCTTGACTATTTTGTATAGGGACATACTTGAATTAAAACTAAAATAAAAAATTTTGAAAATCAAAGAACAAATAATATCAATTAAGAATAAAATCAAGCTTAAAATGTCGATTTGCATCAACTTACATGTACGGTAAATCCATGAAGAGAACTAAGGTATCCATTTAATGGTTTGTTGATTTTCTCATGAGCTATTGGCTATGCTAAAGAAAAATTGCTCGGCTAGCAAACTCATGCGGATAATGAAGGCTTCATTTGTAAGATTTGGTTGCCACGTTGTGCTTTTTATCAAACTTAAGCCACCTCTTTTTACACAGAGATGGATGAGTTGTCTTGCAACTAAATATGGTCATTAAGCCATGATGGTGTGCATGTAGTATAACACATTTCATAGGGCTTTTTTCTTTTTACATTTTTTAAGGGAAAGGCTGAGCAAACCCTTCTTACTAATCATAAAAGTAAATTACAAATATAAATAAAAAGGATCAAAATAAAACAATGCCAAAACTATAACAAAGAAGGAATAGAACAAAACTCAAATGTTGCTCGAAGCAAATTTTTATATAATTAAAATTATATTTTAAATTAAAAATTATAATTAGTGTTAAATTAAAATAAAAAATATTTTCTATTGTGTGTGTATATGTCACTAAAATTTATTGTAATAATAATAATAAAATTTTACACATAATCCCGTAACCAACTCCCTTTTCCCCATGACTTTCCCACGATCTCTCTAGTCTCCCATTTCAATTCCCACTTACATCTCTTCTCATACGTTGCAAAAGCCGTCCTCATTCAATTTTCCATCATCCCAAGCTTGCATGCTCGTCTCTCACCATGACTACTCCTAGCATCGAACTCCTTCCCTTGAATTTCCTACCCATAACTCGAAAATCTCAGCGGGCCATCCATTTCTCCTTCTATATCTCCCTCAAATGCTGCTGATAGTAATGTATACCTCAAATGCTGCTGATAGTAATGTATACCTCAAATGCTGCTGATAGTAATCGTCGCTCCTTCCCAAATTGTTGATGCCCTCTATGACAAAGCAACGAGGAAGTCATGACATTAGCTTTTGGTGAAGGTTTTGATGAGGCCAATGGTATCTAAAGGAGAGAAGTTTGTGATAGCTCAAAGTCTCCAACCATACACCACCGATGCCAATTTTGACATCGTTGAACCCTCTATTTTAACCTTTGATGCTGTAACGCACCTCACCCAGCCTCAACATACATCGCTATTCTGCCCACTTGAGCTATTTCTTATGGCATGTTCTCTCCACATCAATGCCACTCTGTCTTGATGCAAGTCTCATCTGAAGCCTTGATCGACAACTCTCTCGAAACTTGACAATCAAAATCATCATCATCCTCAAAACTTCCAACATTACTACCTACAATTACTCGTATGACCCTCACCAATCTCTTGATCTCACCCATCTCGGTACCTCTCCTTGTCTAATCATCCCTCTATATTCTCTCTCTACTTTCCATTATCTTCACTATCTCTTTACACAAGGACACTAGCCTCTCTTTCTCTCTCAATTACTCCAAAAATAAAATAAAACAAAAAGAAGAGAAAGAAGAAACTATTTAAAAGAGAGTGTGTATTGTTGATCTCGCAACAAAAGTTATCTCGCTAATTTGTAGCCATTGCGTAAGGTATAGTGCAAAAAAAGCCACAAAAATTAAGTATTCTTTCCTATTGTTCCAACATCATGGGAAAATTTGTAAACAAGTAATCGTACGCAATGTTCCAATATGATGAGGAATTCCGTTTACATCTTCATGTTGGTGTTGAAGGCTTATGCACATTTTTTTTAAGAATGGTGAGTTAGAAGGCCCCTTGACCATGGTGTTGTATACATCGATCATGCATATTTTTTAAAGAGTGATGGGAAAGGCCTAACACTCTTTGTAAATGCATTTTATAGGGGGTACATTCTAGGAGGTTCTCAAAAGTTGAACATAGTGAACTTAAAAAGAACAAAGTTAAGATAAATTATTAGACACAATCACACTATAATGAGAATAAATGAAAAATATAAATTTGCAAGAATGAGAACAAAGACTATAAATGAAATTTTAGAAGCAATGTATTTTATATCTTATAGAATGAAATTCAATGCAACACAAGGACTTACGAGGGACTTGCAATGAATTTAAAAAATTCATCGATGAACATGAACAGTCATTGAACATTTAACATTAATGGAGGAAAAAGTAAGAAACCTAATGCATTGTTTTGACTGCTCAATAAGAATCTAGATCACAACAATCACAATGGGATCTGTAAGCTTCTAAATGCAAGTGGATAGAATGCTATGTGGACTCAAAATGAAAATGCTTGCACATTTTAGCAACCAAATACTCAAATAATTGGAAGGAGATTCATATATCACAAAATTACTTTAAATTTAAAAACAATGTCTCACAAATTATGTAGATATTTTGAAAAGTGTGTTTGTCCTTGTGAACCGTGCAATTGCTTTGAAAAATCATCCAATTATATTTTGAAATTTTGCAAAAACTCTTTTAAAAAATCAAATTCATCAATATGTTTGCACATTCTCAAGCAGGTCACTTTGCTTATAGGAGAGGATCATAAGTCCAATATTTCAAGTCTAATCCTTCATAGTTTAAGACTGGAGTTAACAAAAATTAAACCTTTTTGACAAACATCTATCTACACTAATTATAAAACTATAAGATATAAGGCTCACATGGCTTTCTACAATGAAAACTCACATGCAAAATGCATTCTAAGTTTTAAACCTATAAGGTATAGTCACGAGGTCAAAAATACATGGTCGAGTTGATAAATATACACGATAGAGTTGATAAGTTCATGAATGTTTAAATAAACCTAAATAATATGTAGCATTTGAACTCAATCCTCTATAAGCAAAGAAGCAGAATAGATGGGGCTTCGAGCAACCAAATGCAAGCATTCAAATGACTCGTATGATGGGCGTAATCATCATACATCATAACTAGAGGAGTTTATTCAATAAAATAAAATTCTCAATCACAAATACCAAGAGTGTAAATAGCCCATTTCAATGATGACCTTGTTTAAAGCGATTATCAATTGGAGGGGATGCTATTGCCAAAATGCACTCAAACGCTAAAGCAAATTATTCAGGGCTTAAATCTTGATAAAAAAATTTAATATTTTTAAAGATTTAGAAAATTTCTCAATCAGAATTAATTGCTCTAACCATCGTCCACAACAATTTGTTGAGGGTGGAAATTTTAAGATTAATTTCAATTTATAAACAGTCATTGTCATATCAAGCATATCATTATAGTCCTCTCAAAAGATTTCATGTCAGTAAGGACTTAACATGTGTCCTTTCATCGGATGATTTTGCTATAAGTGGCACCACTTAATAATGGTTGATGATTAGGGCTCTCTGAGTTGATGTTTTTGCTTCAAAATAATGTTATTAAATTATGATCACGACTAGAGCCCGCATGTTTCTCAATGGCTCCAAATCTCAAATCATGTTTGCCATTTGTTACCTAAGATGAACTTAAAATTGTACTCTTAAATAAATACCTACCCAGATCTATGGGGAATGGCATAACTCATGGTTGCTGACAAGAATCTATATTTGGTTGGCTACTTTGTGTTCATAATAACATAAGTATGAGATCTTGATTGAATTCGTCATTATACTCCCACACCCCTTCAAAAATTCATTTTAAGCTAACTACTGTTAATTTCCTCAATCCTAAAATCAAAATAAATGCTACTATACGATAAGCATTTGACGCTTAATGACTAGCCTTAATCAAAAGTTATTTCTCGTTATTGGAAGGGATAATTAATCACATGTGCGTACATCTATGGGAAACTAGGAAACATATCATAAAGTCCTTGTAAAGTGTAGGCAAAATCTCTGGCTAGTGTATTATCTGCAATCGAATGTAACTTCTGAAATTTTGACCTGAAATCAAATTCTCTTAGATGAAAAGGGTGCAGATTTTTGGAGCCCACTCCATTTGCTTATAGAAACCGATTAAAGATATTGTGGTTAGTCTTGACTGATATAAGCAATGAGAGAGGAAAGAAGTTCCTTCCCATTGTTTTAGCATTAAAATTACAATGTCAGTGTTTTGAAACGAACAGTTGAAAAATACTATTGAACAGGGGTAATAACGATAATTACCAAATATGTGAAGACCTAAAAGTTCTCAAAGAAGTAAACGTTTAATTTGTGTCTGCCCATTTATTGCAATAAAATAGTGCCTATAGGTAATATATGTTCTCTGTCTATTATTGGCTTGATTTATATCTGAGAAAAAAATTGCTTCTTTATGTTTTAAGAGATTTTTTTTGTTTACTTTGAGAACTGAATAAGTGGACTGATGAGATCTTCTTCTACTTGTTACAGGAATTGATTGCCGAGATTGCCGTATTGGAAAAGCAAAGGGATCAACTTGAGGCTGAACTGAAGAAGGTGCGCACTATCCTGCTCATTAAGTCCCAACTCAACATATTAAAAAAGCTAAAGAAAGACGGTAAAGAAAACTAGGTGGTTTTTTTTTTTTTTTTTTTTTTGGGGGGGGGGGGGGGGGGGGGGCATTTGCAGCATTGGTGCTTGTAGTAACCAGCCATTAAATCTATCAGTTATCCTGCACTATGATTGAGATCTTCACCACAAAATGATTAAAGTAGACTACTTGCATCCAACCATCAAAATACTAACTTTCTACAACAACATCATCAAGCCTTTATCCCACTACGTGGGGTCGGCTACATGAATCCTTTTTTTTCATTGTGTCCTATTAAAAGTCAAATTCTCGTTTAAATCTAATAAAGAAAGTTTATTTCTAATATTCTCTAACCAAGTCTTTTTAGGTCCGCCTCTACCTTTCTTAACATAAGTCAAATCTAATACCTCTACTTTCCTACCCGGGTCATCGGAAGGCCGCCGTTTTATGTGACCAAACCATCTAAGGCGATTCTCTCTAATCTTATCTTCTACTAGAACTACTCCAACCTTTTCACGTATATGCTCATTTCGTATCCTATCTCTAAGGGTAAAGCCACTCATCCACCTGAGCATCCTCATCTCTGCCACACTTAACTTAGTACTATGCTTCTCTTTTAATGGCTAATATTTGGCACCATAAAGCATTGCATGCCTCACCACAATCTTATAGAATTTTCCCTTAAATTGGAGGGGTACTTTTTTATCACACAACAAGCCCTATGCATTCCTCCACTTCAACCATCCAACTTTAATTCTGCTGATAATATCCCCATCTATTTCACCACCACTCTAAACAATAGATCCAATATATCTAAAATGTGTACTCTTATTAATGACTGGATCACCCAAAGTCACAATCCCCTCACTAGGTCTATTACTACTAAAATTACACTCCATATATTTTGTTTTAGATCTACACAAGCGAAAACCTTTAGACTCTAAGGTTGACCTCCATAATTCAAGTTTACCTTCAACTCCCTATCTAGTCTTATCAACAAAAAGAATATCATCAGCAAAAATCATACACCAAGGTACATCCTCTTGCAAATGTCTAGTGATAACATCCATGACTAAAGCAAAAAGATATGGGCTTAAGGCTGATTCTTGATGTAACCCAAATGGCCAAATGAAATAGGGAAATACTTTGTCAAACCACCTTGTGTTTGAACACAAGTAATAGCTCTTGCATACATATCTTTAATGATTTGAATATAAGCGTTATTAACTCCTTTCTTTTCAAGAACTCTCCATAGCACTTCTCTTGGGACTTTATCATATGCTTTTTCTAAATCAATAAATATCATATGTATATCCTCCTTATTTTCTCTATATTTCTCCATCAAACCTCTTAATAAATGTATGGCTTCCATAGTCGTTCTACCCGGCATGAATCCAAATTGATTTTGAGAAACATTAGTATCACGCCGCAACCTATGCTCCATAACTTGCTCCCATAGTTTTAAAGTATGACACATTAACTTAATTCCTCTATAATTCGCACAATCTTGTGCATCACCTTTATTCTTAAAAATATGAATTAACACACTCATTCTACACTCATCTGACATTTTTTTAGTCTTCAAAACAATATTAAAAAGTTTAGTAAGCCAAGAAATCCTTCATCTCCTAAGCATTTCCACACCGCTATGGGAATATCATCAGGTCCAACAGCTTTTCCATCCTTCATTTTCTTTAAAGCCTCTTTAACTTCGATTTTACTAATACGCCGATAAAAACAGAAATCTTTATTTTCATTTAAGATGCTAAGGTCACTACAGTCAATCTTATTTTCACAATCTTCATTAAAAAGTTCAGCAAAATATCTCATCCACCTTTGTTGAATATCATCTTCTAAGAAAAATATTTTTTGATCTTCATCCTTAATACACTTCACTTGAACTAAATCCTTACTACTCTTATCTCTTTGTTTGGCTAACTTATATATATATATCTTTCTCCCTCTTAGTATCTAATCTATTATATAAATCACTAGAAGCTAAGGTCTTTGCATCGCATATTGCTTCCAAATTTATTATTTAAAAGGAGAATATGGTTTTCATTAGCCTAAATTGTTTTTTTATTTCTTAGACATTTTTTTAGTTGCTTACGAAGTGAGTTTCTTTTTAATCTGAGTGTTGCATTTTTTTGTGGATTATTCCTGTAATGCAAAAACCATAAAGGAAGCATCTTACTTTCGCTCCATTCTTCCTTTATTCTATCTTTACTCCAAGGTCACTTTCCACTGTATTGTTGTTCTTGTTCTTTGTTCCAGTCTCCTCAACAATCATGCCTAGAATGTTACTAGCTTATGTAAGTGAGATTTAAGTTGGATTTTACGTCCAAGTTTACCATTGGTCAATTGTTGTAAAACTACGACCTTATTGTTATCTTTTATCATGGAGCATTTGTCCTTATCCTAGAAAATAATAAGTTCCCATTCTTGTTTCCTTCTTATTGCTTCCGTTGTGTCTTTTTTTATCATCTTTAGGGTTATTTAGAATTTAAAGATATTAGTTAGGACTGTGGCCGTAAAGCTTAGTTACACAAAGTTGCATCTCAGTTTTGAGATGATACTGATAAAAACGGGAGTTGTGATGGTTCCTGTTATAAGTGGAAAGGTAGTTAAAGTTTCACAGACGGTTTGAAATTTTCTTTCTTTTTATGACTCTATTGCTTTGTCTTGCTTTTGATATCTACAAAAAGTTTCCTAATCTGGTTTGTGGAAATCAGGTCACTATTTCTTTAAACGCTGCTTATTCACGCCTTAACAAAACCAGGGAGGAAAGAGACCAGTTTGATGAAGCAAGCGATAAAATTGTGTTGCACTTGAAATCAAAGGTTAGGCATACTTTTGATCTGTTTCTTTTGTCTTTATACGAACAAGATTTAACGAGTGCACCAGCACCCCACCGAAACCGAAAGTTCTGAAATTCATTATTCAATGTAATTATTATTAAAACTCAGGAAGATGAACTATCAAAATCTATTGTATCATGTAAAGTAGAAGCTGATATTGTTCGTACATGGATCAATTTCTTGGAAGATACTTGGATTCTTCAGTCATCATACACTGAAATGAAAGAGAAGCAAACCGAGTATGTCTATTCTAACTCATGGCACCATCACTGCCACCTAGTTTCCAGCATCTGCTTTTATGTTTTCATTGATTATGATTATCAACATGTCTAATGCGTGGGTGGCCTTCATTTCCCTGTTTCTCTTTGGCTAAGCTAAAGTAGTAGCCAGTATATCTATTAATACATAACAAAATTATAAAGTACCATTTAAGCTCATCAGCCAAACCATGGCACCAAGATTCATGATTCTGCTATCTCCTGGCAAATCGAGCATAACAATGTGTTAAAAAGAAGAGGTTTGAGAAGGGATTGCTTTATTCCATGATTTCTTCCCTATTTATAGATCTATACAAGAAATCTTAATACCTAAACAAATAATTACAGAATAACTCTTATAGAATCCTTCCTAAATCAACTACCCAAACATGGAAAGAATTCTAGCATGAATCATGCGTCCCACGGATCATGAACCGTAGTCGTTGGATCTTATTTGCATTTGAATGGCTGAATTTTAGCACAATGCAATGTATCTTTAGATCACCAACATCCAATTACCTCAAGATGTCTGCTGGCCCTTCAATGAAATCCAGAGCATTATACATCAATCTTGAGACATCAACTAAGATCAGATGATTAAGTTCTTATCACATGTAACACCAATCTAAAAGCCATCCAATGGCCTAATTACAACCTCCAAAATCATATATTTCAAAGCCTATTTTTGATCCATTTCCCTAAGAGAAAGAATGGTTCAACATCAATCTTAGAGACAAAGTGTTGTGGACACAAGTGTCTTTCTCCTCAACCCTTTGATCAATTGGACGACCAAGATGCCTTTTAGCTAGAAGTATTTTTGTTCAGCACCAATCTTGGAAATGAAGTCTTTTCTTCATTCATTGTTCATCTTGCCAAAAGTACCATACTCTCTTAACCTGCACCTCTATAAGTACCACCTTCAAGGACTGGAACCATTAAGTTTTTTTTTTTTTTAACCTCTTGGGAAAGACTCAATTCAGCCTTCTTTACTAAGCTTTCAATCTCATGTAATGACTTGAATGTCAAAGTGTCTTCCTAGGGACACATTCCTCGAGATAATATCACATTTTCTTTGGCTTTATGTGTAGGAAGTGAATGATTGCTTGGACAGCATATCCAAAAAAATGTCCACTTACTATCAACTATTTTTGCTAGTAATAATTTGACTTCATTTGTGAGAACCAATCTTACTACCACCAATTGTTAGGATACAAAGCAATCATCTTACACCTTTGTGCAATGAGTAGTTGGAGGAGAGGGATTGGGTGTTAGCTGAGTTAAAAAGGCATTTATTGAGGGCTTAGCTGATTATGAAGAAGCAGACAGATGGATGCAAAAAGGACATCCAGTTTGAGATAGGGATAGGGTCTACTTGAAGCTTTGTCCTTATAAACAATGGACGATAGCTAACATGAGGAATGAGTAAATGGCCCTGTGGTATTTTGTTCCTTAATGAGATATTGTAGAGAATTGCAGCAATAGCTTATTGATTGAAGTTGCCTCCAACAGCCGCTATACATATAGTGTTCCACGTGTCGCAATTGAGGAGAGTCATCGGGGAGCATGCATCCAGTTCAAAATTACTCGTGATAATGACAGAGCATTTGGAGGTGGTATAGGCTCCGTTGGAGCTAAAAGGGGTACGGCAAGGGGAGAGAGGTATCAAGAAAGTGTTGATTATATGGAAGAACTTATTCGACTATGACGCCACATGGGAGTTGGACGAGAGGGTGAAGCATCAGTTTCCATCTTTCCACCTGGAGGACAATGTGGGTCTTTGAGAGGTGGTATTGTTAGACCGGACCTCCCTGGACCTGTCCAACCGGTCCTTCGTGGACCGGCAGTCGTATATAGTAGGCGGAAGTCTCGCCCGCTTGCATCAATTCCGCCTGGATGTTCCGTCCGCCTACAATAATCCCGCCCACACCAAATTTGAAAGAGGAGAGGCCGGTTAAAAGAGAAAAGGAAGAGGGGGATGGCTGTTTTGACATTGATTATGTTTTGTATGCTTTAAGTAGTTTGTTTATGCTAGTGTTTTTATTTTTTTTTTCATGCTTGTGTTTGCTGAAATTAGGTTTTTTTAGGTTGTGAGGGCTCTAGCCGGTTGCTAGGGATTTGGGAGAGCCATATATTCCTCTCCAATTGAAGATCCTGCTGTATCTTGCTATTTTCTTTCATATTTTTTTGCAATAAAATGTTTCGTGGTACGTTCTTCTTCCCTAAATCTTCTTGCGGTTCGTGGATTTGGTGGAAATTGCATCTATTTCCTATCACACAGTGTAAGTCAATTTCAACCATCGACTATAGATTTCAAAGATTAAAGGCCTCATATGTTTGTCCTAAGCTTGATAATGAGTCAAGTCCATGCGAGATTTGCTCGACTTAAACTCAAAATTTTCTGACTTTGAGTTGAACTTAACTTGGAATAACTTGGCCTGTAATCGACTTTGTTCATAAGCGGCTTTGGATGATTCTATTAAAATAACAATAAAAATGTTCAAAATATTCTCATTCAATCGACTGCTAAAGCAAGGCCGATATATGTTCACCAAACTCACCTGTTCTTTTAAAAACGTTAGTATCAAAATGAATGAACAGTTATAATTTTTTGTAAGAATGCATGGTATCAAAACTATGGCCAGCAGAAATAGGATGGTTTACCACAATGATAGTCTCTATCCCTTGCAAACTGAGTACTTCGTCTCCCATTCATTCACCTGGGAATACTATGTAATTGGTTGTAATGCCTCTATGACGGGTTACCACAATGATAATATTGTAATTACATACCTGGATGCTTGTTTCAATTTGTTACTGCCATTGTTGATTGAATGCTATTGTGTTACTCATTGAAAAGTCATACTTTATGTTTTATTACTTATATTAACTTGAATCTTCTTTTGCTTATTATCACCACTAATGTAGTGATGAGTTGGAGAAGTGGGGCAACTATTTGTCAACGTTGATCAAATTCCGGCTTTCAGCATTGAAGGTGAGTTTCATTTGCTTAATTGATACCTAGGGCTCATGATACACACACACAAGCACGCACGCATGCACCTATATCATAAATAAATGCAATATTATACATATCTAAACATATGGTAATATTTTTATATCAATTGATAAAGCAAAAAATGCCAAGGATACGCTTAGAGTGTTAGATAGAGAGTATGGTATGACAATCTAAATTATAATTGTCAGTGTAAAATTTAGTTAGTGAAATAATTTTTATACGGTATGTTTACAGCATATGTTCACCAAGGAGGTGTCCAAAAAGCCTCCCAAAGAAATCCACTAAGTGGATGTCCCCAAGTGTCCAAAAGTACAAAAAGTTATGAAATTGTTTTGTAAAATTAAAAGAAGAGACATTCCAAATGGAGTAACAGACATGGTGTCCTGTTGTGTGAGTTTTCAAGTGTTTTACATGATAGCATGACCTTCCCGAAGTTTTAATGTTTTGCAATAGATGAACTGTGATGTTCAAAAAGTGTCAAGAGAAGTCCACTAAGCGTCCAAGTTTACAAGAAGTTCTGAAATATTTTTAAAAATATTTGAAGAAGAGTACCCGACATGGTTAGAAAATATTAGAAATGATCTTTCTTTATTAGATTTAAATGAGAATTTGACTTTTAACATGACACAATGGAGAAAACGGATTCATGTAGCCGACCCCACATAGTGGGACAAAGGCTTGATGTTGTTGTTGTTGTTGTTGTTGTAGTGCCCAACATGATGTTCTGGAGTATGACTACAATTATTCGCCATGATACTAACATTCCAGAAGTTTTAGTGCTTGATAGATTAATTGTGAATCTAGAGAACTATGAATTTCATAATGTTCCTCGTTTTACTCTAATGGTCATTGTAGGATGAACTTCTGCCTTCTATAAGTAGGTTGGGGACATTTATCGACAACTTGAAGAAATTCAATGAAAGGTTTTTGAATATCTTTTTAAGTTACCTTTGAGCTTGCTAGATGCCACTTTATTGCTCAAGCGCCTTAATTTTGTGTTTTTGCAGGTCAGAAATGATTACAGATGGTGATCATGATATTTTAAAAGAAACAAACCCAAAGAAATTTCTTGAGGAAGAATATTTGGAAGCTGAGAGGAAGGTAGCTGTACGAGGAATTTATCATTTGTTTATACTTTATATTTGATCCTTAAAATTTTCATGATTTCTTTTTAATTATTATTTTCTCATTGTTTGTCGTTTTCAAAGGTTATTCTTATTTCGCTTTTATGTTTTGGGTCAAATTTCGTTTTCACAACTTCTAGTTAAAAATGGCTTACCTACATAGTGAACATAAACTATTCTTATCTTTTGTGATTGGTTACATCTCATGAGTTGGGCTATATATTGGTGTTAAGAGTTGCTAGAAGCAATAGCAAATATTGAAACTGTTCTATTTGTGCTGTATGACCTATGATTTGGTCTGACTTGAGATAGATGGGATAAGATGATTAATGTTGCTTCTGATGATAATTTGCCCTAGTTTGGAGATACAAATGTTGGTTTAAATATGTTTTTAAGTTTGATATTATGGTTGAATTGAAATAACACAGTACACTAACTTAGCCAACTTCAGTTTCTCGGGTAAATCTACTTTATGTGGAAGCACCTATCAGAAGCGAATATAATGAACATACAAAATAATAATTGAGATATCAAGCACCACAAGAACATTAAGATTTGTGTGCTTTGGCCAAAACAATATCTACATCTATGGGAGGGAAAAGAGGACATGATCTACAATAAAAAAGCTACACTGGTGTATAAGTTAGAGGGGCATAAAAAAATGCTTAAGATCTCACCACCTGAGAGAAACTTCTCTCAAGCCAAATTTAAAAAATTCACCCAAGAAGATAAGATTTAGGGTTGTTTATGATAGTTTTTTCACAAGTTTGTTTTCTAGGTACTATGATTCTATTCGACTAGAGTTTTCTTGCTATTTTTTAAAAATTTATGTGGTGAGAAGTGATTTTTTATAATTAGATTTGTTTCAATATGATAGTTGTAAGAAAGTTATTATCTGACTATTTTAAAGGAAAAAAGTCTAAAATATCCACAATAACTTTCAAAATACTTATTTTTCTTACAATAGTTCTACATCTAGTTTTACAAGCAATTGCAACTGCCCTAAACAGATTTTTAAGTAATACCAAAAAATATACCTCGAATGCTCCTCAAAATAGTTCTCCTTGGTCACGAAAAAAATGTTGAATGATTTCTTTTCTTCTATTTTACTGTCTCTCTTTTTTTTTTATTTCCTTCTCTTTTTTCTATTTTTGTCATATCTAAATCAGCAACATTTCTCTTTAACTCTTTCATTGTTTTCCTTTTTTAGGCCTAATAATGGCCCACAGCAAAGGAATTTCATTTCCGTTGGTAGTTAACACACCCGCCAATGTACAATTTTAATCCTTTTTTTAATGTGACGTGTACTTTAAATTTAATTTATTTTCAAGTTTTGTCTTGAAGTTATCCAAAATAACAAATTTTGTAATAATGTTTTATTTAGAAATAAAATGATAATTCATATGTTTCCTAAAATCATTTATTATTATAAATTGTGTTTATGCTAACTTCCCTTTGATTCAATATATTATAGTATTTTTTTTAATATATTATAGTATATTTTACATCTTCTATGTGAATACTTTTTAATTTGACCTTCACAAGCTCTCCCTCTCTCAAAGGGCAAATTATTGCATCCGGTCGCTAGACGTGAAGGATAGGTTCGGACATCCAATAAAAATGTGTCACGTCACCTGCGCTTTAGTTGCACTTTGACTTGCGCTTTACCTGCGCTTTACCTGCGCTTTTCCTGCGCTTAATTTAAAATAATATTTTATTAATATCCGAACCTATCTCACCGTCCGGTGATCGGATGCAATAATTTGCCCTCTCAAAGCCTCAAAGGGCTAAGCAGTTTGCAACCATACAGAGCCTTGATGATGTTTGAACTTATAAACTTGTGATGGACCTCAGAACACATTTTTTGTTCGCTAAGATGAACCCGTTCAGACCAACAGTGCACATGATCAGATTTGAATCTAAATTTCCAATATGAATTGAGTCTTTTGCTCTGAATGCAAAGATGAGCCCATTATGTATGTTTGATGTAGTTGATAACAAATGATCAATTTGAAAAAGCAATTTTTGATGAATTATCCGTTAATATTATTGCTATGATGGATTATTTCTCTTTCTAGTTTTCTTATCTATTATATGATTTCTATGATGAATTATCTATTAATATTATTGTTGTGAGTAGCTCCAATGGAAGATAAGTTTAGAGAGAGTTGTCTTAAATGATTTGGTTACACAAAACGGCTGCCTTCTGATGATCCGTTAGGAAAATAGATGTGTTAGATTTGACTTATGTTAAAAAAGATAGAGATAGACCTAAAAAGACTTGCTTAGAAAATATTATAAATGACATTTTTTTATTAGATTTAAATTAGAATTTAGCATTTAACAAGGCACAATGAAGAAAAAGAATTCATGTAACCCACCCTACATAGTGGGATAAAGGCTTGATATTGTTGTTGTTGTATTATTGTTGTGATGGATTTTCTCTTTCGGTTAAAATTATGTCTTGTCAGTGCAAGTTAGATATAAGATTCCTTCGATCGTGATTCTAGAGAAGTCACTCCCTGTACCAACATGACACAGTTTTTCTTATCATTAATGCTTTTGTTCCTTGTTTTTCTTTTATCTACATTAATTTGATATTGGCTTGATTATTGATCTTGATTTGGTTCAAATTTGGTGTCTTAAATTCAATGTGGAAATTAAGTTCTAGTTGCTGACTAATTTTGTGATTCTAATTCATCGCTGAATTTTTCATATTATTTTTATCATACTATTTTTAGTTGAGATTTCATTCTAGTATTGCTTGTGATCTTTGAATCCTCAAGTTACTTTTCATTTAGTGATGCATTGCATCATATTAATTTTATTTCGAAGCCCTAATCCATAATAGTTTTGCATCACTTTGCCTTAAAAAAGATTTTGAACTGTTGATCCATATAGTTTGTTTTAACTAGTACTTGTTTTTTTCTATCTCCTCAGATTGTTACTGCCTTCAGTGTGGCCGATCACATGAAAGAAATGTTTTATGCAGAACAAAGATACCAATCCAGGTTATCTCATTTTATATGATAAATATTGATAATTCTTCAATTGCATTCACCTGTGTTATTTTTTATGTCTTTTTTTGCAGAGATGATTTTATTAAATGCATTAGCTGATTTTTTTTTTAAAATTTTATAATCAGGAAAGATGACCCTGAAATCAAGGAATTATTCAATGAAATCGAGAAAATTAGAGCAGATTTTAACTCGACTGAGCGGCCAATACTAGAAATTGAGGCTCTTGAAGAGAAACAACATAGGCATTCTCATTTTGCAGAGCCAATTCCTTCACCTAAATCGGCAAATGAGTCTCCAAAATCACCTAAGTTCATCTCTAACGAGTCTTCCAAATTAAAAACTATAAGTACAGAACAACAACATGATCCAGAATCAGAACTCGCAAAATTCGAAAAGGAATTTGGAAACTTTGGAAGTGATTTCTCTAATGAAGAGGTTGGGGGTTGGGAATTTGATGAACTTGAAGAGGAACTAAGGTCTGAAGCAGGTAAATAGTTTTGGAATCAAAGAGATTGAAATCTGCGCCATCTTCATTCCATTATTTTATGCTCTGTTTACAGTCATGATGTAAAATATGATGGGGGCTGTTAAATAATAATAAAAAAAAGGAATATGGAGTGTAAAAATTTGTCAATATCTCTTCAGCATGTCATGTATTTGATGTACCTGCTCATGAACAAATGTTTATTTGTTACAATCTTTGTATTCGACTGAAATCCTTGGACAGATTTTTATACCAAAATGATAAATTTTAGTCATCTGAAAATCTCCACGCTATTTTTGGGGAAGATCTTCATTTATGGAGTTCTTCGATAGGAAACGCTTGAAGATCTCAACTAATTCATGTCAATTTTTAGAAAAACAGTGAAAATCTTCCACAAGAATCCCCATAAAATCAAGAAAATTGTAAAAAATTTTGTATTATTTGATGAAATAAAAACGGAAACTAGCAAGATACAGTTGATCCTCAATTCAAGAAGATGATTGATCTCTCCCAAATCTCTAGATGCCGTTAGAGTTCAAAAGAAAACTTTCAGCCAAATTAAATTTGAGATGCCCTAACCCTAAGAAAATAAACTATTTAATGAATACAAATAAAAAAGAAATCCTTAAACAGTCCCTACATTCAATTTTTCTCCCAATTTTCTCAAAAAACTTTTCAAATGGGCTCCGGTGAAGCTAGCAGCTTGATCGGCATATGTAAGAGGCGAAAAAGTTGTCTCATTTGCGCTTGGGCCGGTCCCGCGAGGACCGGTCTGACATTCTTATATATGGGAAGTTTGATGGCAGTAGAGTAAGAGTGTGTGGAAGGTTTTTCATAATTTTGTTTTATAACTTGTTGAACATCTGTTTGGTTATATAATTTCGTTCTTTTAAAAAAAAAAATTTTTTTTGATGAAAATGAGCTTCTTAAGCAAGAGATTTACTTGATTGTTGTAGTTAAAGAAAGTTTAAAAAATGTATAATATATATATAGTATTGTTTATCGGACACTTGGTTTTGTGACAAATATTAGTTTTGATACTGCAATTTTTAGGGTTGTCAGCAATCCAATCAGGCTGATCTGGCCTTTGCTTATAGTTTTCTTGGTCATTTAGTTTAATCTTAATTTTTATTAACATTAGATCGTTAATTTAGCTTTAGAATTTGGTGACAAAAATAGTTTAGATTCTACTTCTACAAGAAATTTTTATGTCAATGTATATATATAGCAGATATATATTAATAGTTTTTTTATTGCTTTTAATTTTTGTACGAAACTTTCTTCTTGATTGATTATTCTTAGGACTTTCCAGAATGAGAGAATTTCTAGATCATAATATTGAAATAGTAAAAAAAAAAGAGCTTAACGCTTATAAAATTGATAAATATACCCACCACGGGGTGGCCTGATGGTGGAGACTTGGCTGGCCAAAGGCCAGGTCCCAAGTTCGAATCCCCTCGGCGCCTCATGAAAGTCCTAAGTGTCGGCCCGTGTAGATGGCGTGGGTTGCACGCAAGGTCGACCAGGGAGATTAGTGGCCGAAGGCCGACACTCCCTGACCAAAAACAAAAAAAAAACAAAAAAAAAATGATAAATATTGCCAAATTTAACATGTTTATTTATTTTTATTCAACTTTAGAAGGTATCTACGAGAAACAAGTGTTTTTAAATAATAGCAAGAGGCATAAGGCTCTCCCTTGACATCAGAGACTTTGACTCTCACCATAAAATTATTGCTTTTAATATTAAAAATCGGTCAACGTACTTACAAAATAGCAAAATATAGATAGCGACTCCAATATTTAATGCTTATAATTTAGACCAGCTGTAATTTAAAGTTGTGAGGGTTAAATTTATCAAAAAATAATGTTTTACCATATAAAGATATAAATCTAAGAAGAGATTGCAAAAGGCCTCTCCAATTCCTTTCATTATTGTTCACAATATGAAAAATATACATAGAGAGAATAAGAGAAACGGAGAGCAATCAACTATGCAGGTCCCCTTCCCTTCCCTCCTCCAACTTTTTATTGTGTGCGGATATCGAACGGAGAAAATCGTCCGGTTTTCTTTCTGTCTATAGTAAAAGCACAGTTAAAGTACAATGACTGTATCAGCTATGCTTTGATTGTGCTTTTATTATAGACAGAAAGAAAAATCGAATGATTCTCTTTGTCCAATATCCGCATAGAATAATCTCTCCTTTAGAGACCTACATGGGATCCTAGTTGGGTACCCACGTTCTGCGCTGGCGGGCTTTTTTCCACCCACACCCACCTATGGTGACTTTCCGGATGTCATACCCACCCACTTTCCACGCTTATAGAATGCAGTCTGTCATAGAATAATGGCCTTGAGGTTTTTTGCCATTTTCTCTGACTGCAAACTTTCAAGCCAGATATCAAAATTTATCATGGTTGTGACGTGGTTCAGTGTTGCGCACTGCGTAGTAAGGATTATTATAATATACTGTATGTATATGATGATTAGTAATGTAAATCGGTTCTCCTCTGATGTTGAGTACCCACCCACGATACTATGGGCGTACCCATACCCACTCATGCCCATTGGGTATGGGTGGATGTGGGTATGGGTACCCATTGTAGGGCTCTGCTCTCATTCCCTTCACCTACAAATTCTATATATAAAGGCTTCCTTCCATCCTCTGGTATCATCTCCTAAATGAGGGCGAATTATTACGTCCTGTCACCGGACGTCTGGACATCCAATCCAGATGCGTCATATCATCCAAATACACTGAGACCCGATGTATTTTGGTGACATGGTGCGTCTGGATTGATGTCCGAACGAATCCGGACACCGAAAGTAATAATTTGCCCTAAATGAGACATCTCCTGACTAAATAGCATAAATTGGATCGACCTCTGAATCAGAAAACTCATAGTTCTGCCATGAGCTTGAAGTGCTTCTCCTTGACAACTTGTCCCTCTTCCTTATCGACCGACTGCGTTTCGATCTGACGACATAATATGTCATCGTCCCCAGCACGCCGGCCATTATCACTCCGCCTATCAAAGTGACCAGAATGGCCGCCCATTCTGAACGCCGACCAACCACGATATACGAGGAGGCTATGAAGGCCACCGTTGTGCACACAGAGGCCAACCACATCAACTTATTGATCACCTCTACAACCCGCCGCTCCGATTTGGTCTCTCCCCTCACCAGAGTTATCTGAACCACCACAACAGCCAGTGATGTGAACAATGCAATCGCATTGAAGATAAAGAATACCTTGAAAGAACCTGTTCCGATCGTGACCGCCATGCCGCTGTTATCGTCGCCGCCGGGAACTGTGAAGATCGCCGCAAATGTCACGGTGGCGAAGAGCACGGCGACCACAGTGACGGAGTTAGTTGCGTTGTTAATGCCCTCGCGGTGGAGCTTCCGGAGCTCCTTGGCAATTCCATGGACGTTTTTGTTGGTCTTCCTTGTCTGCTCAAGCTGGGTGTGAACGTCCTGCTTGATTTCAGTGACGGTCTTTCGCAGCTCATCGCGAGGCTGGTTCAGCTCATTCGCACGAACAGCACCGAAATGTGACAGTATCTCTTTGATCTCAGTGGTCTCTTGAGAAAGAGGCAGCCCTTCAGCAATGTCAAAGGCAGTTTTGTGGTCTCTTGTTAATGCATTTACATGAATGTCTGGGAGAGACAATAGAACGCTCACTATCTGCAAGAATAAGCAACAAGAAAGTTAATGGCTTTACAAATCAAACATATGGTATAAATAAAGTAGTGAGTTGCCATTGTATAGAATAAGGCTAAATTTGGGGGCAAATTATTAGGTTCGAACACTAGACAGAAAGATTTATTCGGATTTTTCTCTGTTACAGTAACTATGCTTTTGCTGTTGATAGAAAAAATTCCGAATTATTCTCTCTGTACGGTGTCCGAACTTAATAATTTCTCCCGTTTGAGATGGCTCTCTTACTGCTTCATAAAGCAGGTTTCTAGTAAAAAATTAAAATTTGTATACTAGAAAGCTACTTTAAGAAGTAGAAAGAAAGCCGTCCAAAAGGAAACCTAAGAGCATCTCCAATGGAACGGCAATTCTTCCATCGCCCCAATCGAGCGGACTGTTCATCTTCTCCATTTTTTGGTCTCTATCAAACTTGCCGAAGAAACGCACGAAATGAGAGAACAATCGTTATGAGGCAAAATGGAGTTTGATTGGAGATGAATCACAGCATTATTTAGTTTCACGGCATTTTAGAGTGAAAAATGAGATTTTCAGTTGGAGATGCCCTAAAGCAATACCTCTGATCGCTTTTTCCTTGTTGCCACATGCAAAGCTGTGTTCCCAGATCTATCAGGCAACATCACAGTTGCCGGATCAGCATCAACTAGGGCCTTAACAACTTCACAGTTAGAGCCCTTGACTGCCATGTGCAAAGCTGTTTGGCCTTTCTTATCAGTCCTGCGTGCAAGCTGTTGATCCTTCCCAAGTAAAGCTTTCACAATTTCTACATGTCCTTGCCTAGCAGAGAAGTGCAGAGCATTTTTGCCATTTGTTTTTGATAGCTCCAGTAGGCTAGTGTCCTGATCTAGCAAAAATTTTACTACTTCTGTATGACCTCTAATGGCTGCTGATATTAGAGGAGTTACATTTGCAGGACCAAAGGCTTTGCTGAGTGTCGGATCATGCTCCAGAAGAGCCTGCACAATTGCTGTTGTAAAGCGATCAGCAAAAAACTTCACTCAAAGAGAACTATAAACTATGATTCAAGTAAAATAACCAGAGAAATATCAATACAACATTAGAATTTATAAGAACAATTAGTTGTAGGGAAGAACAAATTCTAGCGAAATAACATTTTTAGTCCAAAATTTCATTATCCAATGAATGCAAGTCGCCTGAGAGAAACTATGGTACAGTTTAAACAAAAAAATGGCACAAACAATATGATGTAGTAACATTTTATCAATAACAGTCTTGCAGCTAAATATACCCGAGACAGAAAATGAGGATTCCAGCAATGATAATTCTACAGCTCGAACAATAAAAACCAAATATAATATGACGAACTCAAAGCCAGGCTTACCTAAATGCCCTTCCCTCGCGGCAACGTGAAGCGCATCGTATCCTGACCTGTTCTTCCTCACTAAGGTTTCCCTGCTCGAATACTTAAGCAGCTCGAGCACCACATCAAGAAACCCTTTCTCCGCAGCTATGAGAAGCGCGGTCTCCTCCACCTCGTTCACCTCGCCCACCATCGCCGCCCTGATCTCCGCCACCTCGGCGTCGAACTCCTCCCCTCCCGGCTCTCCCGTCATCTGCGAATCGATCTCGCTCAGGATCTTATGCATCGCCGCCAGATCCCCACGCTGTGCCGCCAGATGCAGCTCCGTATCGTTGTGCCGCCCCGTCACTTGCTTCACGTACTTCTTATTTCCCGAGCTCTCCATCCTCTTCCCCGAGTTAGACAGAACCAACGCCGGCGCTACCGCCGCCGTCGGCGACGGCAACGGCGACGATGCGTTAGTTCTCGGACTCTGAATCATCTACTCGGCCTCCGAAATCCCTCTATCCTGCTTGTTTGCAGAGATTAATCGCCCAAATCCGCTCCAAATTGAGAGGATCCAAATTCAGAAAGTCATTTGAGAGAGTGGAGATTCCTATCCGAAGTTCTCCCGCGTGCGAAAATGTGAAGTGTGGAAGGGAAAGAAGACGAGAAGGACAGAGACGCGGGCCAGAGAGACGGGCTTTATAAATTCACTACTTTTTATTTTTAAAATCATATTATTAAATTTCATAAAATAATAATAATATCAACGAAATTAAATTTTTCTAGAACTCATGTGACGGCAAAATTATTGCGTCCTCCCACCTGACGTATTATTTGGTATTACTAGATATTATTTGGTAATAACGAAGAATATCATCATGTGAAGACCAATAACGAGTTATACCGAGCTATACCGAACAATACCGAGCACATACCGAGTTTTTTGGAGTGCTTATTGCTCGGTAGATGATTCAGAGTAAAAAATAATTAAAACTAGGTAAACACAAATAATTACAAATTCTGAATATATATGATTTTTTGTGACAATTTTGCAGCTGTTGCAATCTTTAGAATCCGACAAACTGTTTGGTGCATTTGGCGCTTTCAGAATACACCAAAATATTTGGTGCATTTTATAGAATGCACCAAACAGTTTGGTGTATTCAATATCTGAAAACGCAAACTATTGTTTGGTGCAGATTATTGAATGTACCAAAAAGTTTGAGTAATTTACTCCTTTTTTAAATTATTTTTTAGTATGCTTCTATAGCTAATTTAAGCATTGATAGTGCTCCTTCTTAAAATTTATTCTTTAAATAATTATAAATGTTTTTAAATTTTCTTTTAATTAAATATATTTAGAAATTATTAGTCACTAGAAATTGAAGAAATTTTGCGGTTTCTTTTTCATATTGTATAAATTATATTTTACACCCATTTTCTAAATATATTTGTATATTTCAAAATGTATCTTAATATTTGAATTATAAAATTTTTATTTTTAATTAATTATATTCTGTAAAAATGACTGCTATATTTTGTCTTACCTGATCACATTTAATTTTAAGAAACACATATATTTTATAATAATTTATTTAATATTTAAAAATAATATATGATGTTGCTCGTAACCTTTTTATTTTTTATTTGAGCAGCATTCCTCTCTTCATTAAAAAAACTATTCTATGCGATACTGGACTGTTTGGAGGCAAATTAGTGCTCGCCAAAACTTCTGGTACACATCAGATATATAATCGAGGTAGAAAATACAGAGGTGACATGGTGCGCTCTAATTCACCTCAGAACGAATAATTTCGCCTATTCATCTAAGATGGCCTGAAATTATGGATTGATCATATTAGTTTATAATTTTAATTAATTAAATTTGTTCCATAATATTTTTTTTTTTAATTTGCTAAATATATTTTTAGTGAGCTAATAAGCTCCGTTGGTCAAAAATTTTGACCAAAATATTAAAAGAAACAACTATTTATAATTTCAAGATTCCTCTTGGCCGCCGTGGGACCCAGCTAGCGTTGGAGGTAAGAGTGGTGCGCACATTTTAAACGCCGCTCAATCGCCTAATGGCAAAAGCATTATTTATAGGATGAATAATTAAATTCTATAATTATATAGGGGCTATTTTGTTGAATATTTTAAATTATGGGATTTTTTTAATTGAATATCAATTAATTGTATTAAAATATTTTTTTATTTATTATGTTTTATTTTAAATATACTATTTTTTGTATGAAGTCGTTAGAATGGGAGGGAGTATGATGAAGTTTGCTAGCAACAAAAGAATTTAGGAGAGGAAGGTGATGAAATTGGGTAAGATTGCGTGCGATCTCGAGAGTTTGGTGGTGGTCGAGGGCAATAGGAGGTGCTCCAAAAAGCTCATTAGTGACGGAAGAGCTCTAGCAAAGTTAGTGGAGATGTCGACAAAAGTAGGGATTGAAAATAGGCAAACTATGTGGATGGACTTCGAGAAGATTAAGATTGAGGATATATCAAAGATGATTGGAAATCAAGAAATTATTACATACAGTCATCGGACGGTCAGAAGGTCAATAATGATGCTTCACATCATCTAATACATAGCGGTACACATTATATTAATGATGCGGTGCGTCCTAATTGGCCTCTGAACAGCATTCGATGATCGCACATAATGATTTTGCTCTAAAATGACTGCTTGCAACCGAAAGAGCTAGTGGGATGTCGTTAGTGTGTGTGTGTGTATATATATATATATATATATATATATATATATATATATAGATTAAAAGTTTGGTATGTTGATTGATAGCTTAGACTTCCAACTAAGAGATTTTATATTTGACTCTATGGCTTCTTTTGGGATGGCTTTCTTACTGTTTCTTAAAGCAACTTTTTAGTACAAAAATTAAAATTTTTATACTAGAAAGTTGCTTTAAGAATCAGTAAGAAAATCATGCCAAACAAAGCCTATATGTGATGGAAAAATTATTAGGTGTGGAGTGCAGACGGGGTGAGAACCGTCTGCACAGACACAGGGTACCAAGCGGTACCCAGTGGTACCAAGTGGTACCAAACGGTACCGAGCGCGATTTTATACTAGTGTGCAGATGGTTCTCCCGTTCGCACTCCGTACCTAATAATTTCTCATATGTGATGTGTGTGAGTTTACTTTATTAATATCCGTACAAACTGTCGAATAACAATTGTTTTATTTTTTTATGAGTAGATATCATTAGTGAAGTTATGCTAGCTATGTGCTGCGGAAGAAAATAAGCTTTTTTTTTTTTAACGCCGTTAACCTTCAATAATTTATGCGCAAATGATTATTTATATCGACAGCTATGTTTGTCCACAAATGTAACGGACTCTGTCGACAAAAAAAATTCCGTATTAATTAAAGAAATACTTAATGCAAGACTGGCTGTCCAGCAATGCAGCAGTGGTTCATAAACCCATCAAGCTGTTGCGTTGAATATTCTTAGCCAATAAACAAATATTTGATTTGAAAATATTTTCAAATCTTAAAGCATTCGTGTATTTAAATAAAAAAATTTGGAATTGACCAATGAATCATTTGAATTTATTTTTCAATAAATTTATAGTTGATATGAACTTTTAAACTAAAATAGTCACTTTTTAAATTTATAAGTATGCTTACTACTATACATTCATGAAAGGTGGAAACGAGATTCAAGGAAGGATTCACAAGAAAACGAAGAGAAGGAAAAATTATTTTGTGTGGATGCTGAACATAGTCCAGAGATCAATCATAACGTTACCCCTTTGTTTGGTATTGCGACTCGATACTACTGACGTGGCTGCACCTGATTTGCCTCCATACGCGGAGCTGTGTGCGACCCCTGCACAAAATAATTTCTCCACAAGAAGAGAATCTAAAATTTTGCATGCTAAAACCAGCGCCTATTATATCAACCACCGACAACACTTGTTGTCGGCAAAATTGGCATTTGTCATATCCACTAAGGCAAGTGTCCACTATTGCCAGTAAGATTGATGCTCATTGTAGCCACCAACACGAACGGTCACTTTGCTACCGATAAGGCTAATGATTATATTGTCTTGGCATCCACCAATGTCATAAGATCAATGACCGTCAATGTTCCCCATTGCTACTACGGTTGATGCTCGTCATCACCAACAAGATTTAAATATGTTGTTCCCACCAAATGTTATGCCTATAGTTGCTAACAATGTTAGCATATATTACTGTTTACCGCGGCTGTGTACCGACTATGTACCATGTGACATGGCGTGCTCTGATTTGCCTTCGAACAATCCGGTATCCGCAAAAAATAATTTCTCTGAAATTTGACTGAATTCTGATTCACCTCCGGATGGTCCGGTGTATGGATTGTCCGGTGTCCGCACAGAATAATTTCTCCAAAATTTGAGTGAATTTAAATAAGATAAATTCGTCTTTAATTACAGGCAACCAAATCTGCTTTTGATCAAAGCTTGATTTAAATATATTCGTTGATTTCTATTCAACAAAAAATCTGAGGGAAAGTAGCTCGACTTTAACGTTTCTCCAGCTGGACTTTTGATTGTTTAGGCATTTTACTGATCTAAGACAACTAGCAAGAATTATGATGCAAATTAATAAAATAATTCAAAAGTTTTGGAAGTTAATAAATATAGTCTCAATCAGAATTTGATTTGTTCAAAATCACTTATCAACAATTATCAATGTTTTGGATGTCCATTTGGTGAATGTGTATATGGTGTTTTATATGTCTCTTATTCTCAACAAAATTTATATTTAATAAATAAAAATAAAATGTTTCGCAATCTTATAAATAAATAAAACTGCTTTAGAAAACAGTAAAAAAAAATTTCCAAAAAAATTATCCGTTATTATTTATGGAGTGGTTTTATCTTAAAATTTCACACGGTGAGGCTTCTTAATCTTCCTTCAATCCATCAGCTTTGTCGTGCTTGTCACAACGAGAGATAGGAGTGTCAATCAATGATCCAGATCGAACCTTACTAAAAAAAATTGAATTTAAATTGACTTAGTTAGATTTTGGGTCGGTTTGGGGCTAGAATATCGACTCTAAATTGACTTGAATCCTATTGTTGTTGGGCTTGTTTGGATTAAGCGGGTCGTATCAATCCAAAAAATTGCATGATTCACATATAAAATGTGTAAAAAGAGTTGGGTTCAATCTAGGCGGGTCAAATTCATGTCAAATATTTTAACTCGTATAATAAACAAGTCAAATTTACATCGAGCATATTCATGTTGAGTTAACTTCACATTAGACCCGAACCTAATCTGTCAATTCAAACTGACACCCCTATCAAGATCTTTATGGGCCAAATGATCGAATCCACCATCAAACAAGCATCATAGGTTGACAATTAGTTGACTTGGGCCAGATCTTTCCTCCCATGACATCGATTTAAAACCTTCAATTGATCGTCTATGTTGTTATATTATTATTATATTTTCTTCTTCCTTTGTTCATCCATTAGAGAAGAATAATCTGACTACCTACCTTTCAGCGCCCATATGGCCATTGTCTTTTGAAAAAAAGCGTTTGCATAAGCTGAATATTAAATTGAACATCAACGGATGTTCCATCATATTTGGAGAGATTATTACGTGCGGAGTGTAGATGGTTCGGAGATCAATCTTGATGCTCCACGTCACCCAATTTATTTTGTATTGGATGATGTGGCGCCTTCAAACACGTCTGGACACCGCACGTAATAATTTTTCTCCTATTTGAGACAAAAGAAAATGCCTACCAAGTAACAACCCTTTCTATTATCCTGAATTAGCCTAATGCGTATAAATGAAGAAACATCAATATATTGTAATTTTTTTTTGGAATTTTTAGGGGATTCGAGCATGGGTGAGAGGGGAGGAATTGCTTCCGTTGACCCTCAGGCAACACTCCCGATATATATTGATGTATCATAAATAAATTATCTTGATCGGGCATGAATTTCGAGGAAAAATCAAGCCGGAAACTTAATAAATTAAATGTGTTCCAAATTTAGCAAATTTACAGTCAAACTGAGCATCTTGGAAATAGGAACCCAACGGCACCAAATCCGACTCAATCCGAGCCCAAATGAGTCCAAATCAAGGACCTGAAGTGCTATTGGAAAGTTCAAACCACAAATTGAGTTACCAAATGGTTTCCAAAAATGACTTACTTATAGTCAAATCGAGCGGCTCGACGAGAAAAATCCAACAAGCCCAAGATCGCCGAATTCTGACATCATTAAAGTCTTCAAATGCCCGACGAACGGTCCACAATCAAAGAATTTAATATCGGCCGTCCATCCGATCACTCCGTATTTACCCCAGATCTCTCACCTATTTATAAGCCATGTCACTCCATAATATCTATAAATAGACCCCTCATTTCTCATAAGAGGGGGCACAAGCAAGAGAAGAAGGATATGAGGGAAGAACTCCTCGACCACCGCCGGAATTTCGCCCGACGTCCAAGTGACGCCGAAATTTCGCCCGACCTCCAAATCACACCGGAGTTTCACCTGAACTCCAAGTAACACCAGAGTTTCACCTGAACTCCAAATAACATCAGAGTTTTACCCAAATACCATCTAAAGCCAGAGTTCTCCTCAGCCACCAACTTACGTCGGACTTCTACCCGACACCGGGCCTCCGCTCGTCGACAAATTTCTACCTGACACTATACTTCTGCATATTGTCAGACTTTCACCATACATCTATATGATGTTGGATTTCTATCCAATGCTGGACTTCTACTTGATGCAGTCTTTTTGACCTCCGTAGCCCGTCGACTACGGTCCTTCTGACTTACGTCGCTCTACAGTCCTTCCGACCTTCATCGCCCGCCGACTACTGTCCTTTTGACTTACGTCGCCTGTCGACTACAGTCCTTCTGAATTACGTCGCCCGCCTACTACAGTGCTTCCGACCTCCGTTGCCCATCGACTATGTTCCTTCTAACTTACGTCGCCTGCCGACTGTAGTACTTCCGACCTCCGTCGCCCGCCGACTATGATCCTTCTAACTTACGTCACCCACCAACTACAGTGCTTCCGGCTGTTGCAAATCTATTTTTCATGTCTTATGTTTTGATGATTGACAAACACTGCTTTTCTTGAACAGCTTGTTGCTTCTAACTTTTCAGGAATCGACGATCGGACAATCAAAAAGGAGTCAAGTTCAGAAATGCGTAGGTTTTAGGGTTGAGTCAGTCTGTACTTTTGTTTTTTACCTTTTGAGTCCTCTTGTAATAGTCAAAAAGACTGATGCTTTGTAACCCTTCACACACACACTTGAGAGACTTAGAAATTCTGTTTTTACTCATATCGGCCAGGACGATTTCTTTGATCGGCCTGGCCGATCAGCTTAAAACAGAAAGTCTAATTAAGGAGTCTTAATTAAGGCAGTCGACGTTAACAGATCGTCCTGGACGATACGTGTATCGGCCAGGACGATAAGCTCAAAACAGAAAGAAGTAGCCGCCATAGACAAGTATGGTATGTCATATCTTTAAATTATCGGCCAGGACGATCCTCGTATCGGCCTGGACGATATTAACAATTTATGTCATAATTGTTCAGGAAATCAAGGAAGTAATTAAGGATGATTGATACGATCATATCGTCCTGGACGATCGCAAGATCGGCCAGGCCGATCTAGTCAAAAACCTTAAGTTACTTCAGGACGATCAATATCGGCCAGCCCGTATTCAGGGCTATTGTCAGGACGATTTTCCTCTGATTTGAACTAATCGGCCAGGACGATCGTGAGATCGGCCTGGACGATCAAGCCAATTAACAATCGTCCAGCTTTACATCCAGGGCTATTCTCTGGCCGATCTTCATTGATTTGTATTGATCGGCCAGGCCGATATCCATATCGGCCTGGACGATATTGTCGGCAACTTGCAATTAATGAGCTCTTTTGGAGCTCTTCTATTTAAGAGCTTCTTGTTCAACGTTTTTAAAGATCTTTGGCTGCTGCCTTGACCTAAGAAGGCCTTGAGGAGAGAAAGAGAGAGAGAAGAGAGAGAGAGGATCTTGTGAGGGGGAGCTTGTGAGGGGTTTCACAAGGGTTGCTTCAAGGATCTCTCTGCGTCATCTTCGTCTAGAGTTTCTCGTCCGTGGAAGGGTCGGTAGAGGTAAGGAGCTTTGCTTTTAGTTCTGGTTCTCTGCCAGCTTCAGGAGGAAGCAAAAGGAGATAGGTTCTCTGCCTTGCCGGGGTGGCAAAAAGGAGGTTCTTGTGAGGGTTTCTCCACCTAGCCGTGGGGGCTAAAGGAGAGTCACTTTTTGTGTAGTGCAATACTTGGAGGGTGCCTCCAAGGAGTGGACGTAGGTCGAGTCGACCGAACCACTATAAATTTCTGTGTTCTTTTTCTTGCTTCCGCACTTTTAAATTCCGCATTATTTTGTGGTGTGATTTGGTTTATGTGATTTTATTTCTTTGTTTAAAAAGAAGTTTTTAAAATACCAATTCACCCCCCCTCTTGATTAGTTTGGGACTAAGTTCATAGGGCTTAACATCCCCATCGAACTTTCAAGTGGTATTAGAGCTTGATTCGAAAATTAAAGTTTGAAAACTTTTTGAATTTGATCCATGTCTAACTTTGGGAATCGCAACACTACGGAAGGGTATTCTATTACCCGACCTCCTCTATTCGATAACCTACCTTTTGATTTTTGGAAAACTCGCATGTCAACTTTTCTACAATCTACTGATTATCGCATGTGGATGCTTATTCAAGAAGGCTATTCTCCACCTTCTCGTGAAATTAACGGTTTTAAAACTGAAGTTGCTTTTACCGAATGGACTTTTGATGAACGAGATTTAGCTCAACTAAATGCGAAATGTTTGAATTGTTTTTTCTGTGCTTTAAAATCTGAGGATTACATGCGTGTTTCAACTTGCAAGACTGGTAAAGAAATTTGGGATAAATTATGCATTACTTATGAAGGCACTAATGAAGTTAAACAATCCCGTTTAAACATTCTCTTGCATGACTACGAACTTTTTCGTATGAAACCTCATGAATCGATTTCTGACATGTACACTAGGTTTACTCAGATTGCTACTTCATTGCATGCACTAGGAAAAGAACTTTCGAACTATGAAAAAGTTAACAAGATTTTGAGATGCTTGCCTTCTTCTTATGATGCAAAAATTACTGCAATCACTGAATCTAAAGATTGAAACACCTATTCTATTGATAACTTGCTTGGCTCACTCATTGCTTACGAGCAAGGGGTGAATCAAAGAAATCTTGATGCAGGTGAGAAGAAAAAGGAGAAAACAATTGCATTGAATGCACACAAATCGGATTCTGAATCTTCCGGGTCTGAAAGCGATGGAGTTGCCTTCATCACAAGGCAATTCAAAAGCTTTCTAAGGAAGAAACAAAAGCATCATCAAAATTGGAGAAAAGGTAAGGATCATAAACATATTAAAGGATCTTCTGATGTTGTTTGTTTTGAATGCAGGAAACCGGGACATGTAAGAGCCGATTGTCCTACACTTCAAGATCAATCAAGCAAAGAAAAAGAAAAAGGTGAGGAGAAAGCTAAGTCTAGGAAGGAGAATAAGAAAATCCAAAGAGGCTTCTGGGCAGAATCTGGTACTGATTCCTCTGAGACTGAACCAGAGGAAGAGACTACAAACTTGTGTTTCATGGGAGAAAATTAAAGTGATGAGGAAGAGGTATGTAGACCAACCTATGATGAATTGTTTGAATTTGTGAAAAAATCCATACATCATACAAAAAACTTAAGAAAACTCATACTAGCCTAAAATTAGAACATTCAAATCTACAAAAAGAGCATGAAGTTTTTCTCAAAGATCATGCAACGATTGATTCAAAGCACATGGCTCTCCTTGATGAATTTGATGAATTAAACAAGAAGCATTTGGAATTAGTTGAGAAAAGTAATGCATTAAAAGCTTCACACACCTCACTTAATGATGATCTTAAGAAATCTAAAGAGATTGAAAAAGATTTGAGGATTGAGAATGATGCATTAAAAAGAACTAACTTGAGAATTCAAAATGATTTATGTAAGAAAGCTAGGATGACACCGACTTTTAATCAAAGGCCAGAACCTAGGAAGAGGCATTTTTATCCAAACCATTTAAGAAAACCTTTTCCTGGAGTTCAATGTTTTTCTTGTGGCATGCTAGGACACATCTCACACACTTGCACAGTTCACCGCAGTACACATTGGGTGTGGAGACCTAAGATGCATGATTCAAAGCATACCATATATACATTGCACTCTACATTTCCTAAGAAGGAGCCCAAATCTGTTTGGGTTCCTAAAACTGACTGTTGTTGAGTTTTGCAGGAGTGCTCTCACCAAAGACCTCGTGGGAGCATAAGGTAACTGAATATAAGGAGGCTTGCAGCTCAATTGCTTAAATCCTTTGCTTTATCACTTGCTTGAAATCTTTTAGTTTCTTTTTGTATGTTTTTTTTTTTTTTTTTTTTGTTCACTTTGTGCTATTTTCTTTTAAGTTGTTGTTTTTGTTTTTTTTTTTACTTTGGTCTTTATTTTGGGCTTTCATATGATAAAACTTCTCAAACTTTTAAATATTGGAGTTTTTGGAGATACGGTTTAGCTTTTTAAAATTGGTTAAAGGGAGTAAACTGTTGATGTTTCCTTTTTCTTTCTTCTGACTTTGTTCAGTGGCATGATTTTTTTCTATAAAACAAAAGTCTAAACTCAGTTTAACCAATGGCTTTTTAAGATCTCTTTCTAAATCTTGCTACATTAAAACATCTTATGCATAATAGTCAAAATGCTTTGATATCATTCAAGCTTTTGAAATCTTACCATTGCAGTTATCACGTGATTTTGATTTTGTGTTGTGGATTGTTCTTCCTTATGTTAGAGAGAGAGCTCCTATTCTCTAATATTTTGAGGATATACTCACAACTAAGTTTTTTTTTTAGGGTATATTAAAGATTTTTTAGCTTGCAAAAGTTAAAAAGGAAAAAGGCCAATAAAGCCAAATTGAAAAGAAAGCTATATACACAAAAGTGTATCAAAAATCAAAAGATGCTCAAAGAGCCAATAAAAGTGACAAGAGGCATAAAATTAGCCCACTAAATGCAAGCTATCATCTCTTTGGTAAAACTCTTAAAACTTAGAAAACTCATTAATTATGTGATACGTTCAAAGATTTGATTTCAAATTCCATGATTGAGAAAAACTATTTTGGTTTATTATTTATGAGATATTTTAGTTAGTAACAAGTCTTGATTGGATCTTCTTATTCTTTTTGTTATTCCGAGTCAGGACTTCGTTGTTTTTAAGAGAATTTTGTACCCTGAAGAATGTCCGATCTAGGGTAAATGGAATCAATTTTTCTACCTTCTTCTAATTGAATTTTGTTAAACCTCTTGATCTCCTAAAAACTTTAAAAAATTAAATTCATTCTCATATGATCCCTCCCTAAAACAAAAAAAACAAAAAAAAAATAGAAAAATTAAAATCCAAAAATATTCGGTGTTTGTTTTATTTATTTTTGTGTCTTTGACTGTCTTTTCTTGTGTTTTATTTTTGAGGGTCTTGATCATCACCATTCTTTTCTTGATTTCAAATACTAGTCACATCGGCCTGGCCGATATTTTTATCGTCCTGGCCGATATGACAAATTCTTTCCAAAATCCATCTGTTGACCTTTTTGCTGTGCTTACTGAATTTCATCGTCCTGGACGATTTGATCGAACTCATGGTGATAGTCCTGGCCGATAGTAAATTTGTCTGGCCGATGCATTCTATGTGCATCGTCCTGGCCGATACACTGAACCGTCCGGGACGATCCACGTGTCAGTACGTTTTGATCTTTAAATTCGGCCCCGGACGATCCATTATTGGACCATCGGCCGGGCCGATCCACTGTTCGTCCTGGACGATACATGTGGCAAGCATTTAAAACGTTTTAACTTCGGCCGGTACGATCAATTATTGTGCATCGTCCTGGACGATACACCTAATCGGCCCGGACGATCTGCTTTTTCAACGGTCGTCCGGACTGACTCCTCGGGCCGATAGCCTGTGTCTAATCGGCCTGGCCGATATCTGATCGGCCCGGACGATTGGACCGCCTTTTTGACCAATCAGCCTGTACGTAATTATTGACACATATCGGCCTGGACGATTCCGCGATCGGCCAGGATGATATGGACGTTTCTTTAAATTCAGGCCGATCCAGCCATGTTTTTCACTCCTCATCCTTTCTCCTTTGTGTTTTTGCTTAAGTTCTCTCAAATGGCTGGTGGGAAGCGCGTCCGTCAGACCTCTGGAAGTTCCTCGAGGGCAAGGGTTGACCCTCGTTTCCGTGAAGCAGAAGATGAAGCTGCATATCATCGCTATAAAGAATGTGGAATTACTGTTTCCAGAATTATCAATCCAGTCCACATCTCTTACCCGGTAATGGATCTCTTCGCTCACACTTCCCTTTGCTTCATTCTGTCTCTTGTTTTCCCCTTCAATTCTGAGTTCCTTCTAGAATTTTTTGCAAACCTGCGCATCAACTCCACCTTCACAGTCCTGTCCTCCTATGTGAATCGACGCCCTGTCGAAATCACATATCAGGACTGTGTTGATCTCTTACAGCTATCCACCACCGGAGATAAGCTGCACTTAATTGCCCTTGACCCTGATCTTGACTGGTCCACGGCAAATCACTTTCTTCGCCAGACCAATCTTCGCCAGACCAATGTCCGTTACCATGTTGGAGAGACTAGCTCTTTAGTCAGAGATGCTAGGACAATCCAACATGTCCTTCGCACCTCCGTCATTCCAAAAGCCGGCGACCGTGTCCACATTACCCCTCTACTTTCCCTCACTACCTTCTATATCATGGCTCATAGGGAATTCAACACTGCTGACCTATTTTTTCGTTACATTGATCACCTAACAACAATTCGCGATCCAGGCCACAGAAGAAAGCCAAATCTAGCCTTAGGACACATCATAGCCTATGTTCTTGAAACTAAATACCAACTTCAATATCCTATACCATCAAACCTTCCAACTCCCTTCTACTCAAACAACTCCTTCAGCACCCTTCACAGCACTCGTCTCCACCCTGAGGAACCTCAGGGGGCTCGAGAGGAGGAGGCTCCCGCTCCAGCTCCTTTTCCTGACCCTGTCCCTCTCCACCAACACTCACCGGTTGATCAGTTGATTGAGAGATTTGATCGATGGGAGACCCGATTTGATGCATATATTGCTGCCCAGGAGCAGCAACACTCTGAGGACATTGCCCGTTACGAGCATCACCGCGCTGAGGATTTAGCTCGATTTGACAGCTTTCTTACTCACCAGCAGCAGCAGCATGACCAGGACATCGCCTGGTTCAATGCTCAGTTTACTACCCTTGCCAGTTACTTTCAGCAGCCACCTCCACCTCCTCCATCTGATGATCAGGATCCCTCGTTCTTTTAGTTTGTACTTTGAGTTATTGTTTCTTGTCTTTTTTGTCTTTCGTGATGTTTGTTTTTCTTCTTTCTTCTTTTCTCTGCTGTTTCTGGACTCTCTTTTTGTGATGAAAAAAAGGGGGAGTAGGATAGGGTATGGTAGAAAAAAAATTGATGTTGTAACTTTGTTTTCTAATGAATCTATTTTTGTCCTACTTGTGTTTTGCCATCATCAAAAAGGGGGAGATTGTTGCAAATCTATTTTTCATGTCTTATGTTTTGATGATTGACAAACACTGCTTTTCTTGGACAGCTTGTTGCTTCTAACTTTTCAGGAATCGACGATCGGACAATCAAAAAGGAGCCAAGTTCAGAAATGCGTAGGTTTTAGGGTTGAGTCAGTCTGTACTTTTGTTTTTTACCTTTTGAGTCCTCTTGTAATAGTCAAAAAGACTGATGCTTTGTAACCCTTCACACACACACTTGAGAGACTTAGAAATTCTGTTTTTACTCATATCGGCCAGGACGATTTCTTTGATCGGCCTGGCCGATCAGCTTAAAATAGAAAGTCTAATTAAGGAGTCTTAATTAAGGCAGTCGACGTTAACAGATCGTCCTGGACGATACGTGTATCGGCCAGGACGATAAGCTCAAAACAGAAAGAAGTAGCCGCCATAGACAAGTATGGTATGCCATATCTTTAAATTATCGGCCAGGACGATCCTCGTATCGGCCTGGACGATATTAACAATTTATGTCATAATTGTTCAGGAAATCAAGGAAGTAATTAAGGATGATTGATACGATCATATCGTCCTGGACGATCGCAAGATCGGCCAGGCCGATCTAGTCAAAAACCTTAAGTTACTTCAGGACGATCAATATCGGCCAGCCCGTATTCAGGGCTATTGTCAGGACGATTTTCCTCTGATTTGAACTAATCGGCCAGGACGATCGTGAGATCGGCCTGGACGATCAAGCCAATTAACAATCGTCCAGCTTTACATCCAGGGCTATTCTCTGGCCGATCTTCATTGATTTGTATTGATCGGCCAGGCCGATATCCATATCGGCCTGGACGATATTGTCGGCAACTTGCAATTAATGAGCTCTTTTGGAGCTCTTCTATTTAAGAGCTTCTTGTTCAACGTTTTTAAAGATCTTTGGCTGCTGCCTTGACCTAAGAAGGCCTTGAGGAGAGAAAGAGAGAGAGAAGAGAGAGAGAGGATCTTGTGAGGGGGAGCTTGTGAGGGGTTTCACAAGGGTTGCTTCAAGGATCTCTCTGCGTCATCTTCGTCTAGAGTTTCTCGTCCGTGGAAGGGTCGGTAGAGGTAAGGAGCTTTGCTTTTAGTTCTGGTTCTCTGCCAGCTTCAGGAGGAAGCAAAAGGAGATAGGTTCTCTGCCTTGCCGGGGTGGCAAAAAGGAGGTTCTTGTGAGGGTTTCTCCACCTAGCCGTGGGGGCTAAAGGAGAGTCACTTTTTGTGTAGTGCAATACTTGGAGGGTGCCTCCAAAGAGTGGACGTAGGTCGAGTCGACCGAACCACTATAAATTTCTGTGTTCTTTTTCTTGCTTCCGCACTTTTAAATTCCGCATTATTTTGTGGTGTGATTTGGTTTATGTGATTTTATTTCTTTGTTTAAAAAGAAGTTTTTAAAATACCAATTCACCCCCCCTCTTGGTTAGTTTGGGACTAAGTTCATAGGGCTTAACATCCCCTTCGAACTTTCAAGTGGTATTAGAGCTTGATTCGAAAATTAAAGTTTGAAAACTTTTTGAATTTGATCCATGTCTAACTTTGGGAATCGCAACACTACGGAAGGGTATTCTATTACCCGACCTCCTCTATTCGATAACCTACCTTTTGATTTTTGGAAAACTCGCATGTCAACTTTTCTACAATCTACTGATTATCGCATGTGGATGCTTATTCAAGAAGGCTATTCTCCACCTTCTCGTGAAATTAACGGTTTTAAAACTGAAGTTGCTTTTACCGAATGGACTTTTGATGAACGAGATTTAGCTCAACTAAATGCGAAATGTTTGAATTGTTTTTTCTGTGCTTTAAAATCTGAGGATTACATGCGTGTTTCAACTTGCAAGACTGGTAAAGAAATTTGGGATAAATTGTGCATTACTTATGAAGGCACTAATGAAGTTAAACAATCCCGTTTAAACATTCTCTTGCATGACTACGAACTTTTTCGTATGAAACCTCATGAATCGATTTCTGACATGTACACTAGGTTTACTCAGATTGCTACTTCATTGCATGCACTAGGAAAAGAACTTTCGAACTATGAAAAAGTTAACAAGATTTTGAGATGCTTGCCTTCTTCTTATGATGCAAAAATTACTGCAATCACTGAATCTAAAGATTGAAACACCTATTCTATTGATAACTTGCTTGGCTCACTCATTGCTTACGAGCAAGGGGTGAATCAAAGAAATCTTGATGCAGGTGAGAAGAAAAAGGAGAAAACAATTGCATTGAATGCACACAAATCGGATTCTGAATCTTCCGGGTCTGAAAGCGATGGAGTTGCCTTCATCACAAGGCAATTCAAAAGCTTTCTAAGGAAGAAACAAAAGCATCATCAAAATTGGAGAAAAGGTAAGGATCATAAACATATTAAAGGATCTTCTGATGTTGTTTGTTTTGAATGCAGGAAACCGGGACATGTAAGAGCCGATTGTCCTACACTTCAAGATCAATCAAGCAAAGAAAAAGAAAAAGGTGAGGAGAAAGCTAAGTCTAGGAAGGAGAATAAGAAAATCCAAAGAGGCTTCTGGGCAGAATCTGGTACTGATTCCTCTGAGACTGAACCAGAGGAAGAGACTACAAACTTGTGTTTCATGGGAGAAAATTAAAGTGATGAGGAAGAGGTATGTAGACCAACCTATGATGAATTGTTTGAATTTGTGAAAAAATCCATACATCATACAAAAAACTTAAGAAAACTCATACTAGCCTAAAATTAGAACATTCAAATCTACAAAAAGAGCATGAAGTTTTTCTCAAAGATCATGCAACGATTGATTCAAAGCACATGGCTCTCCTTGATGAATTTGATGAATTAAACAAGAAGCATTTGGAATTAGTTGAGAAAAGTAATGCATTAAAAGCTTCACACACCTCACTTAATGATGATCTTAAGAAATCTAAAGAGATTGAAAAAGATTTGAGGATTGAGAATGATGCATTAAAAAGAACTAACTTGAGAATTCAAAATGATTTATGTAAGAAAGCTAGGATGACACCGACTTTTAATCAAAGGCCAGAACCTAGGAAGAGGCATTTTTATCCAAACCATTTAAGAAAACCTTTTCCTGGAGTTCAATGTTTTTCTTGTGGCATGCTAGGACACATCTCACACACTTGCACAGTTCACCGCAGTACACATTGGGTGTGGAGACCTAAGATGCATGATTCAAAGCATACCATATATACATTGCACTCTACATTTCCTAAGAAGGAGCCCAAATCTGTTTGGGTTCCTAAAACTGACTGTTGTTGAGTTTTGCAGGAGTGCTCTCACCAAAGACCTCGTGGGAGCATAAGGTAACTGAATATAAGGAGGCTTGCAGCTCAATTGCTTAAATCCTTTGCTTTATCACTTGCTTGAAATCTTTTAGTTTCTTTTTGTATGTTTTTTTTTTTTTTTTTTTCACTTTGTGCTGTTTTCTTTTAAGTTGTTGTTTTTGTTTTTTTTTTTACTTTGGTCTTTATTTTGGGCTTTCATATGATAAAACTTCTCAAACTTTTAAATATTGGAGTTTTTGGAGATAGGGTTTAGCTTTTTAAAATTGGTTAAAGGGAGTAAACTGTTGATGTTTCCTTTTTCTTTCTTCTGACTTTGTTCAGTGGCATGATTTTCTTCTATAAAACAAAAGTCTAAACTCAGTTTAACCAATGGCTTTTTAAGATCTCTTTCTAAATCTTGCTACATTAAAACATCTTATGCATAATAGTCAAAATACTTTGATATCATTCAAGCTTTTGAAATCTTACCATTGCAGTTATCACGTGATTTTGATTTTGTGTTGTGGATTGTTCTTCCTTATGTTAGAGAGAGAGCTCCTATTCTCTAATATTTGGAGGATATACTCACAACTAAGTTTTTTTTTTAGGGTATATTAAAGATTTTTTAGCTTGCAAAAGTTAAAAAGGAAAAAGGCCAATAAAGCCAAATTGAAAAGAAAGCTATATACACAAAAGTGTATCAAAAATCAAAAGATGCTCAAAGAGCCAATAAAAGTGACAAGAGGCATAAAATTAGCCCACTAAATGCAAGCTATCATCTCTTTGGTAAAACTCTTAAAACTTAGAAAACTCATTAATTATGTGATACGTTCAAATATTTGATTTCAAATTCCATGATTGAGAAAAACTATTTTGGTTTATTATTTATGAGATATTTTAGTTAGTAACAAGTCTTGATTGGATCTTCTTATTCTTTTTGTTATTCCGAGTCAGGACTTCGTTGTTTTTAAGAGAATTTTGTACCCTGAAGAATGTCCGATCTAGGGTAAATGGAATCAGTTTTTCTACCTTCTTCTAATTGAATTTTGTTAAACCTCTTGATCTCCTAAAAACTTTAAAAAATTAAATTCATTCTCATATGATCCCTCCCTAAAACAAAAAAAAACAAAAAAAAAATAGAAAAATTAAAATCCAAAAATATTCGGTGTTTGTTTTATTTATTTTTGTGTCTTTGACTGTCTTTTCTTGTGTTTTATTTTTGAGGGTCTTGATCATCACCATTCTTTTCTTGATTTCAAATACTAGTCACATCGGCCTGGCCGATATTTTTATCGTCCTGGCCGATATGACAAATTCTTTCCAAAATCCATCTGTTGACCTTTTTGCTGTGCTTACTGAATTTCATCGTCCTGGACGATACATTATCGTCCTGGACGATTTGATCGAACTCATGGTGATAGTCCTGGCCGATAGTAAATTTGTCTGGCCGATGCATTCTATGTGCATCGTCCTGGCCGATACACTGAACCGTCCGGGACGATCCACGTGTCAGTACGTTTTGATCTTTAAATTCGGCCCCGGACGATCCATTATTGGACCATCGGCCGGGCCGATCCACTGTTCGTCCTGGACGATACACGTGGCAAGCATTTAAAACGTTTTAACTTCGGCCGGTACGATCAATTATTGTGCATCGTCCTGGACGATACACCTAATCGGCCCGGACGATCTGCTTTTTCAACGGTCGTCCGGACTGACTCCTCGGGCCGATAGCCTGTGTCTAATCGGCCTGGCCGATATCTGATCGGCCCGGACGATTGGACCGCCTTTTTGACCAATCAGCCTGTACGTAATTATTGACACATATCGGCCTGGACGATTCCGCGATCGGCCAGGATGATATGGACGTTTCTTTAAATTCAGGCCGATCCAGCCATGTTTTTCACTCCTCATCCTTTCTCCTTTGTGTTTTTGCTTAAGTTCTCTCAAATGGCTGGTGGGAAGCGCGTCCGTCAGACCTCTGGAAGTTCCTCGAGGGCAAGGGTTGACCCTCGTTTCCGTGAAGCAGAAGATGAAGCTGCATATCATCGCTATAAAGAATGTGGAATTACTGTTTCCAGAATTATCAATCCAGTCCACATCTCTTACCCGGTAATGGATCTCTTCGCTCACACTTCCCTTTGCTTCATTCTGTCTCTTGTTTTCCCCTTCAATTCTGAGTTCCTTCTAGAATTTTTTGCAAACCTGCGCATCAACTCCACCTTCACAGTCCTGTCCTCCTATGTGAATCGACGCCCTGTCGAAATCACATATCAGGACTGTGTTGATCTCTTACAGCTATCCACCACCGGAGATAAGCTGCACTTAATTGCCCTTGACCCTGATCTTGACTGGTCCACGGCAAATCACTTTCTTCGCCAGACCAATCTTCGCCAGACCAATGTCCGTTACCATGTTGGAGAGACTAGCTCTTTAGTCAGAGATGCTAGGACAATCCAACATGTCCTTCGCACCTCCGTCATTCCAAAAGCCGGCGACCGTGTCCACATTACCCCTCTACTTTCCCTCACTACCTTCTATATCATGGCTCATAGGGAATTCAACACTGCTGACCTATTTTTTCGTTACATTGATCACCTAACAACAATTCGCGATCCAGGCCACAGAAGAAAGCCAAATCTAGCCTTAGGACACATCATAGCCTATGTTCTTGAAACTAAATACCAACTTCAATATCCTATACCATCAAACCTTCCAACTCCCTTCTACTCAAACAACTCCTTCAGCACCCTTCACAGCACTCGTCTCCACCCTGAGGAACCTCAGAGGGCTCGAGAGGAGGAGGCTCCCGCTCCAGCTCCCTTTCCTGACCCTGTCCCTCTCCACCAACACTCACCGGTTGATCAGTTGATTGAGAGATTTGATCGATGGGAGACCCGATTTGATGCATATGTTGCTGCCCAGGAGCAGCAACACTCTGAGGACATTGCCCGTTACGAGCATCACCGCGCTGAGGATTTAGCTCGATTTGACAGCTTTCTTACTCACCAGCAGCAGTAGCATGACCAGGACATCGCCTGGTTCAATGCTCAGTTTACTACCCTTGCCAGTTACTTTCAGCAGCCACCTCCACCTCCTCCATCTGATGATCAGGATCCCTCGTTCTTTTAGTTTGTACTTTGAGTTATTGTTTCTTGTCTTTTTTGTCTTTCGTGATGTTTGTTTTTCTTCTTTCTTCTTTTCTCTGCTGTTTCTGGACTCTCTTTTTGTGATGAAAAAAAGGGGGAGTAGGATAGGGTATGGTAGAAAAAAAATTGATGTTGTAACTTTGTTTTCTAATGAATCTATTTTTGTCCTACTTGTGTTTTGCCATCATCAAAAAGGGGGAGATTGTTGCAAATCTATTTTTCATGTCTTATGTTTTGATGATTGACAAACACTGCTTTTCTTGGACAGCTTGTTGCTTCTAACTTTTCAGGAATCGACGATCGGACAATCAAAAAGGAGCCAAGTTCAGAAATGCGTAGGTTTTAGGGTTGAGTCAGTCTGTACTTTTGTTTTTTACCTTTTGAGTCCTCTTGTAATAGTCAAAAAGACTGATGCTTTGTAACCCTTCACACACACACTTGAGAGACTTAGAAATTCTGTTTTTACTCATATCGGCCAGGACGATTTCTTTGATCGGCCTGGCCGATCAGCTTAAAATAGAAAGTCTAATTAAGGAGTCTTAATTAAGGCAGTCGACGTTAACAGATCGTCCTGGACGATACGTGTATCGGCCAGGACGATAAGCTCAAAACAGAAAGAAGTAGCCGCCATAGACAAGTATGGTATGCCATATCTTTAAATTATCGGCCAGGACGATCCTCGTATCGGCCTGGACGATATTAACAATTTATGTCATAATTGTTCAGGAAATCAAGGAAGTAATTAAGGATGATTGATACGATCATATCGTCCTGGACGATCGCAAGATCGGCCAGGCCGATCTAGTCAAAAACCTTAAGTTACTTCAGGACGATCAATATCGGCCAGCCCGTATTCAGGGCTATTGTCAGGACGATTTTCCTCTGATTTGAACTAATCGGCCAGGACGATCGTGAGATCGGCCTGGACGATCAAGCCAATTAACAATCGTCCAGCTTTACATCCAGGGCTATTCTCTGGCCGATCTTCATTGATTTGTATTGATCGGCCAGGCCGATATCCATATCGGCCTGGACGATATTGTCGGCAACTTGCAATTAATGAGCTCTTTTGGAGCTCTTCTATTTAAGAGCTTCTTGTTCAACGTTTTTAAAGATCTTTGGCTGCTGCCTTGACCTAAGAAGGCCTTGAGGAGAGAAAGAGAGAGAGAAGAGAGAGAGAGAGGATCTTGTGAGGGGGAGCTTGTGAGGGGTTTCACAAGGGTTGCTTCAAGGATCTCTCTGCGTCATCTTCGTCTAGAGTTTCTCGTCCGTGGAAGGGTCGGTAGAGGTAAGGAGCTTTGCTTTTAGTTCTGGTTCTCTGCCAGCTTCAGGAGGAAGCAAAAGGAGATAGGTTCTCTGCCTTGCCGGGGTGGCAAAAAGGAGGTTCTTGTGAGGGTTTCTCCACCTAGCCGTGGGGGCTAGGTCAAACTTTCACCGGCCTCTGTCACCAGTCGACTATGATCCTTCTTACTTACATTGCCCGCAGACTACAGTCCTTCCAACCTCCGTCGTCCGCCGACTTCGGTCTTTCCGACTTACGTCGCCCACCGACTACAGTCATTCAGACCAAACAAACACATCAACGGTGATACTTTGTATTCTCACCATGTAATGTACTCTATAAAATGTACATCAAGCTAAGACCTTCCCCTGAGGAAGGATCTCATTTGTAATCAACTACAATAATAATGAATTCATTTAAACTGGGCCAGTGTGTCAATGGAACAATTATTACGTCCTCCGACCGGACGCAGAGGAACGTCCGGTCGGAGGCCAAATCCCGCCAAAAAATGAGTTGTACCGAGCAAATACCGAGCAATACCAAACAATAACGAGGAATACCATCATTTGAAGACCCAATACCGAGTTATACCGAGCTAAACCGAGAAATACTGAGTTATACAAAAGTTGTACCGAGTTTTTCTAGTAAAAACTCGGTACAACTCGGTATTTCTCGGTACAGCTCGGTATAACTCGGTATTGGTCTTCAAAGAGCGGTATTCCTCGTTAATATCAAATAATACCTAGTTGTACCAAGCAAATACAGAGTTTTTTGGCAGTATTTTGTCTCCAACCGGATGTTCCTCTACGTCCTTACACCGGACGTAATAAAAGTTCGTGTCAATGAGCCCATAATGCGATCATGTCGGCGGTCCGACATGAACCGGACCGGCTTCAACCATCTACGTGTTGCCCCTCCGTGCCTCTTCCTCTCTTTGTCCCTCCACGTACTCTTTTCCACTTCCACCCACTTGCAAGATCTGATCATCAAATCCCGCCGAGCCATTGCTCGCCGCAGCTCCACAGCGCTCCGCGCCGCGTATGGGAGGTTGCTTTTCATCGGCAGCGCACAAAGGCGTTCCTTCAAACCCCGCTCCTTTTCCTTCCCCTTTAGTCCCAAATCCGTCCCATCCCAACCTACCGAAAGGCATCGCCGGCGGAGGGACAATGGCGCTTCCATATGCTCACGTAGACGACAGCATCAGAGCCCTCGCTGGACAAGCTGAGGGATTTGGCCGCCACGCCATCGGCGGGCTTCACGGATCGATCTACTGCGTCACGACCTTGGCAGGTATTGCTTCCATGCTCACATGCTACACAGTTATGGCTCAATGCCTTCTTATTTATGTTCTGTTTGGAGTGAAGGAAATGAAATGCAAGAATTCATTGGTTGATTATGGTTTCATATGGACATACAATCATTGATTTAAAGTTTTTAGTACGTTTTTCATTTACTTTCAGTTCAATTTATAACGTTCTAATACATTTTTGGGGTTTGTTTGGTTTGAACGGACTGAGATGTTAGTTGTGGAATCTGATTGTGTCGATTGATCAAGTTCTATTATTGACTCAGAACTTAATTTCGTCACGACAGTTTGTCCGAGGGTTGCAGGGGAGCCTTCCCCCAAAAATTATTTTTTCCATGCAGTCGTACATCACTGCAACGCTGTATAATAGTGCACTACAGCGTTGCAATCTCTGGTTGGAGATATAAGGCACAGCATTGTGGCGCTGGGTAAAGCGCTGCAGTGCCATGGTGCTCCAAACCCCAGCACTGTGAATCGGGCTGGGCAACTTTTTTTCTCATTTTTTATAAGGATGCAATCGTTAGGATGGTTAATGTGTCTCTTTGTCAGTTCTATATGAGAATTATGTAAGGAGTGAATAAATACAAGAAGAGATTGAGAAAGAAGAGATATGTATAATTACTTATATTTTCATAGTGAATTTTTTGGTGTGATGTGGCTCCATAATTTTTTTCCAAGTTTCGTATTTTTTCCATCTTAAATCTTATTGTTCTTTTGTTTTGCTATATATTCTCTTTCTTATTTGTTTCACCATCATTTTATTCCTAACATGGGAGAATGCAAATTTTGCTTTATTGTGTGTTTGGTTTCATTGTGATTAATAAGAAAAACAATAATCGCTATGATTCTCACAATCACTATTCACAAGAAACAAATTCAATTTCTCATCAACTAAAATAAGAAAAGAAAAAATTATATTTTTTGAGGAAAAAATATGTATATTTCTACTTCTTTTTCTAAACCAATTAAAGGAGATTAAACAAGTTTAAATTCAATTCCTTAATTATTTCCATTTCCTTTAATGTCATTCCTTCAAACCAAACAGATCCCAAGTCACCATTCTCCTCTTCCTTTGTTGTAGACGACGGCCAAGGCTCCCTACGCGATGGATGCCGGAAAAAAGAGCCTCTTTGGATTGTCTTTGAAGTGTCCGGGACGATTCACTTATCCTCTTACTTGAGGGTGTCATCTTACAAGACAATTGATGGCCGGGGGCAGAGGGTCAAGCTGACAGGGAAGGGCTTGCAGCTGAAGGAATGCGAGCATGTTATTGTTTGCAATCTTGAGTTTGAAGGTGGTAGAGGCCATGATGTTGATGGCATTCAGATCAAGCCCAAGTCTAGACATATTTGGATTGATCGGTGCAGCCTGCGTGATTATGATGATGGTTTGATTGATATCACACGGGAGAGCACTGACATTACTATCTCCAGGTAAAAACTGAATTTTTCTTTTTGCGTATTTTGAATCATTGAAACTCCTAAGATTTCCTGCGTGATTTATTTTTTTTGAGCAAAGCTAAACCTCTAGTATCTTCGTTTTCTATGTGGTTACTATATAATCTTCTTACATATACTATTTATACATCTCTACTGCCCACCAGTGCGATAGACGCACCTCCAGTAATCTGATTTTAATCAATTTTCTTTTCATATTGCTTTTAACTCTGGTTTCTCATACAGTCTTTAACAATGCTTTTTACTCCCATAAAATCTATACATTTTCAGTACGCTTTGTCATGAGGGATGTACAAGAGGAGTGTGGTGTACGAGGCATTTTGTTGGCCAATATATATATATATATATATATTGTAGAGATGGTATCAAAAATAGAAAAATTATTAACACCTTGATTTTCTTCTTCTCTCTCTTGGTTGCATTTCCGTCTTGAGCTTATTTGCTTAACTCATCATGATGGCATAATTTAAAATTAAGCATGATTTGTTCTAAATAAATATTAATTAAATTTTAGCTATTATGGTTAACTTAGACTCCTGTAAGTTTTGAAAACTATCTTAATTAATAGTCTTACTAATCATAGTTAATTTTTAATTATTTAATTAATGATCTCATGGTTACAACAACAACATCAAGCCTTTGTCCCACTGTATGGGGTCAGCTACATGAATCCTTTTTCGCTATTGTGTCATATTAAAAGTCAAATTCTCATTTAAATCTATTAAAGAATGATCATTTCTAATATTTTATAACCAAGTCTTTTTAGGTCTATCTCTACCTTTCTTAACATAAGTCAAATCTAATACCTCAACTTTTCTAACCGGGTCATCAAAAGACCTCCGTTTAATGTGACCAAACCATCTTAGGCGACTCTCTCTATCTTGTCTTCCACTAGAGCTACTCCAACCTTTTTCACGTTTATGCTCATTTCGTATCCTATCTCTAAGGGTAAAGCCACTTATCCACCTAAGCACCATCATCTCTGCAACACTTCTCTTTTAATGAGCAACATTTGGCACCATAAAGCATTGCAGGTCTCACCACCATCTTATAGCATTGCAGGTCTCTTTTAATGATCTCATGGTTATTTGTTTTAATTTAAACATATACAACTCTAATGATGTAATAATGCTTTTTAATTAATTCACAATTAATATAATTAAATAATTAATTATTGATTTATAGTTATTATTTATTTATCAATTATTCCAAGTTTGTTATAGTTAATACAAATAAAATATTAATGAACTTGAAAATTGACTAATTTTTAATTATTTTAAATAATTAAAATACTACTAATGAATAAATCAAATAATTATCAGTCCTATGCTTGATTTTTGTAATTTAATATTAATAAAATTTTATTAGTCTTAATAAAATTCTATCTGAAATAGGTTTCTTAAGCTTAATCTTGGGTAGATCTGTGCTTAGTTTATCTCACACTTTAACCAGCCCTTGAATTAAGCCGAGCTTAAGCAGATTATGCTGAAGAAAACTTCTAGAAAATCATTTGATGCTTAAGCTTGGCTAAGTCAGCCTTAAGTGCAAACCCAAAAGAGTTTTCTAATCAATTGAACTGTTGACATTGTCTTTGCACAGATGCCACTTTGCAATGCATGATAAAACAATGCTTATTGGAGCTGATAGCAGCAACATTACTGATAGATGTATCCGGGTGACAATACATCACTGTTTTTTTGATGGCACAAGACAGAGGCACCCACGTCTTAGGTTTGGGAGAGTTCATCTTTACAATAATTATACAAGAAATTGGGGTATATATGCTGTATGCGCCAGTGTGGAAGCACAGGTCAATCTGAATCCTATAAGTTATCTTTTTCAATATCTGTTTTTTCTTTTTTATTTTTTGCTATTAAACTTTGGTATACGATTGATTTCTCAGGTACTTTCTCAGTGCAATATATATGAAGCAGGAGAGAAAAAAACTGTATTTAAATACATGCCTGAGAAGGTACCTCTTACTTACCTTCTTTACGGACATACAGATTGTGATCTTACACAACTTATTGAACTTTTATGGTGCACATTATTATTATTATTATTATTATTATTATTATTATTATTATTATTATTATTATTGTTGTTGTTGTTGTTGTTGTTGTTGTTGACCATTATGTTGTATATTCACTGATTTCTGATTTGAAGATTTTTTTAAAAAAATCTACTTTGCATTAGTTCTTTTACCAGGTTGCTGGTAGCCTGTCTCCCAGAACCATCATTTGAAGGAGAATGGATGAAAGAACAGAGTTGTAATATGTTTTATACTTTTATTGTAAAATTATATGAAGAAATGCTCATAATATTGGTTACTCTGTGAAGACGTTAAGGTGGCCTGAAATGCAAAGAGTATTTTTTTTTTTTTAACATTTACTTAAATAGCTCATTTGAAATCTTGGCACCTAACAAATGATATACTTTGATTAGGTGAAACTTTGAGTGGAAAGATGTGAAAATGAAGGAAAGAAATGAAGGAAAGATAGTTGGGATAATTAAAATAAAGTATCAACACATAAAATGTGATGTTAATGAATGTGAAATGAATAATAATCAATCAATTATGCATGAGGATTATATGATATCTTGGTTTGATAAGTTTAGATATCCTGTATCCATTATATAGAAGAAGTGAATCTAGTTGAGAATATAACTAGTATAATTAAAGTTAGTTGTTTAAAGGTGTAGTGCTGGAGGAGTGATAGTTGAAGAGAGTATCATGGAATTTTAGAAGTATGATTGGAATTGAAATAATATGCTCTATGAATAACCCAATATTTGTTCAACTATAGCTTGTCTATGTTCATTTACTTCGCTAACTCAGCAAGCTTGATCATAATTTAAGAAGCTTGGCACTTGAGTGAATAAGTTTGAAAATTTTCATATTTGTTTATTTGTGTTTGTAACCATGCTAATTTATTGTTTAACAAGTTTCAGATTTAAAACTCGATTAAATACTCCTTCGATATGCATTTATTAGCTTATATAATATCTCACTTGAACTTTTTTACCTATATATTTTAAGTATATTGTAATTATAAAAACATAAGAATTCATAATAATCAAATCATTAATATTTTTCATTTTTATTTTATTTTTTATGTCATTTGAATGTCAAAACATATACTATAGTCAATATTACTAATACGTCTCATGTATTTTCTAAAATAACACTTGCCTCCTCTTTTGTTAGATATTACATTACATATTAAACATAATCTGTTTTCTTAAATTACACTTGCCTCCCTACTTGTTTGATATTATATCTTATGTTAACGTCAATCCGTTAACTTAGAGTTTTATAAATGAGAGTTAAATATAGTTTTAGAAAGCACAATAGAGGTATGTGTAATATTGACTACCTTCATGGGATGGGTGTCATCAACCAAAAAATTAATAATTGAATTATTTGATTTTTTGTCAATAATTATGTATAGATTTACATTAGATAAGAATGTTATTTATTTAAATTTTAGCACTTCATTTTATTAGTCTTAATTAAAGCTCAATTACAACTTGAGCTTGCTAAAAAATTAATTAAACAAGCTTGGTATGAATTTACTCAAGTTATTTTTAAGTTCAGCTTGAATTCAATTAAAAAAAAAAACTTGAACATATTGTTATTCTGTTTGATTTGACTCATTTATAGTCCTATTTAAAACTTAAAAGTAGATTCTATAACATGACAATTGTGACTAGAATGAGAATTTTTTATGATTGTGGAATAGAATGCAAATTAATTTGGTTTGAGAAAAAATAATTTATAGAATTGTGATTAGTTCAGCTGCAGTGATGATAATGATGATGATGATTGTTAGATTAGCTGCAATAGAAATAGAAGTGTTGGGTAACATATTTGCAATTACCAATCCAGTTGAGTGGTGTATGAAGAAGATTGTAATGATGGATGTACAATAAAACTTAAAATAATAGTACATTGGGTATGATTATGTAAGAAAGATATGGCATTAAAGATGGGGTGCTAAAAATAGAAAATAGACCTCGAAGGTTTTGAAATCTGCAACTGAGAGTAAGATGCACCAATACTATAACTAGATAAACTTAATATTAAAATATGAGGATGCAAAGAGGTGCACAAAATGAAGTAGCATTCAGCTTGAATGAATGTAGAAGGAAGATTTATAAAGCTGATACCAAATTGTTAGGATAAAGCTGATGAAAAATGATTAATAGCTGTTTAAGTAACATAATAGAGGAGATCGACCTAGCAATTATAAAAAGGAGAGAGAGGGTGACCTCCAGCGACTTAAATGAGAGAGGAGATGGAGATGAGGGGAGCCTGGAACGATGATGGAGCCGTCTGGTTAGCTCGCATACATGAGTTGGAGTTTGGAAGCAGTTTTAGTATAAGGTGAGGTATGACATCATAATTTTCAAATCTTCAATTGAATTTTAGAGGGTGTCGAATTTGTTTTCATTTGTTGTTCTATACTAGACATTTGCAAAAAACATGCAAATGTACCTTGGTGTATGTTTTTTACAAATGATATTCTTTTTGTTGATAAGATTGGAGAGGGAGTGGATGAAAAACTTGAATTGTGTAAGTCAACCTTAGAATCTAAAAGTTTTCATTTGAGTAGATCTAAAACTAAATACATGGAGTGTAATTTTAGTAGTAAGAGATATAGCGGTGGGATTGTGACATTGGGTGATCAAGTTATTAAAGAGTGTGCACATTTTAGGAATCTCGAGTCTATTATTAAAAACGATGGAGAAATCAATGGAAATATTATTAATAGAATTCAAGTTGGATGATTGAAATGGAGGAATGCATCATGCTTGTTGTGATAGAAAAGCACCCCTCAAATTTAAGTGAAAATTTTACAAGATGTGGTGAGACATGCAAGGCTTTATGATGCAAAATGTTGTTCAATAAAATAGAAGCATAAAAATAAGTATTGCAGAGATGAGGATGTTCACGTGGATGAGTGGCATTGCACTTAATGATATAATACAAAATGAGTATATACGTGAAAAGATTTGAGTAGCTTCAACGGCATATATGATTAGAGAGAGTAACCTTAGATGTTTTGAACACATAAGAAATTGGCCTTCCGATGATCCTATCCTTTTAAGAGAGTAGATGTATTAGATATGACTTATGTGATAGGAAATACTTGAAATCAAGTATTTCCTAATCGCTTTAGCAACAAATCACGAAGCAAACTGCTGTCCACAGCAGGAAATCAGCCAAAAACAGTGGAAAAAGAGGGAAAAACTGTAGAAGATGAGGAGAAAAGACTTGTATTTCACTAGAAGACAATGAAAATAGCAAAGATACAATTTGTTCTTCAATTCGAGAGGAAGAACGTACTCTCCAAAAGTCTCCGGCGAAGCCAAGAGCCAAAAGCAAAACCTAGATCTCAAAGAGAAAATTCAAATTCAAGATGAGGAGCTAATCCCCCCCCAAACTCCTAATTATACAAAATTGATCATAAAGGACAATCATAAACTTCCTAAAACAGCCTTTTACGTTCAAAAATTCCCTCCTAAACTTCACGGCTCACGGCCACGCCGTTTCCGCCCGCCCGTTCGGCCTTCGGCCTTCTCGCGTGCGTCTCGCGTAGACGCGGACCGGTCCCTGCTGGACCGGTCCAACCGGCCCATCCTGGGCCGGTCTAACATTACCGCCCTCCCAAAGAATCACCTTGTCCTCAAGGTGAAAATCTGGAAACTGCTGTTTCGCCATCTCGTATGGCTCCCACGTGGCCTCGTAGTCAGGAAGGTTCTTCCACTGGATCAACACTTCCTTAGTTTCATCTTCTTTCTGGCGAACACCCTTCAGCTCCCAGGGTTCCAGGATCACCTCTAACTCCTCCGTAAGTGTCGGCGGTAGCTCGAGAATGGCGATGTGATCACCAATGACCCTTCTCAGCTGTGAGACATGAAAAACTGGGTGTATAGTCGCCGATGGGGGTAATTTCAGTCGATATGCTACTGCCCCGATCTTCTCTATCACTTCATAAGGACCAAAATACCTTGGAGCTAGCTTTTCATTTCTCCTATTGGCGACTGTCTTCTGCCTGTATGGGCGGAGCTTCAAGAACACCTTATCCCCTGCCTCAAAATGGATATGTTTTCTATGTCCATCTGCTTGTTTCTTCATAATTTGCTGCGCCCTCAGTAAGTGCCTTTTTAACTCCTCTAACACTCGGTCCCTCTCCTCCAAATACTCCTCTACTGAAGAAACAGGAGTACTACTGCTCCCAAAGTGTACCAAGTGTGGGGGATCCCGTCCGTACAACACTTTGAATGGGGTCATTTGTGAAGCCGAGTGAAATGATGTGTTGTACCAGTACTCCGCCCAGGATAACCACTTCGCCCATAGCTTTGGTGTCTCTGAAACAAAGCATCTGAGGTACGTTTCCAAGCTCCTGTTGACTACTTCCGTCTGTCCATCCGTCTGTGGGTGGTAGGCTGTACTTCTCTTGAGCACTGTTCCCTGCAATCTGAATAGCTCCTTCCAGAAATGACTGAGGAACACCTTGTCCCTATCTGATACGATCGCCTCTGGCACCCCGTGTAATCTGACCACTTCTCTGATAAAGGCTGATGCTACTGTTATTGCGGTGTAGGGATGTCGGAGGGGAATGAAATTGGCATACTTGCTCAACCTGTCCACCACTACTAAGATCACTGTGAACCCCTCTGAACGGGGCAGCCCATCTATGAAATCCATAGAGATTTCCTCCCATACTCGACCCGGCAAGGCTAAAGGCTGTAGTAATCCTCCTGGTGACATAGCTAGGTACTTACTCCTTTGACAGACCTCACATCTGGCTACCATCTCTTCTACATCTTTATGCATCCCCTTCCAGTATAACTCCCCAGCTAGCCTCTTGTATGTCTTTTGTACGCCTGAATGGCCTCCTATTGCACTCCCATGAAACTCATGGAGTAGGTTTGGGATGTGGATCGACATTCGGGGCATCACAAATCTCCCCTGATACAACAGCTTGTCTCCCTCCAAGGAGTATCCTGGGTGGCTACCTGGTTCCTTCAGCAACTCAGTTCTGATCTTTCCCAAACTCTCATCTCTGGCGCTCTCTTCTCTGATGGCCTCCCAATCCAGCATCCAGGGCACGGACAGAGCGACTGTCTGTAATTCCTCCATGCACCTAGATAAAGCATCTGCCGCCTTGTTCTCCACTCCTGGCCTGTACTGAATCTCAAAGTCGTACCCCAGTAGCTTGGATAGCCACCTCTGATGCTCTTCAGTCACCATCCGTTGTTCCAAAAGAAATTTCAGGCTCCGCTGATCGGTCCTGACCACGAAGTGTCTTCCAAGTAGGTAAGGTCGCCATTTCTGGATAGCCAACACGATGGCCATTAATTCCCTCTCATATACTGATTTCATCCTTGCCCGAGCAGTCAATACCTGGCTGAAATAAGCGATGGGCCTCCTATTCTGCATAAGTACTGCACCCAGCCCGTACCCCGATGCATCTGTCTCCACAATGAATGTCTGAGTAAAATCTGGCAAAGCCAGTACTGGCGCTGTAGTCATTGCCTTCTTCAGGCTCTCAAAAGCAGAGGTGGCTGCTTCTCCCCACAGGAAGCCATCCTTCTTCAGCTGCTCTGTAAGAGGCCAGGCTATGGTGCTATACCCCTTCACGAATCTTCTGTAATAACCTGTCAATCCCAGAAATCCCCTCAGCGCCTTCAGACTTTTCGGTAGTGGCCACCTTAGCATCGCCTCAATTTTGGATTGGTCAGCTGCCACTCCTTCTTTTGATACCACATGGCCCAAGTACTCTACACTGGCTTGAGCGAAGCAGCATTTCTTCAAGTTTGCCTTCAACTGATGCTCCTGCAGAACCTCTAGCACCGTTCTTAAATGTTCCCAATGTTCGACCTCTGTCCTGCTGTATATCAGGATGTCGTCAAAGAATACTAACACAAACCGTCTGAGATAAGGTTTGAAAATCTTGTTCATCAGGGCCTGGAAAGTAGCAGGTACATTGGTGAGGCCAAAGGGCATCACCAAGAACTCATAATGGCCTTCATGAGTTCTAAAAGCTGTTTTGGGAACATCTTCCTTCCTCATTCGAATCTGGTGGTAGCCCGATTTCAAATCTATCTTGCTGAAGATCACGGTCCCACTTAATTCATCCAAGAGCTCATCGATAACGGGTATAGGAAACTTATCAGGTACAGTCTCCTTATTGAGGGCTCTGTAGTCTACACAAAAACGCCAGCTGCCATCCTTCTTTTTTACCAACAGAACGGGACTAGAGAAAGGGCTGATGCTGGGTCTGATGATCTCTGCCTCCAGCATCTCTCTAATCAACCGTTCAATTTCATCCTTCTGGAACTGAGGGTAACGGTAAGGACGTACACTGATGGGTGATACTCCTTCCCTCAACACAATAGCATGCTCATGCTCCCTCTGCGGTGGTAATCCCTGAGGCGGCTGAAACACCTCTTGGAACTGTTGAATCAACGGCTGAACGGAGAGGGGTATAGCTCCTCCCTCCTCCACTCCCCCCTCCAAACTATGCAGTTCCACCAGGTAGCCTCCTCCCTCCTGCTGAATGGTTCGGATTAGGGATTTGAGAGAAACCCCCGCCTTGGTCAACCCAGCGTCTCCTTGAATCGTTCTCCTTCTCTCCCCTATCACAAGTTCCATCCTCAAAGTCCCCCAATTAATCTTCGTTTCCCCCAATGTACGCAGCCACTTCATCCCTAAGATGACGTCCGTACTCCCCAATTCCAAAGGAAGGAAATCTTCCTTCACCTGGATTCCCTGAATCATCAGCACCACCTCTCTACAAACTCCCCTTCCCATTTCCACCTTTCCCGTGCCCATCATCACCCCATAGCCACCTGTGTCCACTAACTCCATCCCCAGCGATTCCACTATCTGGGTGGAAATGAAGTTATGGGTTGCCCCACTATCAATCAACACCACCACCTCCAGGTCAGCTATCTCTCCTCTCACCTTCATAGTGTGACTCGTAGTGAATCCCACTACAGAGTTCAGGGAGACTTCTGCTACATCTAGATGCAACTTCTCATCCTCCTCCACTTCGGGGTCATTCCCACCTCTCTCTTCGTCTTCCTCATCTTCACAAACGAGGAGAACCTGAAGAGAGCGGTCCTTGCACCTGTGTCCCGGCATGTACTTCTCATCGCATCTGAAGCACAACCCTTTTGCTCTTTTGTCCTGCATTTCTTTTTCTGTCAACCTTTTGAACTGTCCCCCATTACCTCCTCCAGTCTTTTCCTTGGGTGCTTCCTTCTGACCCCCCGGCGCTACCCCTTTGGAGGGTAATACCGCAGTAGTCATCTTGTACGATCCCCCCGAGTAGTTGCCTCGAGCTCCTCTTTCTGATTTCTTTTGATCTTCCACCAGTTATGCAAGCTCCATCGCCTTGCCTAAATTCCTTGGCTCCAGCACTCTGACCGCTGTTCTTATCTCAGGTTTGAGCCCCTTCATGAAATTTCCCTCCAGGGCTGATTCGGAGATATGATCCAAACGGCTCGCTAAGTACTCGAATCTGTCTCGGTAGTCGGCCACGGTCCCCTCCTGAGTCAGAGCAAAGAACTGCTCATAGAAGTCTCCTCCCCCATCAGCTCGGAAACGTTCTAATAAACAATCCTTAAACTCTCTCCAAGTCCTGATAGGCTCTCTCCTGTCTCGCCATTGATACCATGCCAACGCCTTCCCTTCCAGACACAATCCTGCCGCCGTCAGCTTCTCATCATCTGTCAACCCGTTGACAGCAAAGTAACGCTCCACCTTGTAGATCCAGCCATGACCATCTTCGCCCTCAAAGATGGGCATCTTCAACTTCCTCACCTTCGGATCCCTTCCGTTACCCCGGAACTCTCCATAACCTCCCATTCCTCGAAGAGGAGGTGCTCCCCAAGTGTCCCGATCCTCCCTCCGACGTTGGTAACCGAATTCTTCGTCATAATCTCCTCTTCCCCTTTCAAAATCAGCACCTCGACGCTGAAATTCAGCACCTCGACGCTGATATTCTTCTCTCCTTTCTCCAAAATCTGCACTACCTTCATATTCCCCCCGCCTGCCTCCAAAATCCACACCTCGACGCTGAAAATCAGCACCTCGACGCTGAAAATCAGCACCTCGACGCTGAAAATCAGCACCTCGACGTTGAAATTCAGCACCTCGGCGGTCATTCCCCATGCTCATCTCCTCTCTAGAGAGTGGCTCTAGAGGTGGCATGTCGTCATCACCTTCAAGAATCTCCACTTCCGGATTCCTCCTCCCCCGGATTGGGTTCGGATTTCCTCCTACGCCATGGCCGTCAGTGGTCTCTCTCACTTCCGATGTGTCTGGATGGGTTTTCATCTCCAATAATTTCTTCATCATTTCTTCCATCGCCGCGAACCTCCCTTCCAACCTCTCATTGTTGGTAGAGATCTCCAAGAATTTCCCCTCCAGATCTGTCTTCAGTTGACCAAACTCGCCTTCTAAAACTTCCACCTTCTTCCCGGCCATCTTTCTTTTAACGGATCCACAAAAAAACTTTTTCCGGAGACGACGATCTTGCTGAAATTTCAGAATTTCAGCCGCCGGTGGTCCCGAATCGGTGTTCTGATACCAATTTGATAGGAAATACTTGAAATCAAGTATTTCCTAATCGCTTTAGCAACAAATCACGAAGCAAACTGCTGTCCACAGCAGGAAATCAGCCAAAAACAGTGGAAAAAGAGGGAAAAACTGTAGAAGATGAGGAGAAAAGACTTGTATTTCACTAGAAGACAATGAAAATAGCAAAGATACAATTTGTTCTTCAATTCGAGAGGAAGAACGTACTCTCCAAAAGTCTCCGGCGAAGCCAAGAGCCAAAAGCAAAACCTAGATCTCAAAGAGAAAATTCAAATTCAAGATGAGGAGCTAATCCCCCCCCAAACTCCTAATTATACAAAATTGATCATAAAGGACAATCATAAACTTCCTAAAACAGCCTTTTACGTTCAAAAATTCCCTCCTAAACTTCACGGCTCACGGCCACGCCGTTTCCGCCCGCCCGTTCGGCCTTCGGCCTTCTCGCGTGCGTCTCGCGTAGACGCGGACCGGTCCCTGCTGGACCGGTCCAACCGGCTCATCCTGGGCCGGTCTAACATTATGTTAAGCAAGATAAATGTGGACCTAAAAAGACTTGGTTAGAAAGTATTAGAAATGATTTTTTTTATTAGATTTAAATGAGAATTTGACTTTTAATTGAACATAATAGAGACAAAGAATTCATCTAGTTGACTCTATATAGTAGAATAAAGATTTGTTGTTGTTGTTGTTTTGTACTCAAAATGATCTAATGATGATGATTTTGATGTTATGATAAACAGACTATAATGTAGTGCTGTTTATTTTAAGAAAATGTAGAAAATGCAGGATGCACTAAAAAATTATTTGTTAACATGATGATAACTCGAATAAAAGAATTTACAAGTGAGGTTGTGGGGTGGAACACAATGAATAATTTCATAGAAAAATAGAAAATTGGTTGACAATTAACCATGGAAAGTGGAATCAACACGGCCGACTTGAGGAGATACGGTAAGTGAAGGGAAGATGGAAAAGGTATAAACTAAAGTACCGAGGTTAAAAGTCAATAAAGAAAACTTATTTTATGTTAAATTGCAGTTTTTACTAGGCTCACCAGAAACTAATGAACATGAAGGATTATAAAGTCATCCCACAGAAGTGGGATAAAGGCTGATGATTATGACATTGTGCAACTCATTTGGAACCCATTTTGCATTCTTCTATATACATGCCTATAATATATTTTTAATTGATTTATGGTCATCTTTATCCTCATTCTCGTTTGCACAAACTGAAAGGTTTTTTGATGTTCGGAAAGAAAAGCACACAATGAAACAAACAAGAAAAGGACCAATTAGAAATGAACATCAGAATTTAACATAGAATAAAATCAAAACCTTGGAAAAAAATCACGAAGCCGCACCACACCAAGAAACTCACTATGAAAATTAAGGGAAATTGTACAAATCTCTCTTCTCACACTCTCTCCATGTCACTCTTCACTTCTCTCTTCGTTCTACTCTCATAACAGATAAAGATATCATTTTCAATGCACCAAAGGGCGCTACTCGTCAAGTGAATAAGAAAATAAGGAAAAAAACTGCTTAGCCCACTTTGCATCGCTCCACTCTTTATCTTTGAGTCCACCTTGCATCCTACAACATTGCGTCAGTGGGGTTTGGAGTGTGCAGCGCTCCATTCTGTCTACAGCCCATGCCTGGAGTGTTACAGCGCTCCAACATACAACGCTGCAGTGCTCCAACAAAGCCCCTGAACCCCAAGCAGGGGGAGCGCTGTCCCACTACGAACTCTCGATGAGCTCAACTGATGTAATTGAGGTTTGAGCAATTGTAAAATCTGATTGATCGATACAATCAGATTCCACGCAGAACTAACATTTGATACCACTTCCATAATTAAATTGATTATAGTTTCAATTTGGCATCATATTTTATGTTTCTATTAGAAGTTTTGAGGATGATGGATATTGAATGAGATAATTGTTCTTTTCTTGTTACAGGCTGCTGATAAAGAGGAGGTGGTGGCTGGCTGGATAAGATCAGAAGGAGATCTGTTTCTAAATGGTTCCCAGCCCTGTCTTTTAGAGGGTGTTGGTGTTGAGTCAGTTTTCAAGCCCCATGAACATTATCCAACCTGGACAATGGAACCAGCATCTGTGGCACTTAAAGAGGTTCTTCAGATATGTACAGGTTGGCAGGCTGTCCCAAGGCCACAAGGCACTTAGGCTTCGTTTGGGACGACTTTCTTCTTGCTTCTTAAAACAAATTTTTAATAAAAATTTAATTTTTTGTACTAAAAAACTGCTTTAAGAAGCAGCAAAAAAGTTGTCCCAAACTAAGCCTTAAAGCAGCTGATATGTGAATAGAGGATTTGCCTTGTGTTATTTTTATGTATCAACCAAGCTCTTTCTAGGGATAATGCTGTTCTGTGAGTTTTTCAACTGCAGTAATGTTTTTTCCTTAAACTGCTTATAATTGAATTTGTGTATATATAAGAATAGACTATTGTTATTTTTATGTGAAAAAATGGTTTTCTTCACATATGGTCTGTTTGTTTGATGTTTTAAATGCATAGAGAGAGATTGAAACTTATGCATTAGATATTTAAGAATTATTTGATTGAATGTAACTTAAATTAATGGTAATTTTTTTATTTGTTATGATATATTTCAAATATATTAAAATTTCTCTTTCTCTCTCTCATTCATCCACTAAATGGGTTTAGGTGAGGCTGCAATGTGGGAGGTTACATGGGGGAGGAAGGCGGCCGGAAGGGGTAAGGTTGTGAGCACGGGAGGTGATCGGTGATAGGAGAGCTCGGGGGATGTTATTAACAATGGATATAGGGATGGACGAAAAATTATTTTATGCGAACACCGGACAACATCTAGAGACCAACAGAACGTGTTATATCATTTTTTTTCCTTGTACCAGTGCTTGGTAACGCTCAGTATTAGGTGGCGCATTGCGTTCTGTTTGGTATCCAGGCTATTCGGTGTTCGCATAGAATAATTTCTCGATGGACATGAAAGGCACCAGAAGAAGGCGAAGGAGTGTGATGGAAGGGTATGTGGGAGTTTTAGATTTTGTTTGAGATAGTTAATTACTATTATTATTTTATTTTTAAGAAATTTTTGTGCTAAAAAATTATCGTAAACAAAGCCTAAGAGTGATGAGAGGTTTTTGGGTGAGGCCTATAGCAACATGAGGGGCATGAAAAGGCATGATTATTTCTAAATTGGTCCATTGGGCTGATTTTCAAACGCATGGAAGATAGGGCGTTGAGAGTATTTTTAATACCTTAACATTCTATTTTGTAGCTCTTTTACTTTAAATTAAACTTAAAAAAAAATTTATTGATAATATATTTACTATTGTTCTGAATTGTCTCATTGATCTCTCTTGGCTCTCTCTCCTAGTTTTACTCATATTCTCCCTCTCTCTCTTTATTTCTCCAACTTGTTTATCTCGCTTAGTTTGATTTACTTTCCTTTGTAATTTAGGTTCAATTGAATCTTCTATTGATCTATTCAATCAAGAGAATACAATTTTTTAACTAATCTCTCTCTCTCTCTCTCTCTCTCTCTCTCTCTCTCTCTCTCTCTCTCTCTCTCAGCTTCTGAAAAATGATCAGTGCGTGTTTATGCTAAGGCAACAGTTCTAGCAATGGGACAAACCTTTTAGAGACATAGGAATTCAATGACTTGTGTTTATGTGCGGCCCAACCTAAACTTTTTTAAAAAATAGATTAAGGGTATTTTAGTTATATCCCACCCATAACCCTAATTTGTCCAGCAAAAATAAAAAAAGATATCAGAACGCTAGAAATTCTTCGGCCTGCAACTGCAAACGTTCATAAACCCCTGCAAGCCGTGTTCAGCTCCAATGTAGGAAACATTTTTGAGTTTGAACGATTAGAGCTGTAGCCACAAACCTTGTTCGGTAGTTCCCAGTAATTGTAATCCGTGTCCAGCTCCAAGCCTCCAATCGCTTACAATATGAGTTCTGATCTTTAGAAAGCAGTAAAACTGAGGTTTGGCATTTGACAATCCTATTTTTCTTTTTAGCATCCTATTTTTAGCTTGTAATAATTTTCAATTTATCCATCATAATAAAATACAAAATTTTGCTTCGAATTATTTCCTAAATTATTTTTTTTAAATATTAGCCAATTCATATGAAAACTTTGCCCACCGTAAATGAAAGGTTAGTTTCGTCCTTGCTTGTGTGCAACTTTTGTATTGTGGGAGATCTCTTATTAGTGTTTGACTAGATGCAATATTGACTCTTCAAAACTTTCAGAGTTTAAAATTACTCTATGAAGTGCTGCATATATTTATTATTGCTATCAGAGATATTCAACTACATAATATTTAGGCCCTTATCATTTAATAATAAAAAAGGAGATATATTATATTAATATTATGATAATATCATTATTTATATATTCGTTGTTTTTTTGGTACTTCTTATTAATTTTATAGAAATTATATATATAATATTTAAAATTTATTTATTTATAAAATTAATATTTATATTATTGTTTGAACTATCTAATTCTTGTATTTATGTGTGCCACAAATAAGCCACTATAAATTTCATAACAAATATGAAATATTTGTTAAAATTTAAATTTCATCATAAATTCTAATATTTAAAATGAGAAGTGATAGGCCACCAAAAATAATCTTGATCAAGCACGAATCTCGAGGCAAAATCAAGATGGAAGCTTCAAAAATTAGATCGGAGACCATCTGAATTCCGATTTCAGTAAACTTACAGTCGAACTGAGCGTCTCGAAAACACGAACCCAACGACACCAAATTCAACCCAATCCGAGCCCAAATGGATCCAAATCAAGGACCCGAAGCGCTGTTGGAAGATTCAAATCACAATTTGAGTTACCAAACGGTCTCTGATTTTAACGAGCTTGTACTCGAATCGAACGGCTCGACGAGACGAATCCAACGAGCCCAAGATCACTAAATTCTGACATCACTAAAGCCTTCAAATATCCAACGAACGGTGCACGATCATGGGATTCAATATCGGCCATCCATTCAGCCACTCCCTATTTGCCCCTGATCTCACACCTATTTACAAGCTATGCCACTCCAGAAAATCTATAAATAGACCCCTCATTCCTCATGAAAGGAGGAGGAAGCCAAGAGAGAAGAAGGAAGAGAAGGAAGAAAGCTCCAGCCGCCTAGCTCCTCCTCGACCACCGCCGGACTACCAAGGGACGTCAGAGTGCGGCCGCACCACCGCCGTAGTCTCGCCGCACCACCGCCGGACCACCAAGGGACGCCGGAGTGCTGCCGCACCACCGTTGTAGTTCTGCCGCACCATCGACAGACCACCAAGGGATGTCGAAGTGCCTTCCAAAGCTGAAGTACCCCCTTGCACTGAAGTGTCACTGCCGATCCACCACCTGACATAGGAGTGCCGTCGGACCACCATCTGACAGTGGAGTGACGTTGGACTTTTGCAAAACTCTCAGTTGATATTTGTAATCTGGTCGTCTTCAAGGACAAGTAAGACCATTGTAATTTCCTCAAATTTTAGTGGAATCATTTTCAACTGGGCTAGGCCCCGTGGTTTTTTCCCTTTCCGGGTTTTCCACGTAAAAAATATTGTGTTCTCTGTGTGTGAGCTGGATATTCGTGCAACGCTAAGACGTAGAATTATAACTCTATCGCCGTGTATATTATAGCCCGCAACAGTTTGGCGCCGTCTGTGGGAACACAATCCCACTATATTAATCATTACTTCAATGGCCAACAGGCGTAGCTATCACCACCAGGGAGCCTCTCGCTCCAACTCTCACCTATCCAGGAATCAATCCCTGAATCAGGGACGTCAGGCATCTGCCTCTTTTCACCATGGTGGGCAAAACCCTGCTGGAGAAGGGACATCTGGACCATCTATGGAAGACCGCATCCGAAAAATGGAGGAATCTCAAAAGGAGATCCTTCAACTCCTGCGAGGAGCCCGACAACCAATGTTAGCAGAGCAGGAGGAGATTCGTCTTCCTCAAGATCCATCACTTGCTAGAGGTGTTCAACCTGAACGTGTTCAGGCAGACATCCCTATCCCCCAACCAAGGGGTCGTCCTAAAACACAACAAGATGTTGACCTTGCCGACACCGCTAGCTCTACCCATCCTTTGCACCCCAATCCGCTAGCTCTACCCCTCCTTTGCGCCCCAATCCGTTAGTCGGTATATCGCCTGTTGGCCATTGAAGTAATGATTAATATAGTGGGATTGTGTTCCCACAGACGGCGCCAAACTGTTGCGGGCTATAATATACACGGCGATAGAGTTATAATTCTACGTCTTAGCGTTGCACGAATATCCAGCTCACACACAGAGAACACAATATTTTTTACGTGGAAAACCCGGAAAGGGAAAAAACCACGGGGCCTAGCCTAGTTGAAAATGATTCCACTAAAATTTGAGGAAAGTACAATGGTCTGACTTGTCCTTGAAGACGACCAGATTACAAATATCAACTGAGAGTTTTGCAAAAGTCCAACGTCACTCCACTGTCAGATGGTGGTCCGACGGCACTCCGATGTCAGGTGGTGGATCGGCAGTGACACTTCAGTGCAAGGGGGTACTTCAGCTTTGGAAGGCACTTCGGCATCCCTTGGTGGTCTGTCGATGGTGCGACAGAACTACAGCGGTGGTGCGGCAGCACTCCGGCGTCCCTTGGTGGTCCGGCGGTGGTGCGGCGAGACTACGGCGGTGGTGCGGCCGCACTCCGACGTCCCTTGGTAGTCCGGCGGTGGTCGAGGAGGAGCTAGGCGGCTGGAGCTTTCTTCCTTCTCTTCCTTCTTCTCTCTTGGCTTCCTCTTCCTTTCATGAGGAATGAGGGGTCTATTTATAGATTTTCTGGAGTGGCATAGCTTGTAAATAGGTGTGAGATCAGGGGCAAATAGAGAGTGGTTGAATGGATGGCCGATATTGAATCCCATGATCGTGCACCGTTTGTTGGATATTTGAAGGCTTTAGTGATGTCAGAATTTAGTGATCTTGGGCTCGTTGGATTCGTCTCGTTGAGCCGTTCGATTCGAGTACAAGCTCGTTAAAATCAGAGACCGTTTGGTAACTCAAATTGTGATTTGAATCTTCCAGCAGCGCTTCGGGTCCTTGATTTGGTTCCATTTGGGCTCGGATTGGGTTGAATTTGGTGTCGTTGGGTTCGTGTTTTCGAGACGCTCAGTTCGACTGTAAGTTTTCTGAAATCGGAATTCAGATGGTCTCCGATCTAATTTTTGAAGCTTCCATCTTGATTTTGCCTCGAGATTCGTGCTTGATCAAGACTATTTTTTGTGGCGTATCAGTTGCCCCCCCTATTTTTGGACGTCGAATCTTACAAAGTCCAAAAATACTTGTATAATCTCAGAACTTACAATATCACAATCATATCTTTACAGGATAAAATTACATATTTGTATAAATATATACAAATATGATTACTAATTTAATTAACTAGTTAATTAATATAAAATCAATAACATCCATTTCACGTGAGAACAAAGTTATAAATTGCTCTTAAGCTTTGATAGCATATTTCTAAAAAAAAATGATGTCATATATAATAAGCTATATATGACGTTAATAACATATTAATATATTAACTTTATTATAATACTTAGATAACAGTTAATGATATATTAATATATAACTGACACATTAATTTATATAATGTTATATATAATAAAGTTATACAATACGTTAACATTTATTATAACGTTATAGTAAACAGATAAAATTAAGTTAGGAGATATAATTAGTAAAGGTAATTTATATAATTTTATTATAATAACGTTATAAGGTTAACTCATATAATTAATATAGTTAACTTATGCAACGTTATAATAACATTTATAAAATTATAAAGCCACTTTATATAAATGTCATATAACTTAAAATTAATGGCAGAATTTATAACTATTGTATAAATTAAAATTAGTGGCTCTTCATCTCTCCCTCACACCACTATAAATACCCCCTTTTAGGTAAGAAAATTTGCACCTCCCCCTCTCTTCTCTTATTTCTCAAGCTGAGGCCTTCCCCTAGCTCTGTTCAGATGGGTATCCCCTGTTCAGCACTAGGGCCCCTCACTGAGTAAGATGAAGGTGTGAGGTTGGAGGTCAGACGGAAGACCGGTATCACTTGAAAGCCGGGCAGAAGGCTGTCGTCACTTGGACGTTGGGAGGAAAGTTGATGTCACCTATAAGTCGGGCGGAAGACCAGTGTTACTTGGAGGTCGGGCAGAAGAGCGATGTCACTTGGAGGTCGGGAAGAAGACCGACGCTACTTGGAGGTCGGGTAGAAGGCCGACGTCACTCCGAAGTTAGGTGCAATACCGAGGTCACACGGAGGCGGGGCAAAAGGTCGACGTCACTTGGTGGTCGGGCAGAAGACCGGCGTCATTTGGAGGCCGGGTAGAAGACCGGTGACACTTGGAGTCCAAGTACAAGACTGACGTCACTTGGAGGCTAGGAAGAAGGCCGACGTCACTAGGAGGTCGGGCAGAAGACCGACATCACTTGGAGGTCGAGTACAAGGCTGACGTCACTTGGAGGACGGAAAGAAGGCCGACTTCACTAGGAGGTCGAGTAGAAGACCGGCGTCACTTGGAGGCCGGACAGAAGGTCGACATCACTCAAAAGTTGGGTGCAAGACCGATGTCACATGGAGGCCGGGAAAAATGCCGACATCACTTGGAAGAACATCAGATTAAAAATTAGATTAAAAAAATGTTAATTTTTTTTAAAAATCCAAATTTGAAATATTAGATCCATTTTGACGTCACAAGCATTCAAAAAAAAAAAAAAAAAAAAACCGGAGGGGGCATTTTATTCACGGTTCGGCCGAACCGAAGCGAACTGTTATTTCGAGAGCAGAATATAAAATTCGCTTCGCCCCCCGCCTCCGCCTTCATTCTCTAGGGTTTCTGGGATAGTTTCATCAGCCGCAAAAGAGAAGAAGAGATGGGTACATGCCTTCGGTTTCTTGTAATATATTTCCACCCTCTTGCCAATGATTTAGTCCTGAAACCGCTTTCCGTTCCTTTTTTCAGCGAGGATTAAGGTTCACGAACTTCGACAGAAGTCTAAGACGGAACTCCTGAATCAGCTCAATGACCTCAAAGCGGAGCTTGCTCTTCTTCGCGTCGCCAAGGTCACTGGAGGAGCCCCCAACAAGCTTTCTAAGATGTAATTTTGTTTTCTCTCTAATATGTAGTTTACCTCTTCGTTTTTTTGTACGTCTCCGAATGGTTATGTTTTCTATCTAACTAAAAAAATTTGATTTTTCACAGCAAGGTGGTGAGGCTCTCGATCGCGCAGGTGCTGACTGTGATATCCCAGAAGCAGAAGGCGGCGCTTAGAGAGGCTTACAAGAATAAGAAGTTTCTTCCGCTTGACCTCCGGCCAAAGAAGACCCGTGCGATAAGGCGTCAACTTACCAAGCGTCAGGTTGGTTTCATCAGGCCGTTTTGGTTTTTTTGTTGTTGTTGTTGTCTTTAGCATGGTACTTTTTTCCTCTTCAAATGCTTACAGATCTTTTTTTAAACTTATTCTTGTTCCCTTCGTAATCTGCAATGAAGTTCTTTAATTATGTTTCTGCTGTCTATTTAGCTTTTAAATCATACACTAGGTATTAAGCTAGTGCGGCATGTTGTGAGGTTGTGAGAAGCAATCTATTATTCAACATCTAGCACTGGGGTGGGGGTGGGAGAGTGTTCACGGATGTAAGTTGAATTGGCTTTGAAAACTTTGTTACAAGTGATCATATATGTGATTTTTAAATGAAAGGCCTTGGGAAATAACGTTGCACAACCGTTTGTGTAGACAATCAAGCTTCATTGATATCCCTGAAAACAAAAAATTGTATTAGAATTATGCCAAGTTAAATTAATAATTCTCATTTTAATCTGCATATTTGCTTAACAACACATTTTTTATATTTTAATTATCTGTAGTATAGAGTTGATATGACATGGACCCCTGATGCAGGACTAACTTAGATGCTATGGTTATGGTTTCATTTGAGCATTGCACAACTATTGAATTAGAATAATTTCAGAACAAAATTTTAAGCAATCTTCAAACGACGATTAAGACAAATGAAGCGATGTAGGCGAAATCACATGCTCCGAATTTGAACTTTCAAGATAATTGAGAAAATAAAAAAACAATACCGACTAGTAGTTTTCAAATTAAATCCCTAATCTAACAACGAGACGTAGTATGCATAGAAGATTACACTCAAGTCCTACAAATGACTAAGCTTGGCAAGGGCAACTTGAAGGAGCTTTCGTGATTACAATCTAACCAATTGAGAATTTAGATTTTAGAAGACTTTGAGTGCAAGTGAAGAAGGAAAAAACCTTTGCTCAAGGAGACGCGGAGATCTTCCACTTGACGTTAGCAATTTGATCCTTGTTGTAGAGAAAGAAGTTTCTCTAATAAAGGGCTAAGGTTCTTCTTCCAAAGGTTGACATCAACATCTGAATTTAAGCTCAGATTTTGTTCCAGAAATCTGAGAAAATTCTCAGATTTTTTTTTATGCACGTGAGGTACTTGGAAGAAGAGGACTCAAGGCAATCCAATGGCTTGGCCTAAGGAGAGGAAATGAGCTGTTGATGAGAGGGGATGATCAGCCAGGTAACGCAAGTCCAGGAAACAGGAGGGGGGCGGGATGATCCACGGTATCCAATTCCCTGGCTTAAAGAGGGAGAATGGCGGTGGGAGAGAAAGGGGAGAGAGAGGCGGCAAGCAGGGTAGGGAGTGGCGAGACTGCAGTAATGGGGAAATTTGATTTCCTGAAATCAAATGCTGACTTTAGGAAATAAATCAGGATTTAGGCGGAGAGAAAGTTTCGGCCAAGGGCTGAGATTGGATGCTTTCAATTATTTCCTAAGTAAGCTGTAGGGGTTAGGAAATAATTTGAAATTGGCATTGATGGGAGAAAGGCAGGGAGGCCGGCGGTTATGCAAGGCTGGGGATTTGATTGAGGAAAGCAAATAAAGACTTCCTAATTTTAAGTTCTAGGATTAGGAAAGTTTTAAATTAAATCCTCAGGAATGAAATTACTCACATGGATTTTATTTAGCACTTTCCTAAAACAGAGTCGCAATATTAGGAAACAATTTGAAATTCAAATATTTTGAATTCAAATTTAAGAATATTCCATCATACATCAAATCCAAAATAGGAAACAAATCAAAGGGGAAAAGGAAAAGAGATGGACGGTTACAAGTGATTATGGCCGGCGGCTTAATGAGCTATGGTGGCGGCAAGGTGGAAGTTCTCGGGTAAAGGGGGACCGTGAGGTTTGGGAGAGGGGAAATGGTCAGGTGAAAGGGCCGACGGTGAGAACGGATGGTGGGGAAGTTCGTCGATGAGGTGTTGATAAGATAAAGACGGTAAAACCACGAACCCGGCCGTCTCCAAGGTTGGTGGGTGGTGCGCTTATCTCCCTCTCCAAGGGGTTTCTCCAAAGCTCTCCAAGAACTCTCAAAACTCACAAACACAAGTGTAGGAAATTTTTTTTTTATCATCATTCATTAGCTTAAAACAAAGGAAATGAGGCTATAAATAGTCGGGTACAAAGACTCAAGAAAATAAAAGACCAACTTGCCCTTTGGGCTTAAATGCGACCACTCCCATTTAAGGGGTACAAAGGGAAATAAAACGACACCTAAGCAAATAAGAAAATGCATAAACAAAATAAAATACAATCATGACTCAGAAATACAAGGACTCGATCGTGGCCATAGATCGGCGGTCACGTCACGGATAAACCTTCCACACTGATCTGATGTCCCCATCAACCCCCAACTTTTATGTTGTTTCTATCAACTTTTTTTAGAAGATTGAAATTCTCATCAAGGAATAGATAGATTGACCAATATTTTATTATTATAGGAAATAATATGTAAAATTCAGCTTTTAACCTTGTGAATTGTTGAAGATGAGGTAGTGGAGAGCAGATTTTGGTGATTTTTGTATGAATATAGGAAGGTAGAACATGCATCAAGAGATGGATGGATAAAGTTAATGTGTAATGATTAGGATGTAGAAGACATAGACTGAAGAGCACATGCCTAGAAGTTGTACTGAAATATTCATGCGAGTAGACACCTAAGGCAATACTAAAAAATAATGAATGGAAAATGACGATTGATAAAAACTGACTTGAAATAGTTCAGATAAAGCTAATGATGATGATGACAATGATTGTTATGTTTATAATTTCATGTAAGAGCCATCACATTATTTGATAAATCATTTTTTGCACAAATAAATGAATGTATGATTAGGCTGGCTATGATTTACATATATTTGAGTGTTGGAGGATGAGTGTGATTGAGTGCTAAGTGCATGATAGAAATAAAAATGTTAAGATGCATGTGTTGTATAATTATGAAGGATAAAACGAATGGATCATTTAGTTGGGTGTTAGAAACAATTTTTTTGTGGATAATATATTTAAAGTAGAGTTAAGCTATTTTTATATGTGCATGATAGAGATTTGATGATTCACGATATTTAGAAGAAGTGGTTGAGAAAGTATAAAAAAATGAGAAGTTAAAAATTAGATTAAAAAATATTAATTTTTCAAAAATCCAAATTTGAAAAATTAGATCCATTCTGACGTCACAAATATTCAAAAAAAAAAAAAAAACGGAGGGGGCATTTTATTCACGGTTCGGCCGAACCGAAGCGAACCGTTATTTCGAGAGCATCTTATAAAATTCGCTTCGCCCCCCGCCTCCGCCTTCATTCTCTAGGGTTTATGGGATTGTTTCATCAGCCTCGAAAGAGAAGAAGAGATGGGTGCAGTGTTAAATATGCAAGGGTTCCCACATCAAGGACGGATGTGGGCAAAGAAGCTAGTCCATGAAACTAAAATTAGGATAGAAACTTGGAATATAGGTTCCCTTACAGGAAAATTAATGGAATTAATAGATATTATGATTCATAGGAAGTTAAATATTTTGTGCATTCATGAAACTAAATGGGTTAGAGAGAAGGCTAAGAAAATTGATAGTTTAGGATTTAAACTTTGGTATTCGGGTAGGAGTCGTACTAAAAATGATGTAGGTGTTATTATAGACAAGAATTTAAAGGATAATATTATAAAAATTAATAGGATTGGAGATAGAATTATAGCTTTAAAGATTGTTGTTGATGATAAGATTGTTAATATTATAAGTGCTTATGCTCCTCAAGTAGGTTTGGATATGAGTTCTAAATTAAATTTTTGGAATGACTTAGAAGAATTAATACAAAAGATACATCTTGAAGAAAGAGTTTTTATGGGAGATTTAAATGGACATGTTGGTAGAGAGGTAGATGATTTTAAAAGCATTCATGGTGGCCATGGATTTGGAACGACGAATGAAGGTGGCAAGATCATATTAGATTTTTGTTTAGCTTATAATTTTTCAATTGCTAATATCTTATTTAAGAAAAAGAATGAGCATCTCATCACTTATAAAAATGGATATAGTACAACCCAGATTGACTATTTTCTTATTAGAAAATTAAATCGTTTAGATTGCAAAGATTGTAAAGTTATTCCAAGTGAATATTTATGTACCCAACATCGATTATTAGTTTTGGACTTTAAGATAAAGGGGCATAAAATAAGAAAATAAAGAAAAATGATTTTCTAGGATTAGATGGGGGCATTTAAAGAATATTAACAAAAATATTTTTGGGAATAAGATTTTAGATCTTAAGGTTTTGTCTGTGCATGAGGATGCTAATGTTATGTGGGAAAAAGTGGCTAGTGATATTAAGAATATTGCAAAAAATGTCCTTGGAGTATCAAGGGGAAAAGCTCCCAATAGTAAAAATAGTTGGTGGTGATATCCAAATGTGCAAGAAAAGATTAAAAATAAGAAGCTTTGTTATAAAAATTGGTTTAATTTTAAAAATTCTGATAATTGAGAAATATATAAAGTGGCTCGTAAGGATGCTAAGAGAGCAATATGCGATGCAAAAACATTAGCTTTTGGTGATTTATATAATAAATTAGATACTAAAGAGAGAGAAGGATATATGTATAAGTTAGCCAAACAAAGAGATAGGAGTAGTAAGGATTTAGTTCAAGTGAAGTGTATTAATGATGAAGATAAAAAAATACTTTTCTTAGAAGATGATATTCAACAAAGATGGATGAGATATTTTGCTAAACTTTTTAATGAAGATTGTGAAAATAAGATTGACTATAGTGACCTTAGCACCCTAAATGAAAATAAAGATTTATGTTTTTATCGGCGTATTAGTAAAACTGAAGTTAGAGAAGCTTTAAAGAAAATGAAGGGTGGAAAAGCTGTTGGACCTGATGATATTCCAATAGAGGTGTGGAAATGCTTAGGAGATGAAGGAATTTCATGACTTACTAAACTTTTAAATACTATTTTGAAGACTAAAAAGATGCCAAATGAGTGGAGAATGAGTGTGTTAATTCCTATTTTTAAGAATAAAGGTAATGCACAAGATTGTGCGAATTATAGAGGTATTAAGTTAATGTGTCATACTTTAAAACTATGGGAGCGATTTATGGAGCATAGGTTGCGGCGTGATACTAATGTTTCTCAAAATTAATTTGGATTCATGCCGGGTAGGTCGACTATGGAAGCCATACATTTATTAAGAGGTTTGATGGAGAAATATAGAGAAAATAAGGAGGATCTACATATGATATTTATTGATTTAGAAAAAAACATATGATAAAGTTTCAAGAGAAGTGCTATGGAGAGTTCTTGAAAAGAAAGGAGTCAATTGTCACGACCCGACCCGACGGGGACGGATCCCGCCCGAGCCGGATCGCGACGAGCGCTAAACTTGCTTATCCAGGATCTGGCTTTGGATTAGGTTACTGAACTGATCTTCCAAATTCTTAACTCAACAGAAACACACAGAACAACAGAGCTACTAAAAACATCAAATGCAGCGGAACAAAACATCTATCTTTTCATTTCCTCAAAAATAATCATCTACAGAACAGTACATGGCTTTCGACAGAAAGAAAGACAGAACAGAAAAGCCATGACTGTACAAAATCAAAAGTACAAAAGTACCTAATCGGATCAGACTCTGAAACTAATCCTGGACCTCCTTGCCCTTCCCAGAACCTGAAAACCACCAGAAAGCAAGGGTGAGCTCAACAGCTCAGCAAAGTAACAAACCACCAATCTAAATTTTCAGAAACCAAAACCAAACTCATCAGACAGAAATCAGATCAGAAATCGGAACAGAGTCGGAAATCAGAACTTATACGGACAGATATCAAATCAGAATCAGAATCGTACAGATCAGATCACAGAACAGAATAAACTCAGCATATAACAGATATCAGATATTTAATTAATAGCTAAATGTGCCCCCGGCACCAGAATAATAGCTGAGTACTTAATAGCTAAACTAAACTGAACAGAATCACTACGGATTCTGACCCTTATATCTCCCTTGTGCTCACGGCACCAGAAATTCGCTGAATAATTAATAACTAAGCTAAATGTGCTCACGGCACCTGAATAATAGAATTCACGGATTCGGAATATAACAGATATTTCTCCAACTTGAGCTCATCTAAATTTCCCGTTTCACTAACTGAATCTCATAGGATCCAGGCCCCTTATAGCTCCTTTTTATAGCTTATACACATAGCATTTCAATTCAGAAGAAATCCGGACAATTCAGAAATTACCCAAAAATCGGGCAGCACAACGGCAGTATACAGAATTTACACAAAAATTCCTGCAAAGAAAATTTACCGAATTCGCACAGAATATAGATAAGCATATTCCAGAACATTTATTCTACTGCACAGATAATTTCCAATTTCACAGAAAATTGTAGTCTACGAAAAATATCGCCGAATCAAAAATACCCGGACAAAAATCTTCGGAAAATAACCAAAATGTGCACACTCGGCACGTCAACAACATACAGAAACTTACGCGGTAAAAACTGAACCAATCAAAAGATACGGACGAAAAACCGTAACGAAAACGAAATCCGGACAGAAAATACCGCCAACCGCGACGGAACTGAAAATTGAGAAAGGTAGAATGTGCCTTACCTCGTGCACAGCAAAATCCTCAACAGTCATTTCGCTCGAAAACGGCTCCGCGTCTTCCCGAAATCAACTTTTCCAAGAATGCCCTCGACTTTCTCTCTCCTCAAAAAGATATTTTATAAAATCTGATTTTTCTCTCTCTTCAAAACGACAGAATTTCCTTAAGTAATACTCAGATCGGCCCGGCCGATCGCAGCATCGTCCCGGGACGATCCGACCAAATGGATCGGCCTGGTCTCCATTCAGGGCTGTGGTCTGGACGATATTTTCTACAGTGCCGATCGGCCTGGCCGATGTCTCCAATCGGCCTGGACGATGCATGCAGAAAATCACCTGGAGCAAAACTGGGCAAAATCTGGAACTGTATTTCCACTGATCGTCCCAGGACGATCCAAAATCGGCCTGGACGATACTGGAGCAGATTGTGATATTACATCAATAATGCTTATATTCAAATCATTAAAGATATGTATGCAGGAGCTATTACTTGTGTTCAAACACACGGTGGATGGACCAAGTATTTCCCTATTTCGGTTGGGTTACATCAAGGATCAGCCTTAAGCCCATATCTTTTTGCTTTAGTCATGGATGTTCTCACTAAACATTTGCAAGAGGATGTACCTTGGTGTATGCTTTTTGCTGATGATATTCTTCTTGTTGATAAGACTAGAGAGGGAGTTGAAGGTAAACTTGAATTATGGAGGTCAACCTTAGAGTCTAAAGGTTTTCGCTTGAGTAGATCTAAAACAGAATATATTGAGTGTAATTATAGTAGTAATAGACATAGTGAGGGGATTGTGACTTTGGGCAATCAAGTCATTAATAAGAGTACACGTTTTAGATATCTTGGATCTATTGTTTAGAGTGATGGTGAAATAGATGGGGATATTATCAGCAGAATTCAAGTTGGATGGTTGAAGTGGAGGAATGCATCGGGCTTGTTATGTGATAGAAATGTACCCCTCAAACTTAAGGGAAAATTCTATAAGATGGTAGTGAGGCCTGCAATGCTTTATGGTGCCGAATGTTGGCCATTAAAAGAGAAGCATAATACTAAGTTAAGTGTGGCAGAGATGAGGATGCTCAGGTGGATGAGTGGCTTTACCCTTAGAGATAAGATACGAAATGAGCATATACGTGAAAAGGTTGGAGTAACTCCAGTAGAAGATAAGATTAGAGAGAGTCGCCTTAGATGGTTTGGTCATAAAACGGCGGCCTTCTGATGACCCGGTTAGGAGAGTAGAGGTATTAGATTTGACTTATGTTAAGAAAGGTAGGGGTAGACCTAAAAAGACTTGGCTAGAAAATATTAGGAATGACCTTTCTTTATTAGATTTAAATGAGAATTTGACTTTTAATAGGACACAATGGAGAAAAATGATTCATGTAGCCGACCTCACGTAGTGGGATAAAGGCTTGATGTTGTTGTTGTTGGTTGAGAAAGTATCATGGTTAGATGATGTATAAAAGAAGGCTTACCAATATATCAAGTAACACAAATTAGGAATGAATGAAGGAGGATTCAAAAGGCCAATCTCAGATGGTAGTTCTGATTGAGCATAATGACAATGTTGATGATGATGATTTTATTTTCAATTTCAAGGATTTTAATATTTGAAAATTTCACAAGTTTCTAACCAAGCCAAACCACAATTAAATTGCCAAAAACTGTGTTGATTCTACCAAATTTGTATAACCTGAACTAGCTGGTCAAAATTAACTTTAGTGAGGGCATTGTTGGAGTAAAAAATATGTTAAGCATATTTTGCTCCAAAGTCTGTAATATATTCTGACCACTTGAATTAAATCCTTTGGATGAAATTTTCAAACTAGGATCTCCTTTTCAGGGCAATTAAACAATAAACATAATTGTCTTTTGTATGTTACAGCTAAGGTGAATGGTTAGAAATTCTGAAATTGAATAGGTTCCTTGTAGATCTAGGGGCATCAGTTAATATTCTGAATGTTAAGCCTTTGAAAGCTTGTCCCTTTATCATTTGAAGTTAACTCGAGGTAAGGTCATGTTTAAAAAGGTGAAATTGAAAATTGAGGCATTATTTAATGTAGGTTTATTTTGGTTGCTCTTAATTATTTCTTAAAGTGGCTAGAAACAAACTCACTTAAGAAAATAAAATTGAGAATTTATTATATCTTTTTAATGATCATGCGGGCTATCATTTTTGTGTTTCATATTGTATAATCTGAGATAATGATGCATCATTCTAGAGCACTATAATAGCTAGATTTACCCTATCAAAATTACATTAATTGGCATTATTCTTTCATTTACTATTGTAGAGTAAAAGCCTTTAATAAAATCTTTGTGAAATTAATTAAAGAAACACTCGTACATAAGACATTGAGGTCTTATTGAACCACTTAACTCACACCTACCTAATCCACGTTATATGCTTTAGTTTTTGGGTTGAAGAAATCCTGCCACTTCTAGTCGAGCTATTGTGTGTGACGCTTTGCCATTAGCTTTCCTATGATGAGGATGCATGATTGCAGTTAGAAGAACTTGACGGTTTTGAGAGTTGAGGTACAATCTCATTCAAACCACGCGCTATATTAAGCATGTATGGCCTATGAACATCATTTAGTTCATCTTAGGACCTCTCGATTGACCAATCTAGTCCTTGTTTTGTATCATTGCCAAGATTGTAAGTTCGAGCCTACCGGGGAATGCCCCTTTGTTATAAAGCAAGTATATCAAGGTGGAGCTTGCCTCTTGGTGAATAGCAATGGTGTGCATCCAATGGCCACCATTAATGGGCAATATTTGAAGAAGATTACGCCAAGCTTTATGTATTTTGGGATGGTATTAGTACTCATGGCCTTTATGTATTTTGGGATGGAGTATGAGTCTAATTTACCTGTAACATAGGAGCCTAGGAGGAACCCGTTTTCAGCCCCTAAATCAACTTGTCTCTATTATTTATATTGCCTTCCCTAATGGGGTCATTTGTCTCAATTTGACTTGTGTTGGTGTGGCATACATATGGATAGTTGTCATGTGTTGCTAATCACTTTTTTGATTTGACTTATAGCCTTGAGCATGGCCTGAATTAACAAAATTAAAACCATTTATCCCTAGCGAATCATTCTTGGTTCATCTTTTGTCATCACTTTTATATTTGATTGTATGTTTCTGTTAGTAGGTTCAATGTTAGGGTTGGCCTCTATTAACCTTAAATAAGGGTCGCCTGTTCTTCCATTGCACTCATAGCTTTGATTATGATATCGATTTCCAAAGCCCAATTGTATTCATCCCTAACAAGGATCGCTTCAAAGAAAAAATGCTTCAACAAAATATGAGCTTAGTTTCTTTGGCACTGTAGAAACTCAACATCCATGATATTATATTATTCTCCAATAGAGTTGCAAGAAATCAATTCTCTTTTCATTGATTCTTATGATGGAGCACAAAGGCCTTGGATTAATTTATATCCTATGTGGTGATAGAATCAAATTTTTTATGACTCTTCTTGCCACATGAATCTTTTTTTAAGTCCACGTTAGCATGATCAACTAGTTTCATTTTAAGTAATGTTCACCCTTTGATAATTATTTATTTGGTACCAATTGAAAAATTCATGAAATTGTTTTAATCAACCAAGAAACTTATTAGGATCATGCAACAACAATAACAAGTAGCCTTATACCTCTACATAGGGTTGACTACATGAATCTTTTTTCTCTATTGTGTCCTATTAAGAGTCGAATTCTCATTTAAATTTAATACAAAAAGTTCATTTTTAATACTTTATGATCAATTCTTTTTATGTCTACTTGTATATTTTCTTAACATTGGTTGAATTTAATACATTGTTGAAATCCAGCCGTTCATAGTACAAAGAATCCGACGGACACAAAGATCAATCCGTGGGATACTCTCATGGATCACGCCTTAATGAAGGAACGAATTTAGGAAAGATTTTATTTTCTTATTTGTGTATTAAATCTGCAATTTATTATTTCCGCATTAGGATATCTTGTATAGATCTATAAATAGGGAAGATTGTAATGAATAAAGACAAGCTTTTCCCTCTCAAATTCTCGATTTTAACATGGTATCAGAGCCAACGGCCTTAATTGCCGTCGGAGAACGATCCTAGATAGTCGAAGGACGAAGAGAAAAAGAAGAAGCTTGATCGTGCCGACCCGTGCACGAGTCTAAGCACCAATCGGGACTTCCGATCTTAGAGGAAGGACAAAGAAGTCGAGACTCCCGCTAAGAGCTGAACGTCCGAGCATATCCGAACGAAGGAACGGACGGCGGACGGCGAGCACCTTGATCCAGCGCTCGGAACTACCAGGCGCGGTCGACGTTCTCTCCTGTCCAGAAGGAGAAGACTCGATCCGGGCTCCAGACGCGGGAAACAACGCTCGACGATCCGGGCTCCAGGCGCTCGACGCTCGACGCTCGACGCTTGGACACCCCATCCCTACCTCTCGCTCGAACTCAAGAGAACAGCCTTCCTGCTGTTTAGACGAAGTCGAACGAAAGAGAACGGAAGCCCGACCTGCTCTTCCACTCGATCGGCAGGAACTGCACGGAGTCCCGATCCCACGAGCAACATCGCTCGATCGGCAGGAACCGCACAGAGACCCGATCGCACGAGCAAGACCTTCTCTGTCCGTCTTCCCGATAACATCTCAGGATCCCGCTCGGTGGAGGAGCCCGAACCCGAGACCTTGTCCCGATCCCAGCCAGTTTTGTTAAAAGGACCGGTTGATTTGATTTAGAAAAAAAAAAATTCTATGAAGCCTTAATTGCTTTCCAATGTCAGAAATTAACTCCTCTCAAAGTGTTGATCAAACTGAGGAATCGATGGTGCACCAAGGACGAGGTGACCTTCAAAGCATGCAACCTTCCTATCATTTAAATGGGAAGAACTACCTGAAGTGGTCTCAGTTTGTGAAGACCTACTTGAAGGGGAAAGGTAAAATACATCATCTCCTTGGAGGAGGACCGAAAGAAGGAGATCCCAAATTTGAGGCATGGGATGAAGCCGACTCCATGATTATGTCATGGATGTGGAATTCCATGACTCCAGAAATTAGTGACACATTTATGTTCCTTTCAACGGCAAAGGACATATGGGATGCTGCCAGACAAACCTACTCCAAAGCTCGTGACGCGGCCCAAATCTTTGAAGTTAAAGTCAAAGTTGGAAGCACGAAGCAGGGGAGTAAGACCGTGACGGAATATGCTACCATTCTACAAAATCTGTGGCAAGAACTTGATCACTATAGGTGCATTGAAACCAGATGTGCGGAGGATGTTGCGATCCTAAAGAACTTTATTGAAAAAGATAGAGTTTATGATTTTCTTGCAGGACTCAATGCAGAATTTGACCAAGTTAGAGTTCAGATCCTCGGCAAGGAAGAGACGCCATCACTCAACGAAACCATTTCTCTCATTCGCGCAGAAGAAAGTCGACGAGGAGTAATGTTAGAACCAAAGACGGTTGAAAGCTCAGCAATGGTAATGAACAAAGAATCGTCGTGGAAGGAGAAGGGTAAAGATCCTTCAAAGTTCAAAGACAATGACTCACTTTGGTGCAGCTATTGCAAAAAGTCAAGACACATAAAGGAAACATGCTGGAAAATACATGGTAAACCCCCCAGCAAGGAGTGGAATCAAAAGGGTGAACCAAGGAGCACATCACATGCCAACAACGCTACAAGTAAGCCAGAAGCACGGTCCAGCCTTGGAGAATTCAATAAATAAGATATTGACAAAATAAAACAACTCATGGTATCTCTTGAAAAACCAAATGCTTCTTCTTCACTTGCACTCTCAGGTAAGACTCCAATTTCTTTCAGTTTAAGTGCTTCCAGAAAACATCTGAATGAATTATGGATAATTGATTCAGGAGCCACAGATCACATGACCCACTCATCTACCCACCTCATAAACTATACTCCTTGCCCAAACAACAAGAAAATCATCACTGCTGATGGTTCTCTTACCACGGTAGCTGGTCAAGGAGACATCATATTATCTCCCTTACTCACCCTGAAAAACGTCCTCCACGTACCACAATTATCCACAAATTTAATATCAATAGAAAAACTTACCAATGATCATAATTGTCAAGCCTTATTTAACCCTACTTATTGCTTATTTCAGGACCAGAGATCGGGGAAGAAGATTGGACTTGCTAAGGAGAAAGCTGGATTGTACTACCTGGAAGAACCAAACCAATTTAATAATAATTTCTCTATGTTATCCCTAGTAGATAGGAATTCCACTATTTGGCTTCATCATTACAGACTAGGACATCCGTCTTTTGATATCCTAAGGCATATGTATCCTCAACTGTTTCAGAAAATAGAAAATAAAAATTTTCATTGTGAAACCTGTGAGCTGGCTAAACATAAAAGAACCTCATTCCCAAACAAAAGTGAGAGATGTGACACTCCTTTCTACCTTATTCATAGTGATATATGGGGACCCTCAAAAATCTCCAATATCTCTGGAGCACGCTGGTTTGTGTCTTTCATTGATGACTGTACTAGAGTCTCTTGGATCTATCTCCTTAAAAATAAATCTGATGTTAGCACCATTCTTCCCATCTTTCATTCCATGATCCAAAATCAATTTGGGGTAAAAATACGGAGATTCCGCTCCGATAATGCCAAAGATTATTTCAACCAAACCCTTTTTTCATACTTCCAGAATGAAGGGATCATCCATGAGTCCTCATGTGTTCGCACCCCACAACAAAATGGGGTTGCAGAGAGGAAAAATGGTCACCTTCTAGCCACCACTCGAGCCTTCCTATTTCACTACAATACACCCAAATCCTATTGGGGGAAGCTCTTTTAACTGCAGCCTATCTCATAAACCGATTACCTTCAACAGCTTTAGGCCTCAAAACTCCAATGGAGACCCTATCCTCCTTTTACCCAGAGTTTCGAGCTCCAGTAGAAGATAAGATTAGAGAGAGTCGCCTTAGATGGTTTGGTCACATTAAACGGCGGCCTTCCGATGACCCGGTTAGGAGAGTAGAGGTATTAGATTTGACTTATGTTAAGAAAGGTAGGGGTAGACCTAAAAAGACTTGGTTAGAAAATATTAGGAATGACCTTTCTTTATTAGATTTAAACGAGAATTTGACTTTTAATAGGACACAATGGAGAAAAAGGATTCATGTAGCCGACCCCACGTAGTGGGATAAAGGCTTGATGTTGTTGTTGTTGTAATTGAGCAAGTTGCATGGTCTTCGAATCTGTGAGGGGTAGACTTAAGCTGGATTATTGGCTAGGCTTTAAAATAGAGTCTGCTATTTGGATTGCTTGCAAGTTTTTATGGAATTGCAGCTCATCATGCAATAAATCCTTGTTTTCACATGTTATAAACAAATTACTAATATGAGTAATCAAAACTTAAATATGATAGACTTTACCCAATTGCTGGCTAATGAAATCACCAATTTCAAATGGCTGGAGGTGGTGTTAGTTTTTGTGGTACTGATGTAGCGTTGAGTTTGCCCTGACTGTTGTTGCTATTGATGTTGCCATTTGCTCCTGAGTCTGATACCAATAATGATGAAGATGGTGGTGAGAAGATTGCAGAGGTGATGATGTTATGTACTTTATGGTGGTATTAGCAATTGATGATGATTCTAGGTTATGGATGGTGTGGGGTGGTTGTTGTGGCCCGGGGTTTGTAGTTTCATTAGAGAAAGGATGTGGCTAAATGCAATGTTTAAAATTGCGTATTCGGGTATTGAGGCGTTTTTCATTCGTGAGGCGAGGCGTAAGCCTCAGGACGTTGTGAGGCGTAAGCCTCAAAATCAAAAGATTTCGTAAACATAAAATGATAATTTTTTTATATACTAATGAGTAAATAATATAAAACATAAAAAAATAAGATATGAAGTGAAATCAAAATATCCCAATAATAAGACAACATGAAATATAGTTCAACTCAAAATTCTATATTTCCCAAATCCTAGTATTCTTTTCATTAACATATAATTCAAATTTCCAAAAATAAATAGCAATGACATATCACATAAGAACTCATAAGTCATCAGCACAGTCATCACTAAGGGGTTCTTCATTTGAATCATCATTATGATGAGCTGCTCTCTCCCCTTCCTCCTCTCACATAGAGTCCAATGTCGGGCATTTACTTCAAGATTTATGTAAGTTTTAATATATATAGCGCGAGGCGTAAGCCTCATGCCAGTGAGGCGAGGCGGGCCTCAACCAAGTTGAGGCGCAAGCCTCATAAAAAAAACTCGAGGCGTAAGCATCGAGGTGTTTTTTACTGGAATTGCGCAAAGGCGGGCCTCAAGGCGAGCCTCATATTGCGCAATTTTAAAACATGGCTAAATGTGGGGGTGGGCTATGGTTTAAGTGGTGGATTTTCGGAGAAGATAAGAGGGGTTAATGCTAGGGATAGGCGAGGTCTTACGTTTTAGAGGGAATTGTAAATGAGGCCAATTGTTGGAGAAATTTTGTGCGGACATCGAACACCGTCCAGAAACTAACCAGAATACGTCATGTCACCCCCGCTCGGTACCGCGGCATCGCTCAGTACTGTGCTCGATACTACTGACGTGACGCATTCTGATTGGTCTCTGGACGATGAATTGCGTTCGGCGTCCGCACAGAATAATATTTCCAATTGTTGAGGCTCTCAGGCTTTAGATGGGGTTTTATGGTTAAAAGGGAAGGATGCTGAGAGATGTTCTTTGGATGTTAGTATAGGAGGGAGGGAGTTTCATCAAAATTTAAGCTCATTTGATTATTTTGGAGGTATGGAGGTACTTTTATTAAAATCAAACTCTTTTAGTTAGTTATTTTTTCTAAGATGCCGTAATCAAGGCTTTAAGGATTGGATCAGATATGACATGGGGGCGGAAATGTTCAACCAGAATCTCAACCTAAGAACTTTGATGATATCACTGTTATTAAAATTAATTTAAATTATTCAAATGATTTAGGCTTCATTTGAAATAGTTTTTTTTAACTGATTTTGTGGTAAAAAAATTAATGAGAAAACAATAATGTGATTCAAAGACATTTTTTTTCATTGCTTCGTCAAAATTTTGACTTTGAGGTTTCCAAACTTTCTTAATACTTTGTAAAGCAACTTTTTCGTACAAAAATTTCAGTTTAAGAAATTTTTGTACTAAAAGCTGTTTTAAAAAGTTGTAAGAAAGCTGTCTCAAATGAAGCCTAAGTTATTGAAATTGTGGTTGGGAAAGATGTTTTAAAAAGTACATATAGATTAGCTTAAGCTATCTCAAATAAAACTTTAATATTCATAATAATTATGATAGATAAATGATATAGATGTCTCATTAAACATATTTTCTTCATTGTAATTTCTAATCAATTGTTTTCAAATGGTTCCTGGTCTTAAGGGTTAAGTGGTTTGACCATCAAATTTTGCGAGTTGATCACAGCAACCTGCAAATCCTTTTTTTGAAGTCGGATTGAGCCGGTTCATGTTTTGACGGGATAAATCGCTCTATTGATTTAGGTTTCATTCGGAACAGCTTTTTTTTTTTAGTTTTTGGGACTGCTTTATTATTGCTTATTAAAACAGCTTTTTAGTTCAAAAATTAAATTTTTTATAAAAAGCTGCTTATTAAAGCAGTAAGAAAGTTGTCCCAAACAAATAAGTGGTCATTTTGACGATGATCATGCATTATGATTCCTTATTATTAACCATATTTTATTAATAAATAATTTTCATGTTGGGCAGGCCTCACTGAAGACTGAACGGCAGAAGAAAAAGGAGCTCTACTTTCCCTTGAGGAAGTATGCTATCAAAGCTTAGATTCAGATCAATTATAATACTCTGTTTCCTTATATTTAATATCCGTTTTCTGAGATTTGGGAACTAAATTTATGGAAATGTATTCCGTTTGAATTTTTTGTTATTAGTTCTGCTTTATTTCAAGAATTTCTTAATGCAGTTCAATTTCTTGCATTGCTACCTTTGTCATTTTAGGTTTCGTTTGGGATGGCTTATTGCTTCTTAAAGAAACAGTAAGAAAGACATCCCAAACAAAGCCTTCGTCTATATTTTGAAAGCGACATTGTTAGTCTCAATCATCAATGTCTCCGAGGATTTGTTTGGCATAGCTTTTTATTTGTTTTATTTTTTTTATACAGCGTTCATAATTTTATTTTGTTATTGCTTTCTTGTCTTTTTTAAGAGTTTTTTAATAAATTTTTTGTTTGGAATGTTGTATTTTGCAACAAGAATAGTTATTTTAATTTTCTTGCAACAAGCTTACAACGAATTTTATAAAATGTTGTAGCTTAAGTCTATCTAATTAAGACTATCATAAACAAATCAATTAATCAAAGAACTTCTACACGCTTCAGTTGCTGCAATGAAGTCAGCACATAAGACAGTTTGATCATATTTGGAAGGAATAGAAGAAATGCACATTAAGGCTTCGTTTGGGACGGTTTTTTTACTGCTTTCTAAAACGGAGTTTCAGTATAAAATTAAAAAAATTTGTACTAGAACTCCATTTTAGAAAGCAATAAAAAAGCCATTCCAAACGAAGCCTAAGAGAGATTCTATATCCTTTCATATATGAGCCAAATGAAATTTTGTCGCTAATAAATATTTTTAGTGTGCATCATCGTTTTTTTTTTTCTTTATATTCAATCAACATCTAAATATTTATAAAGTTAGTTCATCAATTATAATGCTTTCATACTTGAATTATAACATCTAACTTTTTTTAATAAGCAAATTTATTTAATTTTGTAATTTAAAAATTATATGAGTGAGTTCAAAGTTTTTTTATATATATATTTATAAAGTTAAAATTTGCAAGAGGATGTACCTTGGTGTATGTTTTTTGCTGATGATATTTTTCTTGTTGATAAGACTAGAGAGGGAATTGAAAGTAAACTTGAATTATGGAGGTTAACATTAGAGATTAAAGGTTTTCACTTGAGTAGATCTAAAACGGAATATATAGAGTGTAATTTTAGTAGTAATAGACTTAGTGAGGGGATTGTGACTTTGGGAGATCAAGTTATTAATAAGAGTACACGTTTTAGATATTTTGGATTTATTGTTCAGAGTAATGATGAAATTGAAGGAGATATTATCAACATAATTCAAGTTGAATGATTGAAGTGGAGGAATGCATCGGGCTTGTTGTGTGATAGAAAAGTACCCTTGAAACTTAAGGGAAAATTCTATAAGATGGTAGTGAGGCCTGCAATGCTTTATGGTGCTTAATGTGGCCACTAAAAGAGAAGCATAATACTAAGTTAAGTGTAGCAAAGATGAGGATGCTCAGGTGGATAAATGGCTTTACCCTTAGAGATAGGATACAAAATGAGCATATACGTGAAAAGGTTGGAGTAGCTTCAGTAGAAGATAAGATTAGAGAGAGTCGCCTTAGGTGGTTTGGTCACATAAAACTGCGGCCTTCTAATGACCCGATTAGGAGAGTAGAGGTATTATATTTGACTTATGTTAAGAAAGGTAGAGGCATACCTAAAAAGACTTGGTTAGAAAATATTAGGAATGACCTTTATTAGATTTAAACGAGAATTTGATCTTTAATCGGACACAATAGAGAAAAAAGATTCATGTAGCGGACCTCAAATAGTGGGATAAAGGCTTGATGTTGTTGTTGTATTTATAAAGTTAACATCTAAACATTTAAAATGGATTGGCATGTGCACGCGTTTTCAAGCGATATGAAAATTTATTTTTATAAAAAAAAAAATCATTTTAGAAATTTATAAATATATGTCATGAAATTTTATTATTGCATGTTAGAAGATGCAGTAGATAGGTAGGGAGTTTAACATCTTAGAACACAAAAATATATGGGAAATTTTGAGGAAAGAGGAAAATTATGGGGCTTGACTCAATTAAAATAATTTTACTAGTATTTTCATCGATTATAAATGATAACCTTCCTCGAAAGAAGGTATTGATATAATATAAAGAACATACTACATTGTTGAAGTTAGAAGATCCTCATGATAGGGGACTATCTTTAATAGGTCACTTGCCTATTGTTTTAGTCGCACACCCTGAAATCCAACATAAACCAACATAATCCAACAAAATTGAAAACTAGTCATCATGAAATCCAACATAATCCTAGCGTGAAAGTTGGAAGTCAAAGTTGATTTTGTTAATGTATAAGGATGTTAGTAAATAATCCGACTTGCTGACCCAACTTGAACCTCCACACAAAAAATCAATGCTTAACAAGTTTAACAAATGGGTTGAGTTCGGGTTGATCCGAACTGATCAACCCATTTTTTACCCGTTTAATATTTTATCCTTAAATTCTTTTTTTTTTGTATGATCTCCTTACTTTTGATCAATTATCCTAAAATCTATGCATAACAAGTCACAAAAATTTATATATTTGTTTTAAATTAAAACAAGTTATTTGATCAGGTTCAGGCCATTTGGGTTTCTAATGGGTCTAGTTTGAGTCCAACTTTTTGACCTATTTATTTAATTAGTTAGGTTTGGGTTTATTGGATTCGAGTTAGATCAATTTTGAATCGAACCTAAAGTCAACCATTTAACCCATTTTGACATCCCTAAAGATGTGCATTGATTTTATAAGTAATGTCATATATTAACATTATTGGTGATGGTGAATGATAAAATCAGCAGGCGTTGTAGTAGCTAGGTGACACTGGTCAAGAGATTGTAGGTCGTAGGATGGTAATAGGGTGGTGGTGGTCAAAAGAAATGACAATGGCTAAAAAGATTGTGGTTGGTGAGTGACGATGGTCAGTGGTTGATGAGGGTTAAAAGGGTTGTAGCTAGGTTGTAGTTTGGTGGTTGTATTCAAGTGATAGTCTGCCGGTGGCATTAGTCAATTATCCAATGATGGTGTGAGGCAATTGTCATATGAGGGTGCTTGTTGATGGCCCAATAATGACAATAAGGTGGTAGCTTGACGTTGGTGTTTGGGGATCATTAAAGTCTCAAAACTCTCTTGAATATGAAGCTAAAGGCTTACTGATGTCAGAGTTACGCGATCTTGATTTTGTAGGATTTATCTTATCATGACATTCAATTTGACTACAAGCATGTCAAATTTGAAGATCATTTATTCATCCAATGAATGCTTTGAAGTTTCAAATTATGCTTTAAGTGCTCAATCTAGGCTCATTTAACTCAATTTGGGCCACTTTTGATATCAATGAATTTATCTCATCGAAACATTCAATTTAACTATAAATTTGCTGAAACTAGATTTTGGATGATCCTGCATTTAATTTTAAATAATTTTAATATATACATCTCGAGATTTGTGCTAGATTATGATCATTTTTAATGGCATATCATTTATAAATTTATATAACTAACATTTAATTTTTATATTTATTTATATAATATCTAAAATATTAAATCACATAAAAATATATTTAAAAATTTTTAAGTAAAATGTATTTTCGTGCATATACTTAAATATAGTTAAAATATTAGATAAATAAATATAAAAATTTAAATGGACTAGATGCAAAATCACTGTGGGGAAAAAGCTGCACCTTGTTAGCTGGGATAATGTCAGTAAACCCAAAGATAAGGGAGGACTTGGTATTAATAGTATATCAGCCCTTCAACATGGTTTTAACTGTTCTCTTATACACAGAATGTATAACAGAACTTCTCCTTTGGCGTCTTGGTTGTTCAGATACTATTCCTCCCCTTGGAAACCGCCTCACTCCAAAGCCTCTATATTTTGGAAATCCATTTGCAGCACAGCTATAGCTACTAAAGAAATATGGAAATTCAAAGTCACTCCTCAATCCCCCTTCTCTTTCTTCTGGGATTGCTGGTGTAATACTAATAGCCTGGTTGATTTAAACCCGGAATACGCTAACTTTGAGGACCTTAATGTGAGAAATTTCATTTCCTCAGACGGCTGCTGGAAAATTCCTATTAATTTACCTACTATGGTCTCTAATGCTATTCTCAGTGTTAGAATTCTGGATAATAACTCTGAATGCTTATCTTTGAATAATAATGATAAAGCAAACTTTAAAGGATTTATCACTCACTTCTACAAATATATCCCGGACTGCTGTTGGGAGGATTACATTTGGCATTCGAAACACTCGCTGAGATACTCTATATATGCCTGGCTTTCTTTGGTTGGGGGCCTTAAAATGGCTATGGAACTTCATCGTAGAAACTTTGTGGTGGATCTGACTTGCTCTTTATGTTCTAACCACATAGAGAGCACTAGTCACCTGTTTTTTTTATTGTAACTACAGCCATTTCATTATTACTACTCTCATCCCTGACTCAGCCAATATTCTGCTAAGACCCAACTTGATGCAAATTTTTGACTGGGTTAATGAAAACCAAATCTTCTCTCCCCAAACCAAAAGTCTTTATTTTATCACTATTTGCTGCACCATTTATCATGTTTGGAGAGAAAGAAACGAGAGGAAATTTGTTTTATCTGCTTCTAGCACTACCACTATCTTGATTAAGATCAAGAAAGCTATTCTATATAAGGTCTCCAAATGGTGTGATGGAGACCTGTTGAGAAATTTTGCAGTATAGTGGTTTATGCTGCAGGTTGGTTCTGGACTTCACTTGCTTTGAATTGTTTTCTGCGTCCTCTAAATTCTAGGGTTCCTCTGTTTTGACTGCGAGATAACTGCTGCTGATTGCTGCTGCTGCATCTGCAGCGGTCCGATTGCACTTCTAGGTGTCTTCAGTTCTGACTCCACCTGTTATCATTATGATCACCTGGACGATGATGAAGCTCCCAATCGCTTCCCTTGGACGGCCTTATGGCAACCAGGGAATGGTCCTGTCGCTAAAACTTGCTAAAAATCTTTTTTCTGAGTCCAGGTTCTTCATGACTTGGGAGCATCTTAAGGGTTCAGCCTTTCCGAGACAATTTTGCTTTTTTCTCTCGGCAGTTTAATTTTTCTTTACTGTGGTATAGATTTATTTTTGCTATTCAGCAGCTCAAGCTGTTAGTATTTTACAGTTCTTTGGTTTTCTTCTTTATTCTGCTGCTTCTGTTGTTTCTTTTGTTGAATCTAATGGTTGGTTGTGGTAGATGTCAACATTTCTTTTGTACTCTTATTTTATGCTGGAATAAAATGGGCTCATGCCCCTAATTTTCCCAAAAAAAAAAAAAAAAAATTCACTGTATTTTATTTTTCTCGAGCACTTTCTCCATCAACAAACGCGGGACAGGTCGACGGCATCATTGAACCGTTAACGAATCTTCGCTGTTCGAAAAGCAACAGCGGGCCCAAATCTCGCAAATCTGCGGTGGCGAAGGCCCCGACCCCGATCTGAGTTCTCCCATCGGCCGCGGTATATAAGAGGTCCTCCTCCTCAATTCCTTTGTCTACCCGCGGCTTTCCATCTTCCGGTTTTCCTTCGATAAGGAGAAGATCCGCTCCGCTCGCCTGTCCGCATTCCTTTGGAAAAGGTTTGCTCCCATTTCTTTTGATTGGAGTTAGGTGAGCAATGCTGGTGCATTTATTCGCTTAAGAACTTTATCTCGGCTTGGATTAATGGAAAGTGATTGAACTGATATGGAATTTATTTGTCGATTTGGGGATTGCTTATAAATCTGCCATGTTTTGATTTGGAATTATCGTGAATTTGTTTTATTTCGTTTCTGTGCATTTACAAGTGTTGGTTGAAAAGCCGCTTTGTTTCATGTTTTGAGTTTGGAGTTTGGAGATCTAGTATGGTTTTTCTCTTTTCAGGTAGAGTTTGAATGGTAGATTATGTGTGCAGAAGCTTGCTGCTGTTGTTGTTATTATTATTATCGGTTCCTTGCTGTATGAGGATTAAGGTGGAGGAATTATTTGATTCCGAGAGGAAGCAAATTAGTTCAGGACATGGTGATCCAATTTTATTTGTTGGATGAGTTTTAAAAGCATTCAATTTATTTTACCGCAAACTGTCATTTTCGAACTGGTTTTAGATATTTGTCAATAGATGCTGTTCTTTGTGGACGTTTCGTTCTACCCGGTTGTTTTGTAATCATAAATTGGAAATAGCAATCGCAGTCTATGTATTAGCCTTTTAAACTTGATGATTTACCGGAAGAAGTAAAAATGCTAATTTAGTATTGATGATGTTCAACTCTATTGGATGGATAATTTATCGTTAAGTTGCTTGGCATTTCTGATGAAATATTACGATATCTTCATGTGTAATTCTTAGATCTAAGGTCGAAATCGATCAAAATGATTTTTTTTTCTTAATGGCCTTGTATGATTTATAACAATGTAGGCCTGATAGAACCAAAGTTCGGTTGTAAGTTCGGTTGTTTGATGACCTTCCCTTGTTTCCTAGAAACTTTTGTGTTGCATTTTATTTCATGTATATTTCTTCTTATATTATACTCTTGTCTACAATAGATGTAGAAATTATTGCTGAAAACAGCTATGGATGTATTGAAGAGCCCAAAAGCATGAGATTATTGTTAACAAGTGGTTAGTGTTAAGTTTGGAGCTTAGTTTTTGCCCAAAAATAATAATTTGCTACGTAGATTTAGGCTTCGTTTCGGACGGCTTTTTTAGTGCTTCTTAAAGCAGCTTTTTAATATAAAAATTTTATTTGTTGTACTAAAAAGCTGTTTTAAGAAGCAGTAAAAAAGGCGTCCCAAACAAAGCCTTAAGTCATTGATCCTTATGAAAATTTTATTGTATTTTGGCTGTGTTCCTTGGTTTCCTTTTTAATAAGAAATTAGATTGTAATTTTCACAATTAAAATTATAGTGAAATATGTAGATGCGGGAATAGGATATAACTAACAATTGAGTAAATCTACATAAAATTCTCTATGTTTTTAATACATTGATTTTCTTTTTTGTTCCCTGTCCTTTTTAGCTCTTGATGATTGAATTGTTTTTCCCTTATTTCTCAACAGTTAGTTATGAAGAAGCTAGGGAAGCGTTAACAGAGGATTTAGATAGAATGGAAAGCAAGAATAGAATCTTGTATATCTTCTGCCTCTGTTACAGATTATCATTGTATATATAGATACATTTTCAGCAACAGGAAAAGCTACTTAGACAGATATGTAAATGTGGCTATATACAGGTGTTAGAGAGATGTGAGGCTGTCTGTCTTAGTGTGTTGTGTTGTGTCTAATACGCCCCCGCAAATTGATGGGTCCTTTGTGACTGTCAATTTGGATCTGAGAAAGGCAAAGCGAGGTGTTGATAGTGGCTTTGTAAAAATGTCGGCAATTTGATCAGTAGTACTTATGGGTAACAGATTGATGTGATGTTGTTGAATGTGATCCCGTAGAAACTTCTGGTCAATTTCTACATGTTTTGTGCGAGAGTGGAAGATAGGATTGTTAGCCAATGCGATGGCTGACATGTTGTCGCAATAGAGGTTTGTAGGTTGATCTTGAGAGATTCCAAATTCAGAGAGCAGCCGGCGTGTCCAGATGATGTGCGACGTAAGAGCAGCCAAGGCACGATATTCCGACTCCGTAGAGGATCGAGCGACCGTGTGTTGCTTGCGAACCGTCCATGAGATGAGAGTTGCTCCAAGGAACGAGCAGTAGCCAGAGGTGGATCTACGAGAAATCGGATCGCCTGCCCAGTCTGCGTCTGAAAAGGATTTAAGAATCAAGTTAGATTTTGTGACAGGTATACCAAATTCTAACGTACCTTTAATGTAACGGAGAAGCCTTTTAAGAAGATAAGCGTGCTGTGCCGTTGGATCGTGCATGTGTTGGGAAAGAAGATTAACGCTGAATGAGATGTCTGGACGAGTTAGAGTAAGGTATTGGAGTGACCCAGTGAGGCTACGGTAGATGGCTGGATCGGTGAGCAGAGGGTCCTGAGAGAATTCGGCTGGTAGCTTGGTACATGTTGGATTTGCTAGAGAGTTGCAGCATGCCAGATTTGCCTGTTCAAGAATTTGGAGAGCATAGTGTGATTGTGAGAGGAAGAACCCGTTGCTGTTTTTGGTAATTTTGATGCCGATAAATTCGTTTGCGGAGCCTAAGTGCTTCATGGAGAACTCCGAGCTGAGGCGATCAAGAATCATTTTGGTGCTAGCCGGATTGTTGCTCATGATTAGTATATCATCAACGTATATAAGTAAATAAATTTGAACATAAGCCTTACGTAGGAATAAAAGAGAAGGATCAGCCTTACTATGTTCGAACCCGAGTGAAACAAGAAAAGAGGTGAAAGTGTTATACCATTGACGCGGAGCCTGTTTGAGACCGTAAATTGCTTTATGTAGGCGGCAGACGTGATTTGGTTTGGTTTGATCCTCGAAGCCCTTTGGTTGAGTCATGAAAACGGTCTCTGAAAGAGTGCCGTGGAGAAAGGCATTTGCAACGTCAAGTTGCTGCACGTCCCAGTTATTGTGAATGGCGATTGCGAGGAAGATGCGAATGGTTGGAAGTTTCGCAACGGGGCTGAAAGTTTCCGTATAGTCTAGCCCGAATTGTTGATGATTGCCGAGCGCGACGAGTCTTGCTTTGTACTTGGCAACCGTTCCATTAGTGTGTAGCTTTGTTCAAAAAGTCCATTTACATCCTAGAATGGATGCATTGGGTGGAGGCTTGACAAGGCTCCAAGTTCCCTGTTTTTGAAGCGCAAAGAATTCGCTTGCCATTGCATTTCGCCATTCGGGTAGTTTGGTTGCTTCGGTATAACTGGTCGGTGCGACAGAGGCATTGCCTGTCTGTTGAGTGATGAGATTTAGGCGCTGAGTGGGCCTGAGATTACCTGTTTTGCTGCGAGTGGTCATGGGATGAGCGGAGAATTTCGGAGCTGTATTGTTGTCTGAGGAAGATATAGGAGATGAAGAATCCATAATTGTGTGGCCAGCATTGTTCAAGATTGGAGCAAGAGCAGAGGGACTTTGTCTGGGTTGACGTTGAGTGTAGACCGTAGGTGTTGAAGTAGAAGGCGGATGAACGTGAGCACTGGTGGGAGTGAGGAGAAGCGGCGGAATTGTAGGGGATGTAGCGTCTGGGCTGCTCTGTATCATAGAGAAGGGAAAAACGGACTCGTTAAATATAACATGTCTAGACATAAAAATTTTATTCGTGGCAACGTCGAGACATTTGTATCCCTTGTAATTCTCAGAGTACCCAAGAAAGACGCACGAGGATGATTTAGGCTGAAGTTTGTGACGGGTATGAGGTGGAGAAAGAGGGAAGCAATTGCACCCGAAGACTTTTAGTTGGCTGTAATCGGGTTTGCGGTTGTACAGTGTTTCAAAGGGAGATGCATTTTGAAGAGTAGTAGAAGGAAGCCGATTTATAAGGTGAACCGCGGTAAGGACCGCATCAGGCCAGTATGCATATGGCGTAGAGGCGGTAAGTAACATGGTACGAGTTGTTTCGACGATGTGTCGATTTTTTCGTTCGGCTACTCCATTTTGCTCAGGCGTGTAGGGACACGAGAGTTGATGTAGAATCCCGTGCTTTTGAAGAAATTTCTTGAAATCGGCGTTAACATATTCCGAACCACCATCAGTCCGAAAGATCTTAATAGTATGAGCAGTAAATTTTTCAATAAAGTTTTTAAAAGCGACAAAGATAGAGAATACATCGGATTTATAACGAATTGGAAAGATCCACGTATAGCGAGAAAAATCGTCTACAAAAATCACGTAAAACTTGTATCCTTGAGCAGAAACAATAGGTGCCGGCCCCCATACGTCAGAGTGAATGAGGGCAAGCGGATCTTTTTGCCTAGATTGATTTAGCTCAAAAGGGAGCTTGTGAGATTTGGCAGCATTACAAGAATTACAAGAAACAAATTTATTATTCATTTTGAGATGGGGGTTGGATTTTGAGATGATTTCCAGCATTCGTTTATGCGGGTGGCCGAGACGGAGATGCCACTTGTTTGTGTCGGTAATTGCCGAGAGAGCCTGATGAGTGCTGGTTTTAGCAGTGATAGGAATGGTGTACAGTCCTCGTCTACAAGGTCCTTGGAGTAAAGTTTCATGCGTCGCCAGATCCTTTAAAACAAAACCAGATGGATCAAAAGTGATCGAGATCTTATTATCTTTTGTTAATTGTGAGATAGATAATAAATTGAATCTAAGATTAGGCGTGTGAAAAATTTGAGCCAAGCTTAGCTTATGGGATGGGGTCGGAAGAATACCCGCCCCAGTATGCGCGATGTGGACGGAATTTCCATCGCCTACCGTAATGTGGTCGGATCCATTGTAGGGAGATGAGATAGAAAGGTTGTCCAGAGAGTTCGTGAGGTGTGTGGATGCGCCTGAATCCAAGAACCAGTTGTTGTCGGATCCGTCAGAGTTGGCCGTTAGTGCTGTGTTTGCGGCTCGTGGTTGCGGAGTATACTGAAGATTCGATCGATGCCAGCAAGATTGAGCTGAATGCCCTTTCTTGTAGCATATTTGGCAGGTGACCGAAGCATTTGGATTTTGACGACCTTGAGAGGCGTTGTTGTTGGACGAGCGACCTCGTGATCTACGGCCTCTTCCGCGGTATGTGTAGAGGGCCGTAGTGGAGTCTGGAGTCGGTATTGTGCGAGCGGCATCGAAGGCGATATTTACCTCTTCGCTGAGAAGAAGTGGATATAATTCGTCTAGTGAGATCGGAGTCAGCGTGGTTCTGATCGCAGTCTTGAAAGACTGGTATGAAGGGGGAAGACTGTTGAGTATGTAGAGGATGATGTCCTCCGTATCAACCGAGGAATCTGCTGCCGAAATCTGATCCACCAGACTCTTGATGTCGGCAAGATACTGAGTCATGGAGGCGTTCTTGAGCGAGAGGTGGTGGAGATCATTTTTTAGTTGAATGACCTTAGAACGATTTGTAGCTTGAAAACGTTTTTCAAGAGTTGTCCAGATTTCCGCTGTGGATGTGAGCGATATGACATATGGAAGAACAGATTGTGATATGGTTGAGCATATCGCAGCGGCCAGGTTCTGATCGGTTAAACGCCATTGTGGTTCATCGTCGGATAGTTGCGCTGGAGTGGATCTGTTGGTGCCGGTCGAACAGGAGGGAGTTAAAGTCGGATCAAGAAAGTGACTGAAACCGTTTGCGATGATGATCTTGAGAGTTTGCGATCTCCAAATCGGATAGTTGTCAGGGCCGAGCTGGACGGTGACAAGTAGTCGGAGATTGGAGACGACGAATTTGAGTGAAGGCGAGACAGATGGAGGTTGAGGTAGAGACGATCGCTCCGAACGTTCTTGGAGATGGGAGGAGACCGAATCAGACATAGTGCAGGATCAAGAACGCTGCATCTGATACCATGAAGAAGCTAGGGAAGCGTTAACAGAGGATTTAGATAGAATGGAAAGCAAGAATAGAATCTTGTATATCTTCTGCCTCTGTTACAGATTATCATTGTATATATAGATACATTTTCAGCAATAGGAAAAGCTACTTAGACAGATATGTAAATGTGGCTATATACAGGTGTTAGAGAGATGTGAGGCTGTCTGTCTTAGTGTGTTGTGTTGTGTCTAATAAGTTAATTCAGATTGCTTCTCCCTATTTAGAATCATAGTTCTGACTTTGCAATCATATTTTCTAGAAGAAATTGAAAAATGGCTGATGGTGAGGAGATCCAACCTCTCGTTTGTGACAATGGAACTGGAATGGTGAAGGTTAGCTCTGATGCTCCGAAATCAAACTGGACTTTATTGTCTCTCACCTTTTTTATATGAAGACATCTATATCCCAGTGATGAACAAATAAACATAACATACTATATTTGTTTCTCTTTTCATCATATAGGCTGGATTTGCTGGTGATGATGCTCCTAGAGCTGTGTTTCCTAGCATTGTTGGCCGACCTCGCCACACTGGCGTCATGGTTGGTATGGGCCAAAAAGATGCCTATGTAGGTGATGAGGCTCAGTCCAAAAGAGGTATACTCACGCTTAAGTACCCAATTGAGCACGGTATTGTTAGTAACTGGGATGACATGGAGAAGATCTGGCATCACACTTTCTATAATGAGCTCCGTGTTGCTCCTGAGGAACACCCTATGCTTCTTACTGAAGCCCCTCTGAACCCCAAGGCCAATAGAGAGAAAATGACCCAAATTATGTTTGAAACCTTTAATGTTCCCGCCATGTATGTTGCAATTCAGGCTGTTCTCTCCCTTTATGCCAGTGGTCGCACCACCGGTTCGTATCTCTGTAACCCATTTCTTATCAAAGTTTTTCGAACTTATCGTACCAAGTCACTAACCGTTTTCGTATCGACAGGTATTGTGCTTGATTCTGGTGATGGTGTGAGCCACACAGTTCCAATTTATGAAGGATATGCCCTTCCACATGCTATCCTCAGGTTAGATCTTGCCGGTCGGGATCTCACCGATGCTTTAATGAAGATTCTTACAGAAAGAGGGTATTCCTTCACTACAACTGCCGAGCGCGAAATCGTTAGGGATGTGAAGGAGAAACTTGCTTATATTGCCCTTGATTATGAGCAGGAGCTGGAAACAGCCAAGACCAGCTCTGCTGTGGAGAAGCAATATGAGTTGCCTGATGGTCAGGTGATCACAATCGGCGCCGAGAGATTCCGCTGCCCCGAAGTTCTCTTCCAGCCATCGATGATCGGCATGGAAGCTGCCGGCATTCATGAGACCACATACAACTCAATCATGAAATGTGATGTGGATATCAGGAAGGATTTGTATGGCAATATTGTTCTTAGTGGTGGCTCAACTATGTTTCCTGGAATTGCAGATCGTATGAGCAAAGAAATCACAGCCCTTGCACCCAGCAGCATGAAGATTAAGGTGGTTGCACCACCTGAACGAAAATACAGTGTTTGGATTGGTGGCTCCATTCTTGCTTCGCTCAGTACCTTCCAACAGGTAAATGAAGTTCTATTAGTAGTATATAATATCTTGTTTTTTTACCTATAAAGTTACTATATTTGACTAAAATTTTCATAAATTTACAGATGTGGATATCTAAGGGAGAGTATGATGAATCAGGCCCCTCAATAGTCCACCGAAAATGCTTCTAAGTTCCCATTCTTGGCTATATATCTTCAGAGAATCTTCAGGTGTTCTTTGTCTTTTATTTCTTGCTGTTATGTGAGCTCCATTTGGTTGAGGTTGTGGAACTATCTACGGATATGCTAAATTTTCTTCTAAAATGTATCTGTACTTCAGTATTTCGTATTACAAGATTTCTCCTTAAGCTGTTCTTATTTGCTGCCATAGGCCACTTTTTATTATTCCTGTTATGTAGAGAGAAGTGTAAGACAGAGTGTGTGGAGAAATTAACTCTTTCTATTCCATCATCTTCATTTTCTTTCCCCTCTCTTTATCTCCATTTTGTTACTCAGTAAGTAACATCTATCTATTATTTTTTCGCCATAATGTACATGTAGAGGTACTATCAAAAGCTTGTTTGAGATAAAAAATTATAAATTTTTTGGATCGTGTATGACCCATAAGGTCATGAACACCCAATCTAGAGAGAATCCAAGTTTGCCACATCTTAAAATTGGCCCAAATAGATTTGATTCAATTAGAATCACCGCCTAACATACATGTAAATTGGTTCTATAACAACAACATTAAATCTTTATCTCACTACGTGGGGTCGGCTACATGAATAATTTTTCTTCATCATGGGCGGACCCACCTTAAGACCCGAAAATTAAGGATGGATCCGCCCCTGCTAAGAAAAAAATTGTAAATTGGTTATATATATACAAAAATCTATTCCATTTCAAAGTCATTTCTCATTCTATTAAAACAACCATAACATGCATACATACCCATCAATAATATCACATAAAAATTTTCAATTCAAAGTCGAAAAGAAACACAACAATGATCACGAGAAATTATTACATGCGGAGACTGGACACAGAGAACTGTTACTATTCACAAAATTAAAACTGAATGATTTGGTATCTAATCTCGACACAAAATAATCTCTCCATGACCACATCTATAATGAAATGTTTCTTCAAAAAACCCAATCGGGCTATTCCTCAGCTTTAAATACAGCGCCCTATGACCTTAACATTCTTCTTGAGTCGTCATTTTCCAGCGACAGTTGTGATGCCATTCTATCAGATTTTTTTTGACTTGCGGGCCTGCAAGCAGAGCTGCCAGCCTGTTCTCCACAACACGAGCATTATAGGCCTAAAATGTTTTATTATTACTGTAAGTATTAGTATAAACAGATCATGTGCCATGTGATTGCATTGGTGAAGCACTAAGAGGGGTTTAAATATATATATTTTATTTTTGTTATCATGATATTTTATAAATTATTTTCTTTTTTTCTATTTCTTTTATTTTTTTTTCTGAAATAAATTTGAGTAAAAGTTATTTTATTTTTTAAATTCTTTATAAAGATGTAAAAAATAGCTTCTTAGTACCAAATTTTATTGAAAGTAATTAAAAAAAAATTCAATTATATATTATTTGGAAATTGAAATAAAGTCATGGGATTGACAACTCTCATTATATTAAAAAGGTATGTTTGCCATCATGAACTACATTAAGGACAGCGTTTCATGTCAGTTATGGGCAAGTTAAAGGCATCATTAGATCATAGACGCACGAATAATTAATTATTCCAAGTGAGTCGTTGAACGGTCCAGATCAAGCTGATTTTGAGCTAATTATATGCGAAGGACTAAACAAATTAAGTAGATTTTGGACTAATAATAATCACGTAATTTTCTAAAATGAGACATATTTGCATATATAATTACTTCATTTTCATTGATGAAAAGTCTTTTAAATAATAGTTAGTCACATCATTTAGATAAATTAAGAGATAAATAATATGATGGTTATCTTGATTTAATGGGCCATATTTGTGAAAATGCTTTATTTTTAGTTTCATTGCACGACATATATGTGACACTCAATAATGGATCTGTAAAAATTTGCTTATAGTTTTTTAATTGCTAATTAAAACACATTTATTCATATTTTGTAGATAAATACATTATCTAATAATTAAATATTTGTTTCCTAAAAGGAGACAATATGTTAATTGGTAAATTTTTCTTTACGCTCTCTAGTAGGAACTTTTATTTGGTCCGGTCACAGGACGTAGCTCTAGGTTCGGCCGCCAGTACAATCGCGCCACGCGTTCTCATTATTTACCGCGCGCCCTGACAACCCGACCCGGAACGGACCCATGATGGCTCGGTATTTCTCGATTTTGCTAGGTATTGCTCGGTATTACTCGGTATTGCTAGGTATTGGTCGATTTTGCTTGGCAATAACCAATACCGACCAAATACCGAGTTTTTCTAGAAAAACTCGGTACAACTCTGTATTACTCGATATTGGACTTCACAGAGCGGTATTTCTCGTTATTGCCATGCAATACCTAGCAAACACCAAGTAATACATCGCAATACGCGAACATAGCATTCTCGGGTTCCGGTATGGGTCAAGTCTTTGGGCCGCACGGTAGAGAGCAAGAGCACGTGGCGACATGTTATTGGCGGACGAACGTAGCTCTACGTCCGGTCAGAGGACGTAATAATTGTTCTTCTCGTAGAGTTGAGCAAAAAATTATGTGTTGCGTGCTAAAAAAATTTGAGTCCATAGAGTTTATGCTTTACATCTTAGGATGTACAAACATTCAGCACGAACAGTTGCAATTTAGTGGCTCATTAGTGTATTAATCAGGGATCTAATTATTACATAACGTTGAAAATTTGATTAATGCATTGATTAGGAAAGCATTGATTGACTTTTCACTTTTATTTGCGTTTCAAATCTGAAAATAAGGGCCTAAGTGGTGCTGGATGTAAGAGAGCTAGAAATAGCCAATTATAACTTATTTTTCTTCACATTATAGTGAAATTAGCATCTCCCCATGCACGTAGGCATATATGCCGAACCACGTAAATCGTCATGCTCTTTATGTTGACTGTGCTTTGATTCTGATTTTGTTTATGCTATTTGGACAACATAATTAATATTTTTTGTACAACGCTTGCTTCCCTTTTGATTCTTTCACCTTAAGCAAACTTTAGATGTGGCAAAAGTTTACATTTTTTTTTTTGCAAAAGTTTACAATTTACCTTCCCTTTAAAGAAAAGAAATGGGATATGATTTTTTTTTTCTTTTTGCATTATTAATTTAAATTTCATGTTTTAAAAATTGAAAAAAATATTTATATTTATTTTATTTGATTCAAAATTTAGTATTTCTCAGTACAAAAACTTTTTGATTAGAAATTTTTGTATTAAAAAGTTAATTTAGAAAAGATTAAGAATGCTTTTCTAAATAAAGTTTACTAACTAGATTAACAAGTAATAAAAATTTGTTTAAGTAAATAAAAGCCCAATGGCCAACATGCCAGCTCGTGGAGCCCTTTGTGGTCCTTCAAGATTGGACCGCGATCTTAACGAGGAGAGCCCGAAATCCTAAGGCCTAAGCCCGTCTTGCTCAATTATTTCCACAACTGATTCCACTTCTCATTTGACCAACCGCTCGATCTATAAATTGCCCAGTTTCCTCACATTTATGCCCTGCTATTCGTCTGTTCCGACGACGGACTCGCTTCTAGGTCTTGAGGGCTTAAGGTCTACCTAGAAGAGGAGGAAGGCGGCTTTGAATCGATCCTCGTCAGATTCTTCTGTTTAGGTAAGGGTTTCTCTAATCTAGATCTGTGATTTTTGTTTATATCTAGATTTATTTTACTGAATTCGGTGGGCCGTTTGGTAGATCTGGGTGTTTGTGTTCTTTTGAATGAGTTATTATGAATTTCATAGATATTTGGATGATCGGGAAGTATGGACTTGTTTTTTAGCGGATGAGCTTGATTTCCAATGTAGATCTATAACTTTGCTTTTAGGAAAAGAGATGCATGATTTGATTTCGCCCTTGGTATAAGGCGACTTACTTTATTTTGAAAGATCAGATTTACTGCGAGGGTTTTGGCTTGTTTTAGAGATTTATTATTTTCAAGGGTGGATCTGGAGCTACCACTATATCTCCTGTTTGAATCGCGTATGTAGCATGATATCTTGCGACTTCCCTGGGAAAAACCTATATTTTGTTGGACGTTTAGTTGCACTAGTTTGACGTCTTCATTTCCTTCATTTTTTTTCTTTTTGAGATTTGGTAGAGGCTATAAAATACTGTGACCATTTATCGGCAGATTTGTTGATTTTACACAGATTGTTAGCATCATATTCATCAGGAAATGACTGATAAAATGCTTATAAACTTCTATGAGGAGGTCCCATGTTTATCGCCAGATTTGCTTATTTTACACAGATTATTAACATTTAATTCGTCAGGAAATGACTGATTAAAGTGCTTTACTTCTATGAGGAGGTCCCATGCACGATATAAAAGACTAAAGGATTCTCCTTGGATTCTGTGGTTATTTTCTGGAAGCCAGTTGTTGTTGTTGTATGGATTGGTCTGATCTGTTGTGAACCAATGAATCTTTATCAAATTTTGTTGGATAGTTTCGTGCAGGTGCCTATTTAGTTCTCCTGCATCAAGTCATGCTTAGACTTTACCGTTGAAAACATATGTCAACATGGTTTCAGATACCAAACTCATCATTGAAATGTATTCTTCTTATAGTGTGAAGTAAAGTTTCCTTTTAGTAACTTGCTAATTTGTATGTTATTGGAGATGAAATCCCTTTCAGGTTGCTGATGTTCATACAATCCAATTTCTGGTATGGATTTTAGCTTGTGTAGGTTGTAAGTTGTGCCTTGAAATGTTTAGGTTACTTTCTCAAGCAACTTAGATTCCAAATTACAAGTGTAGAACGGTGTAGATAAGTAGATATAAGTATCTTTTGGACACTTTGTTGCATGCCATTTACTTTTCGCTAATATTGGACTATGTTGGTTTGTTGCTTTGAATTGCCATTGCGAGATAACGGCTTTGTTCATGAAGCAGATCTGATGAGTATGATTTGGTTTTCTTTTTAAATGGATTCATGGTTTCTTTCTCATATCATTTCAGTTATTCTTCAGGCTTGTAAAAGATGGCGGATGTTGATGATATTCAGCCTCTTGTTTGTGATAATGGAACTGGAATGGTTAAGGTAAGCTCCAACCTAAGTTGTAGTCTGGAAATAGCACCAATTGCGTCCGACTTTCCTTCTTTTTCTGTTTGTTAGGCTGGATTTGCTGGTGACGATGCGCCCAGGGCCGTGTTCCCAAGCATTGTTGGCCGACCTCGTCACACTGGTGTCATGGTTGGCATGGGCCAAAAGGATGCTTATGTGGGAGATGAAGCCCAGTCCAAAAGAGGTATCCTCACTTTGAAATATCCCATTGAACATGGAATTGTAAGCAACTGGGATGATATGGAAAAGATTTGGCATCACACCTTCTACAATGAACTCCGTGTTGCCCCTGAGGAGCACCCTGTACTGCTAACTGAAGCTCCTCTCAATCCCAAGGCAAACAGAGAAAAGATGACACAGATAATGTTCGAGACTTTCAATGTGCCTGCCATGTATGTTGCCATTCAAGCTGTTCTTTCCCTATATGCTAGTGGCCGCACAACTGGTTTGTATCTTCATTAGTTTTTCTGCTATCACATTTTCATCTTCAGATGGTCTCCCACTGAAACTTTTGCTTGCTTGTAGGTATTGTGCTTGATTCCGGTGATGGTGTTAGCCATACAGTTCCTATTTATGAGGGTTACGCACTTCCGCATGCCATCCTTCGATTGGATCTTGCGGGCCGAGATCTCACAGACTCACTGATGAAGATCCTCACTGAGAGAGGATATTCTTTCACCACTACTGCAGAGCGTGAAATTGTTAGGGACATCAAGGAGAAGCTAGCCTATGTTGCCCTTGACTATGAGCAGGAGTTGGAAACCTCCAAGAGCAGCTCTTCCATAGAAAAGAGCTATGAACTCCCTGATGGTCAGGTTATTACTATTGGCGCTGAGAGATTTAGATGCCCAGAAGTTCTTTTCCAGCCATCTCTGATTGGAATGGAAGCTGCCGGAATTCATGAGACAACTTACAACTCCATTATGAAATGCGACGTGGATATCAGAAAGGATTTGTATGGAAACATTGTTCTTAGTGGAGGCTCCACCATGTTCCCCGGCATTGCTGATCGCATGAGCAAAGAGATAACTGCACTTGCTCCTAGCAGCATGAAGATCAAGGTGGTCGCTCCACCAGAGAGGAAATACAGTGTCTGGATTGGAGGATCTATCCTCGCCTCCCTCAGTACTTTCCAGCAGGTTCATTCTCTAAACTTTTTATGAATTACCCCTTCTATATCTTTTTGGTTTCTGAAGCTGCAGCACATATAACTTTTGCAGATGTGGATTTCCAAGGCCGAGTATGATGAGTCCGGCCCTGCTATTGTCCATAGGAAATGCTTTTGAGTCTCCATATTTGCTTTGGTCTCGTACTGCGATTAGCTGTTTTTCTGGCTTGGTTTTCCCAGAGATTGTTGAATTTAAGTAAGGGGGGTTTGTTGGATTTACTTCTCAGATGGTTTTATAATTTTCAGATGGTCTTGTATGTTTGTGGCGCTGCTCATAATTTACAAGGCAGCAGAACTTCTGTTCCATATGTCTATCAGACATGCCAGTTTGATCCAGATGGCTGGTTCTTCCTGGTTCTATTTACGAACTTTTAAAACAGAGATAAATGAGTCGGTACCTTCTATTATATTGTTGGACCTTCTGATCTTATTGCAGGCTGCTTTGTCTTCCAGAGGAGAAATTATTAGATTCGGACACCAAACAGAGATAATCATTCGGATTTCTCTTTGTCTATATTAAAAGCGCAGTTGCTACAGTACCTGTAGTTTTTATTGTAGACAGAGAGAAATCCAGATAATTTTCTATGTCCGGTGTCCGGACACCTTCCAGAGGGCGAAAATGAACGGTTTTGAACTTGATATATATTTTATATGCACCTAACCAAAACTATCAAAAATTCCATGTTTCAGGCGATTTTGGTAGCCTGCTATAAGGCAACTCTAGATTTTTTTTGTTTCTGCTAGCAACAGGGTTGATTAAGAGACTTTAGCTTGCACTCCTTTAAATTAGTTGTTTTTAAGCGACGAATGATCAATTTTTTGCTGCTCTGCTGATACTCCTCTGCAAGGTTATATGCTAAAATCTGCTTATTAATTCAGTTTAATAGCAGAAACTCACCCTTACAACTTTCTATGTTTTCTAGTAATGATCATTAGCACTGGTGGTCTGGGTTTAATGCTAAATTAAGTGCTAATTGTTGTCTATTTTGATCTACTTGAAGATAAGTTTTTTTTTTAGGCATCCCCTTCAATTGAAATTGATTTAGTTGAAGATTTAAATACATAACTTACATGTTTTTTTTTTCTATTTTATTTCCCCGATGAAGTTTACTGCATTAATGCCCAATGATGTTCGTTTATTTGATATCAAACTGCTGATTAGCCAAGCTAGATAACTAGAGCTTACTGCTGGTTGTCTGTTGCTTCCTTGGCGAGCTTACAGATTTTCTTGTTTGCTGAAATGCTTAAATGCTTTTGAGTTATTTCTACGACAATTTTAATAAGTTGCATTTTTTGATGGGAGAGAACGAGTAAAGATAATGTCTAAAATGTAAAGAAGATGAATTTTAAAGTCACAATCCCTCAATTAGATCTATTATTGTCAAAATTATAATCTATGTATTTGATTTTATATTTACTCGAATGAAAACCTTTAAACTCTAAGATGGGCCTCAATAATTCAAGTTTACCTTCAAATCTTTTTAGTCTTATCAACAAGAATTATCAGCAAAAAGTATACACTAGAGTATAACCTCACGCAAATGTTTAGTGAGAACATCTATGACTAAAGAAAGAAGGATATGGGCTTAAGGTTGATCCTTGATGTAATCCAATTGAAATTAAAAAATACTTAGTCAAACTAATTTGTGAGTGAACAGAAGTAACAACTCGACTTGAATATGGGCATTATTAATCATTTTTTTTTTCTAGAGCTCTCCATAACACTTCTATTGGAATTTTATCATATGATTTCTCTAAATTAAAAAATATCATATGTAGATCCTTCTTATCCTCTCTATGCTTTTCCATCAAACATCTCAATAAATGTATAACTTTTATAGTAGACTTATCCGGCATGAATTCAAATTGATTTTGAGAAATATTAGTATCTCATCTTAACCTATGCTTTATAACTCTCTCATAGTTATAAAGTCTTACTTTACCTTTATTCTTAAAAATAAGAATCAATACACTCATTCTCTACTCGTTTAACATCTTTTTAGTATTCAAAATATTATTAAAAAGTTTAGTAACCCAAAAAATTCTTTATTCCTAAGCATTTTCACTCCTCTATTTGAATATTATCATGTTTTCAATAATTTCTCTACATTTCATTTTCTTTAAAGTCTCTCTAATTTATATTTTATTAATATACTGATTGCCATCTAAATCATTTGGTGTTCTTCTATTCCTATTAGAAAACCATAAATAACGAAATTTCTTCTTGTTATAGCCTTCACTCGAATTTGAATTTGAACAAGAATTTGAGGACTAGCCTATGATCCATAAAATTTCTTATCCTAAGAAAGGTGAATCTAGAAAGCTGAATCTAAAGCCAAGGTGAACTTCTTTATTGATCTTGTTGGCTTTCTATAAAAATAATTATAAAAAAATTATGATAAAAATAATTATTGTTATGTGCTGGAATATTTGATGCGGTAGAGAAATATAAAATTTAGCCACTTTGCTTTGTACGAAGATCAAACACATATATAAATAAAAAAGGAGTATTTTTTTCATAAGAGATACAAGAGTTTTTATGTGAAAACCCTTTAAAAGGGGAAAAACCACGGGCCATTGTCCAGTTTAAATGAACCAATAGTATTTGCATTTGATTACAAATGAGGCCCTTCCTTGGAAGAAGGCCTTTGCTCGATATGAAAAATATACATTATATAGAGTGCATTGCACAGTGGAAGTTGGAAGAATTAGTATTGACATGTTTGTTTGGTTGGCAGGACCATAATTGGCAGGCAACAGGGGTTAGAAAGATCGTAGTCAGGTGACGATGGTTGGAAGGACCATAGTCGGTGGGTGATAGAGGTTATAAAGAGCGTAGTCGGGTGAAGGTGGTCAGAAAGATCGTAATTGGGCGACAGAGATCGGAAGGACTATAGTTGGCGGGCGAAATTGTTCAATAAATCGTAGTCGGGCGAAAGTAGTCGGAAGAACCATAATTGGGCGACATGTATGACTCATCCAGAATAAATTCAATATGATGTTGGATATTGCGGAGTGGGGGAAACCACACCGACAATTTAGGAGGAGAAACATTAGCAAAAGTTTAAGTAATTGTTGGATGTCATTTTTTTTAGACAAGGTATGTATTAGGCTCATGTAGATAGGTGGCCACTAAGGCTAGTATGGAATCATTACTTTGCTTCAACTATAATAGAGCATGGTTTAAATTGTGCAAGTTATGGTGAGTTCACTAGCAGCCATGGTAACTTGGATGGGTGCATTTGGTAATAATTTAATGGTCTTGGCCTTCCATTCAAAAGAGTAGATATTAGATTGGTCGTCATGTATGACACCACCATCAAACTGCCATGGCTTGCCTAAAATAAGGTGGCACACATCCATGTACAAAACTTCATATAAATAGTGCTTTTTAATAGTAAATATGACTCGACACATGTCCAAAACTAAAAATTCCAAACCCTTTTTAACCCAATTGATTTTAATAGGATTCAGGTTCTTAGTGGTCTTGTGTTGAAGAGCTTGAACTACTGCACTTAAAATAATATTTTTCGTACATCTATTATCTATTGTGAGGCACAAACCTTTCCATTTATGGTACATCGTGTTCGAAATAGGGAGTGGCATTGAGTAACAACAAGAGTTCTAGCAGCTAATAAGAGTTTCTTTGGAACACAGGATGGGTTCACCTCCATCACCTTGCAATTCCTCTACTACCTCATCGGCTTTAGGTTCAACAGTGTCAAGTCCTTCTTGAACACTATCCACGAGCTAAAATTGTTGGCGATTAGGACATTCGTTGGATTTATGGTCATGTTGGAAACAATGGAGGCACTTCAAGGTTGTGGGCCTAGCATAGGGATAATCCTTAGCCATAGATTTCATCTTGCTTTGTACCCGAGGCTCTGGAAGATATAAGTTTGCCAGACTAGAAGTATTAGTTTGTGGTTTGGAAGGGATAGAGACATATTTTTTTGTGCTCAATATTTCCATCATAAGACTATCGCTTTACCGAATAACTGCGATAATGTCTTTGAAGTTGAACATCAACTTTTAAAGCAAAATTGATGGCTTGCGATAATGACCAAACCGAATTAAGTTCCAATTTATCATAAATGTTGTCCTTCAATCCCCCAATGTAACATGCCACCAATTGATTTTCTGTTTTAGTTAAATTGTTTCGAGCACTAAGGTGGTAAAACTCTTCGGCGTAGTCCCTAATAGATCTCTACCCTTGCTTACAGCTTTGATATTGGAGGTACAACAGCTGCTTGAAATCAGTAGGTAAGAAATGACATCTCAAGAGTTGTTTCATTCGTTGCTAGTTGCGCATAGGGTCGCGACCTTCCATCTAACAATTCTATAGAAGTTGTAGCCACCAAGCATTGGCGCCTCCTTTGAATCGGCAGACAATGTACTTGAATTATTTCTTGGGCGCAATCACCATGTACTCAAAGAAGATTTCTATTTCCCCTTCCCAATTTATGTAGTCCTCTATATGCAGCCGACCATAAAAAAATGGTATATCCAGCTTGACGCGAAAGCTTTTCTATAGATGGTGGTTACGACAATGACGCAGCTGATAGTAAAGTCAACATCAACCTTCATCTGTAGAATTAGAGAGATTACATCTTGGGTCATCATCACTTTCAATATATGAATAAGAGATTTTAGGATAGGCATTTGTAGCTATCTTTTAGCGATTTGTCTAGCTTACGGTTGTTGATTCAGGGTGACAAATAGTAGGGTTGATGATGGCCTTGATATGTTGCATCTCATTACTCCAAATTTTCAGGGAGGGGCAAACTTATAAGTAACTGTTGACAAATATGTTTGGGGTCTAAGGGAGCAGCGCCTCTTGGTGGAGTTCGACCTAATAATAACACATCTACACAATATATTTTTTAAACATTTAGGCCAATTAAAGTAAACTCATACATACATCTCGTACACAGAGAGTCCAACTTAAGACGTCTTAGTTAGAAGCCTAAGCTCTGAACCAGTTGAGATTCCAAAACGAAGATTTTAATTTTTATGTGTTTTTATTGAATAAAAATTAAATGATGGTTATGTAAACTAAAACCAATAAGAATATTTCATCTATACATATGAAATATTCCATTTTTTCCCTTTACATTGCTATTTCACACTGCATTATATAATTATAGAAAATATAGGAGTTTTGTTGTGAAGTAAAACACGTAATGAAATAAATAATAAAAGAAAACAACGAAAATAAACACCAAAATTTAACATGAAATAATTCAAAATTGGATAAAAATCATGGAGCAACACCATAGCAAGAAATTTATTATAAAAGTAGAGAAAAATTGTACATATCTTTTTCTCTTTCATTCTCACATTATCTCACTTCACTTCACTCTCCGTTATTTACACAAAAATGGACAAAGAGAATGCACTTAAAAGCCACCCTTCAATTTAAGCATGAAAAACGAGAAAAAATTGACCAACAGTATAAGGGTTTGGAGTGCTTCACTTTGTCTTTGAGCCACTATGAGTGCCACAACAGTTTGTTTTTTGCCTCTAACCAAAGATTGCAACGTTGTAGCCCTTGAGTACACAACATGGCCATGCTGTACAACAACAACAACAACATCAAGTCTTTATCCCACTACGTGGGGTCGGCTACATGAATCCTTTTTCTCCATTGTGTATGAGAAAAAAAGTTTTTGGGGCAAAACCATCGAGAACCCAAATAGGAGGAGGCCCCCTGCAATGTTTAGCGATCTCGATTGACGAAGTTGAGATCTACACCAACAGTACAATACGATTGATCGATACAATCTGATTCTACACAAAACTAACATTCAAATATATCAATAATAAAAAAAATATAATAAATATGATTTCAAATATCTGTTTATTTCGAATTTATATTCTAAATTCAATATCACACAAACGTGTTTTTCATTGAAAGTAGTAAGTGGAATGTGAATTTAAATTTTATAAATGATATTTATGTGTAATTGATTTACTTAAAATAAATTGATAAATTTATATATTTTGGCTATCAAATTCTTGCCAACCGCCTTAATGAATATTGGGAGGATAAGTTATATATATATTCTTTACATCCCACATGTCTTGCCTTACTAATCATAGAACCACATTCAATTTTCTTATTTGTTGAGAATGATAGGCAAAATAATAATATTAAAAATATCAACTCTGATAATTGCCAATAATTAGGATCTATTTGGAACTGTTTTTCCTATAATTTTTTAGATAATAGCATATTACTTTCTTGTTGATTTTTCATTATTTTTTTTTTAAATGTAATATAAACTCGTCCAAATTCGCATGAATTTCCTTTTAATTATAAGGTGTCTATATTGTTGGCGAAGTCAAATTTTTTTAGAGGGGGCCAAATTTAATCTTGTTTCAGTTGATTTTTATATTTAGATTTAATTAATTACTTTATTGTTTATATGTATTAGAAAAAATCAATATATTCTGTGAAGATATGTCTGCAGTTTTCATTTGAATGATTTTAAGAAATTAATTGCGGGAAGCGCCCAAAGCGAGCTTTTCTAAATTTTGGAGGGAGCATGTGCCTCTAGGTTCCCCAGATTGCTGGCCGCATACCACAATCATCACCACCAGCGACCTTCGCTAGCCACATCATCATCTTATTTCAAGCAAAAAAAAAAAAAAAAAAAAATAACTCCTATACTTTTTTAACATTTATGCAAACAAGTTCAAGTATTTTAAATGTATTGTATATATTTTACATTATATTCCTCTTTTTCTCGGTATTCCTTTTTCATTTTTTTTCTATTACGAGAAAACATTGTCCTTAGACCAGTAAAAATCACGGTCGACCCAGCATGCAACACCCACCAATTTACACGGGCTAACACTTAAGACTTTCACTGCTTGCCAAAGGATTCGAAGCAGGGACCTAGGCTTTGCCCATCTGACTCTTCACAATCCGAACAAACAGCGGTGGGTCCTTTTTCAGTTTTAGTCCCTTAATAAAATTGTTAAATTTACGAAATATATCACCACAAAAGCATACCCTTTCTTTGCACTTTTGACATTCCCAAGTCAAAAAAAAAAAAAAAAAAAAAAAAAAAAAAAAAAAAAAAAAAAAACAAAAAAAAAAAAATAAAAACCATGGTAATGTCACTAGTAATCTGAGGCTCTAAAATCCTTTCCATCAAGTTGCTCCTTGATCGATCGGCGTCTTTCTTCCCGCCGGTCATGGCCGCCGTTGCCACTGCCCCCATGACTCCCAAGCTCTCACTCAAGCTTCTCATCGACAAGGAGCGCAATCGAGTAGTCTTCGCTGAGACGGACAAGGATTTCGTGGACATCCTCTTCAGCTTCCTCACTCTACCTATGGGTTCCATCATCCGCCTCCTCGGCAAGAAAACTGGCGTCGGATCCATGGATCGCCTCTACGAGAGCGTCGCGAAGTTCGATGAACGCTGCTTTCAGACCCCAGCATGCCGGGCGATGCTACTGAGCCCAAGAGGCGAGGCGGAAATCCGGTGCAAAGGACTTGCGCTCGAGCTTGATGAGGAGTCGGAGCCTTGGATCTACTATCGCTGCCTCTCTTCAAGGTCTTACTGCGCAGTGAGCTCGGTATTTGGAGCTCGGTGTCCCTGTGGCGGGACAACGGAAGCGCCTATTTTGGCGTTGGGTTGGCAAGGATGCGAGGGGTCCGAGAAGGGGTTTGTCAGGGATTCCGTCAATTTCATTGTGAGCGATGATCTGGTGGTACGGCCTGCTTCAATTGGGGCTAGCTTGGCTCTGATCAACGAGCTTGGGATTGATGATGGCAATGTTCTTGAGAAGAAGACTGTGCATTTGAACAGAGAGGAGGTGAGCTTGCCTGGCTCGATGATCTTATTTACGTAGGTTTAGTTTAATTGTTCTATATCTTGATTAACTTGTTCAGATTGACTAGAAGTACTTTGCCATTAAGTCGGTTTCTCCCAAAAATTCTTTGCCGGGAATCCTGATGCTGCCTTTTTTTTTTTTTTTTTTGACATTTTGGCCATTTAAGGCAAACTCACACACAACGCATATACAAAGACTCGAATCCAAGACTTCTTAATTGGAAGCCTAAGCTCTCAACCAATCAAACAAGGTGAGCTGTGTAACCTGATGCTACCTAATTTTGATTATTCGTCACGGCACAAGACTTGCTATAAATAAAATCCGTGTGGCTATGCGTTTAGTGGAGTGGAATAAAATTATGATTAATAAGGAATGGTGCAAGTTTGTCGTCAATCGATTCATTCTGTCAACAAACATATCATAGGAAGGAATGCGAACCATTAGTTTGATATTTCGCAATTTTATTCATAAGCTGATTTCTTAGGTCCTACTGTGGTCTGAATATTGTAATTAAAACTTCTACCTTCAAGCTCCTGAATTTCAATGAATGAAGTTTAACGAATTTCCTTTTATGGCAGCTAATTGAAATTACTTTTTGCCGTTGTTGCCTCTCCACGCTTTTGAAAATTTTATTAATTTCTGACGAGGAGCATATTTTCACACCGCGGCACACTATACCGCCATTAACAAATTCTTTCCATTTTTTCATTTCAATTAAGCTGTAGCTTCTTGATATATCATCAAAAATTAATCTTGGTCGGGCATGAATCTTGAGGCAAATTTGAGTTGGAAACTTACTAAATTAAATTTGGGACTTTCGGAACAATGATTTAAATAAACTTGTAGTCGAACTAAACATCTTAAAAAGGTGAACCCAATGACACCAAATTTGACCCAATCCGAGCCCAAATTGGTCCAAATCGAATTCTCGAAGCGCATTTGGAAGGTTCAAAACATAAATTGGATGACCAAACGATTTTAAAATGTGACATGCTTATAGTCGAATCGAGCAACTTGACGAGGCGAATCCACTGAGCTGAAGATCGTTGAATTCTAATATCATTAAAACACTCAAATACTCGATTAACGGTACATGATCAAGGGAGTCGATATCGGTCGTCCATTTAAAACACTCCGAACATGACATTGATATTCTCCTTATTTAATGATCATGTCACTCCTAAAAAAATTATAAATAGACTCATTCTTCATTGAGTGGGGACCAAACAAAGAAGTAAAAGGAGGAGAAGAGGAAGAAGGAAGAGAAATCTGAGATTTCTCTTGCCACCAAGCTCCTCCTCGACCAATGCCCGACCACCACTGATTGTTGGACTGTCCCGGCCATCAACTTTTGCTGGACTTACGCTTGACCACTAGTTGTCCTCGGACTTATGCCCTGCCACCAACTAACGCCGGATTTATGCCCAACCATTGATCGTCGCCGGACTTCTGCCCGACCACTAGCCGTCACTTGACAACAATCTTTCTAACATCCGTCGCCCGCCAATTACGGTCACTCTGGCCATCTTTATCCAACTATAGTTTTCCAACCTCTGTCGCTGACTATGATTCTTCCGACCACCATCGGCCAACTACGGTCTTTTCGACCTCCGTCGCTCGCCGACTATGATCTCTCTGACCACCGCCTCCAAATTACGGTCTCTCTGACCGCCTTCGCTCGACTACTGTCTTTCCGACCTCCGTCGCTTGCCGATTATGATTCCTCGACCAACATCGTTCATCGACTATGGTCCTACCGACCAAGCGAACATGTTAACACTGATTCTTCCAACTCCCACTATGTAATGCACTTTATATGATGTATATTTGCTACATCGAGCCAAGACATTCTCCTCAAGGAGGGATCTTATTTGTAATCAATTGTAAACACTAGTGGATTCATTTAAACTAGGCAAGACCCCATGGTTTTTTTCCCTCTTCAGGGTTTTCCACATAAAAACTCTTATCTCTTATGAACGCTATAACCCTATATTTCATCTGTTTGTGTGCTGGGTCTTCGTACAAAGCTAAGACATTAAACTTTATATTTCTCTATCGCCACGAATATTCCAGGATGCAACACTTCTTCTTTTATTTCAAAGGAATATTTTCTATTTAAATTTTATCTGGCTCTTCTTAGTTATCGGGGGCTGATGGGAAATTAGGAGAAGGATAATATTTCTATTATCTTCCTTGTTGTGGAAGGCGATTTTTGAAACTTCTGAATCTTAAAGGGTTAGAATCGTTATTTTCTATTGCATTTGCCTAGTTTGTTCTCCTCCTTTATAAAGCTTGTTTGTTAGAGTGGCATCAGTGCAATGGAAACATTACCTTCTTCATCAAAACTTAGTGCTTTACAATGATGGCCAATTGTTGCAATTTCTTAACTCTTTGAAATGTTTGAGTAGAATGCATGCTCGTTGGGCATTATTTCTAATTTAAACACAAATTGAGCTTGTAGACACACTCAGTAGGAAGTCTTTTCTTCTAACCACCTGCACATGGAGATAATTAGACTGGAATCCTTGAAGGAACAGTAATTTTTTGGCCCCTTGGATCCTTTGCACTATTTCCCAACTTTGGTCTTTGGGAACATCGTTTCCCATCTCTTGGAAGATTACCCCTTCAACATGGCTACCTATTTAAACGAAATCAGCTGTGCATTTCAAACATTTCTCACTGGATGCAACTCATTAAAAAAATGTACATGGGAGTATTGATGGCTTGGGGCGTGGAAAGACATTTTATTTGTGCCAAAGGTTCGATTCTTATTATGAAAACAATCACAACCCTCATACATATTTTTTGTTTTGAAAATATTTATATAAATATACGTTTCATTGATATGATGTTCTAAAATGCTTATTAAAATAAAATTTCAAGTTCTTTTTATATTTAAAAATGTTGACTGTTTGGCTAAAAAATAGTGACAAAGAAATGATGATAATATTTCAGGAATCATTATAACTCTAATTTGCAAATCATCTTTGTTATAACATAGATATTATTATGCTCTAATTATAAGAATTTTTTTTTCTAATTATATGGGAAGTGTAGTTATGAAAATAAGCAGTTCCTTATTTATTTGCAATTCCTAAAAAATTTAACACATGTTGGTACAAATGGACCCTCTGCCAGATTCTATCGTCTCAATTTCTTTCATCCAATGTAGTAATGGACATACTTTTTTGCAGAAATCATTGTGTAAGCTTACTTAGCAAACACTTTCTGGTGTTTAACAGGTTTTGAATTTGCTCAAGAGAGCGCTTGTCTCAAACATTCCTCTGACAGATGTCTTTCTGCAAGAGCCAGACACAATAGATTGTGCCGAGAAATTGCCAACAAAAAACATCATTCAAGCAAGAGAGAAGCCCAAAATAAGCAGCGACAATAACTTGAAAATTCCTATGAAGCTTTTCCTAAGCAAAGATACTGACAAGGTGGTGTATGCTGAAGCAAGTGAAGAGCTGGTGGATCTTTTATTCAGCTTCCTTACTTTTCCACTTGGTTCCATTATAGAACTTCTGGGAAAGAGATCCTCCTTGGGATGCATGGACAACTTATACAAGAGCGTTGAGCTTTTGAGTTCACCTAATTACTTAATCTCAAATGAGTGCAAGGAGATGCTATCTTCTCCTAAGCTGGCTCCTTTCTTTGGCGTTGATAAGCAGCTTTTGCAAATTGAAGAAGCTTTTCCTCGGTCAATCAAGTCCTGTGCATGCAAAACCTGCTTTTCCTTCTCTTCAGCGACCAGATGCCTTCATGGACATAATGTATCTTCCTTTAATCTGATGAATCCTAAGTTGCAGAACTCAGGTATAGAACGAGGAGGAGGTTATGTGAAAGGCATGGGATGGTTCCTGATAACAGATGAGATGGAAGTGAGCCCGCTTTCACCAATCACCAGTGTTCACATTATCAACAAGTTGATGGTGCCTATCAGCGGTTTAGAGGAGGTTACAGCCAGCCTAGGAGAAGCAGAGGTGAGTTTAAGGCTTCGTCTGGGACGGCTTTCTTACTGTTTTTAAAATCAACTTTTTAGTGCAAAAATTTTAATTTTTGTGCTAAAAAGCTGCTTTAAGAAGTAATAAGAAAACTGTCCCAAACGAAACCTAAGTTTGTGTTTGCGAGTTTCTGTCTTCAACATTACATTTAGTTTAATATCTTTAAATCCTAGCGTAATATATAAATAACATCACTTGCTGCAAACAAAATGTTTGCCAAAGCCAATTGATATGCTTTTAGTATTGTTTTTTTAGTAGCGACTATTAAGTTATGGAGCTGAAAGAAAACGCACTATGCAGATTTAATTGTAAATTATTTTATTAAAAATATTTTGAGCATTTTGTTGTGTTTTGGCTATAATTTTCTTTTTTCTGTGGGAGAGATCTTAATTCTGCATTAGTGAAATTAAAGTTGTTATTATTCATAATCAAATCATTGATGGCAACATGATGTAGCCATCAGTTGAGTGAAACTTTTATAAAATTTTTTGTTGTTTGTGCATATGAACTTCCTTTCAGTTTTTTAAATATTTTTTTTTTGTTCTCTTTGTTTGAATTAGTTTTCATTTATCCCCCAAATGCGACCATGCATATTAGGTAAAATTTCATTGATTGGCAGCATAGCAGTCAAGCCAGATTATCTGGAAGCTTGATAAGCTTAGGCTTCATTTGGAACGGCTTTTTATCTGCTTCTTAAAGCAGCTTTAAGAAACATTAAGAAAGTGGTCCCAAACGAAATCTTAGTCCGAAAACAAAGTATAAAGTTGATATCAGGGTGTCTTTCTCTTTTTTTTTTGCAACATAATATTAAAGTTTTTTCTGCATATATCTTTTGATGGTGCAGGCTTTGGATTTGTTGAGGGCTTGCTTGATCTCAGACGAGGTGCTTAGTGATGTATTTTCTCCCAATTTATTAAGGCTGCTTCAGCAGAATTGGCTGGGCTTCTTTCCTTGCAAATCAGATGGGTAATTATCTTATATGAATGAAATTTCCTGATTCATATCTACTTACTCACCTGCTGTTGTATTTTTAAGAACATATTTGCTTGATAACTTGTATAATGTTTACATTGCTATAAAGTTACTAATTGATATACTATTGTAAAAACATGATAAAATTGAACATAGTAGTTCTAAAATGCGCCCTAACTCGGCTTCTACTTACATTTTAATACTGTGGGGTTATTATTTAAAAAAAAAATTACAAATCTAACGTTTTAGGTTTCGTTTGTGATAACTTTATTATTGTTTTTTAAAACAATTTTTCAGTAATTTTTTTTTTAATTTTGTAATAAAAAGCTGCTTTATAAACAGTATGAAAGCTCTACCAAACGAAAGTCTAATCTGATTCCCAGATACCCTCTCTCTTAATGTAAATTTTTTTTTGTTAAGAATATCCTATCTCTGTAAATTGAGTGCTTGAATCAGTATTTAGAGTTTAAATACGTTTTTCATCGTAAGTGCTAAACCTTAATGATTTGGGGAGTTTGTGCCGTCAGATGGAGTTGTATTGATGCTTAATATCGTCATTAGTAAGTTTAATGACATGATTAATGTTTTACTGAGGTGGTTAATGTACCATCATAATGTCTTCTGGAATGTTAAATATTGCATCATCAATAGTAATTATGTCGGTATTGACGGTTGGGATTTTGACAGAATTTGTGATGGTTGTTGATATTCTCATAGCAGTTTCAGAATACGAGAGGTTTTTTCACTTTTTTTTAATGGAAAGAGAGAGAGAGAGCGAGTACCTAAAAGATTGCGTGTTTTTAGAGAAATTATTTTGTGCGGAATCGAGACAGGAAGAACCATTTGGACATATGAATGTACATAGATATGATACACACTAACACACTGTGTATATTTTTTGGACATATGAATGTACATAGATGTGATACACACTGACACACTGTGAATATTTTGCACACAGTGTGTACGCTCACAGTCCAGATGGCTCGAGACTCCACACAGAAAAATTTCTTGTGTTTCTATGAGAATTTTAATTACGGGATTGGTACATATAGAAGCCATATTGGGGAGTTGCAATTTCAAACTTGTTAACGATTGCATGTCTGAAGATCAATCGGGATTTTTACAGGCTTAAGGATAGTGCTTTTTTGTCACAAAAAAAAAAAAAAAAAAAAAAAAAAAAAAAAAAAAAAAAAATATATATATATATATATATAAAATTGATGTGATGTCATTGAAAGATTAGGGGGGTCTATACGGATGGCCGAAGATTCTTCCCTTGAACATGAAAGTGACACAAGAGTCATTTAAATATTTATTATTTCTTACTAACTATTTTCATACTTTAAAAATAGTCTTAAAGCTATTCCAAATAAAATTTAAGAGTAGGTTAGAGAAAAAAAGGGTAAAAGAGAGAGAGAGAGATGATATGTTATTGATTCATTTCTTTGATTTAAGGCTTGTTTGGGATAACTTTCCTGATGTTTTATTTTTTAGATAGCAATCATAATTTTAGCTACTCTTTTGTTACTATTTTCTAATTATGTTTTAAAAATTTAAATAGTGGAAACTGTTTTATACAAATATGGTAGCAAAGTTATTTTTCTCATAATAACTTCACAATTAGTTTTATAACACTTTGTAGATGTCCGACAGGAAAAATTATTCTGTGCAGACCCCGAGCTGCATTCGGAGATCAACTAGAACACGCCATGTCATGTTTTTGCTCGGTATCGTTGCTTGATACTGTTCGGTACTAGGTGACGTAACGCATCCTGATTGGTCTCCGGACCCTCCGATCGGCACAGGATAATTTCTCCTGAAATGAACCCTTTGTCGGAGTCAGATGACTAGACGATTATTTCGGCAGTAAATTTGCTTCTTTTGAAGCTCAACTTAAACTTTAAGGTTAAAACTTAGTCAATTTAGTTCTACAAATCTTGTTTTTGCATCAAATGTCCTAGTTGATCCAATCGAAAAATATGCAATCTCAACTTAGATAATTTGCTTTAAAAACATGCTTTATATGAAATTAAATACAAATTAAGGCTAATAAAACTTTTTTTTAATAAAATTATGAAAAATAAAATAAAAATAAAAATCACAATAAATTAGTGTTTATATTTGTAAAATAATTAGCTGACGCATTTTAAGGGAATGGCAGAAAAGAATAATTTTACCCCCATCAATTTGGAATTTTTACCGTCTTATTTATTTATTTTTAATTGGAGGACCGAACAACATCGAATTGGAATTTCGACGGTCGTTTTAAGTGGAGAAATTTAATAAAGTTGTTGTATTGGAATAAAGTAAAAGTTAGATTCTTTAATTTATATCGGCATCAAATTCCCATTAACTTTGTTCGCCAAACTCAAAGTCGTTGTTATCAACAAATGCTAATTAAGAGCTTTGGGCCCTAACTTGTCCATAAATAAGACCCAAAGGTCCATCTTAGTTTCATCAAAACATGGGCGGCGGCAAAGGTGGTGGCGGCGGCGGCAACGGCAAAGGTGGTGGTGGCGGCAAAGGTGGTGGTGGCGGAGGCAGCAAAGGTGGTGGCGGAAGCGGCGGAGGAAAAAGTTATTCCGGCAACAAAGGTGGTGGTGGTGGTGGTGGTGGTAAGATGAAAGCACCTGGAGGTAGTGGATCTTATATTTCGAGAGCCACCTTTGAAAGCAATCCAAAAGGTTATTTTCATGGCCTTCATCATGGTAATGGCGGCGACAGCTGCAGTGGTGGGGATATTTAGAGTTCAAGCTATGTTATGTAAGGTCTAATTAAGCATGAATATAAATAAGTACATCTGTTGATCACTTGCTTATTATTTGCCTTTTTCACTTTGTATTTTCATAAATAGTATATGTATATATATATGGAAAGAAATCAAGTGGCCGCCTCTAAAATAAATCATCATTTTGATAGTAATTTTATTTTGTTTGGAACTTATTTAATTTTTGAAAAACTTTCAAAAATTTATTGACTGCAAAAAAAGTTAGAAGTTTTTTTTTTTTCTCAGAAGAACCTTTTAAACTTCTTATATAAACAAAAAAAGTTGTAATTCTTTACATTTTTTTTCTTTCTCACTTCTAGTGAGTAAAAAATGATTGATATGCTCGAACTCATAGTACTTTGATTGAAAATAAATTTGGAAATTATGATAGGCCAAATTAGAATGCTCAATCTGCCAAAAAAAAATTAAAAATGATTGATAAGAAATTTATTTCATGAAATTCTAAAGTGTGGTATATTTAATGTAGTGAACCTTTTTTGTGGTAGATATAGGTCTGTCAAAAGCGGATTTCGAGTCGGATCATGTCAAATATTGACACCCCTAAGTAGATAGAGAAATCAAAACTAATACAGTATGATTTCATTTTTCTTAAAGAGATGAATAATATTTCAAACATTCATAAATTAACTATATAGGAGAAGTTAAAATCTCATAATTACTTAAATTATTTTCACATAGGATTTATATGAATTAATATAAATGAATTTTATGATTTTCTTGTAAGAACTTTAGCGTGTCATAATGAAAAATAGAACTTATGGACTTCAGCATAAAAAGACTAAAAATATAATAAACATTTCATTAATGCGATAGCTTTTCTGCAGAGCCGAGCCGAGCCCCCCTCCCTTTGCCATTCACACGCGTCACCGTAAAAATAAGAAAGGGCCCGTCATGAGTTAATTCTTCATAATATGATTATTTATGGTACTTGATTAGTCACTTTGTTACTTACGATAATTCTTAATTAACAATTAAAATTATAACAAATTAACTTTATTCGTTAAGCTCATAAATTCATGGTTATCAACTACAACAAGAGCCAATTAAGAGCTATGAATGCAAGCTTGCTTCTATTTGGCCAAACCTGTCTATAAATAGCACCTTCTTGTCCCTATTAGTTGTATTCACATAAGAAAATATGGGTGGCAAAGGTGGTGGTGGAGGTGGCAAAGGCGGCGGTGGTGGCGGCGGCAAAGGTGGGGGTGGTGGTGGTGGCGGAAAAGGTGGTGGTGGTAGTGGCGGCAAAGGCAGCAGTGGAGGTGGTGGCGGGAAAGGCGGGGGTGGAGGTCATTACTCCTCTGGCGGCAAAGGTGGCGGTAGTGATGGAATGATGAAAGCACCAGGAGGTGATGGCGGTTATATTTCAAGGGCAGGTTTTGAAGCTGACCCACAAGGATATTTTTCTGAGCTCCATCATGGTGATGGTGGTGGAAGTGGAGGAAAATAAGTGTTGTGATCCTTCATGCGCTAATCAATATATGTATATGTAGTTGTGTAAAATATAGTATCATGAGTGTAAATAAATAAATAAATGTGTAATATATCTTTGTAGTGATATTTTAGTCTCTTTGTTTGCTGCCTACCTATGCTCAAATTATCTATATTTTATAATCTTTTTTAATTTCCGAAATCTTACAAATTTTAATGAAAACTAATTTACCAGGGCATTTATGCAGCTTTTGAAAGAAGGATTAGCAGTAAAAATAAATAAAAAAAAGGTAAAACTTACACTAAATTGGCGAATCAGAGTGCTTATATAATATGATCTTAGTTTTTATGTGTAGCACAACATGCATTATATTATATAATATGCATAATTATATATATATATATATATATATATATATATATATATATATATATATATATATATATATATATATATATATATATATATATATCAAGCTTTAAAAACCATTATTATCATCTTACTTTTTTTTATTAACTAAGGAGATAATCTATTGATTAAATTAATACATAGTGCATATATAATATTAGAGTAGATGATATTAAATAGAATTAATTTTTCTTTTTTTAATTACTATTAATTATTAGGTTTAGCATGTGCTGATCAAAAATAAATCTACAGGGGTCGTGTAATGATATAACCCAAACCTAAATATGAAAGACTTGGGCTTCATTTGGGACGGTTTTTTTACTACTTTTTAAAGCAACTTTTTAGTACAAAATTTTTAATTTGTATACTAGAAAGTAGCTTTAAGAAGCAATAAGAAAGCCGTCTCTAACAAAACCTTAGTCACAAAGTGCAAATAAATTGAATATTATTGCTAGGATGATTCAGACTTCATTTAGTACGACTTTTTTATTGCTTTTTAAAACAAATTTTTGATATAAAAATTAAATTTATATACTATAAAGCTACTTTAAAAAGCGGCAAAAAAATCATAACATTTGCACCAATATTTTAATATAAATCGAAGTACTAAATTGCATACTTTTCTTATTGCTTTTTAAAATAAATTTTTGATATTAAAATTAAATTTATATAAGATAAAGCTGCTTTAAAAAAGGCAAAAAAATCATAACATTTGCACCAATATTTTAACATAAATCAAAGTACTAAATCGCATACTTCAGTTAATAACATTTGCAGAAGGAAGATCCAATTACATTTGCAGAAAACATGGTCAAAATATCATGACTCATTAGATCAAGATAAAATTTCTAATCAAATATAATAAAAAATCAATCAATCAAAAGTTATATTTTACAGATCTCAAAATAAATTCAAAGAATAAAACACTCAGTTGTAATAAGTTTGAATTTACAGGATTTTATTTTCATCAAATAGATCCCAACTGGGTAAATGGCTACATGAATGAGCATGAAAACTCAGCAGTGAAAATGGTGCCGTTAACCATGTAATCACACCATAAACCCTAATTTATTAAAAGAGTCCAACGTCCTTCCAAAAAGTGGGAAATCCCCAATCCTTCCAGCGCTTGATGCCGGTCAGCACAAATTATGATATTTATTGGAACTTTCTCTCTTTTATCCCGTGTTAATTTCAGATTAGCAAAAAACCCTTTACACTTAAAAAACTCAATTATATTTACTGAATCAAAAAATATGTTAGTGAGCCAAAAATGATAATTCTCCAGACCCGTTGAACAGGCAATAAACAAGACTAAGTCAGGGGCATCTACTCAAGATGCAGAAGGATCTTCTTGTTCCAACAAATTTTCCTTATCTGAACTGTCAACTTGATCACACGAACTATATACAGATCCTACCTACAGAAATTGTTGATCATATTACACAACAGGATATAAAAAGGAAAAAAAAAAGTCTTAATATACTGACTCAAATTTGGAGCGATTATTGTGTCCGGACACCGAACGTGTCCAGAGAAATTGAATTTAATATAATATAAAATTATTTAATCAAAATTTGTATTATACTTACAATAAAACTCATCCAAATATAAGAATCATAGTCAAGTTTGAGTTAAGGTATCATGATCAAAATTTAAGAATTTTAATAGGAGCATAAAGTATCATAGTGAATAATGGAAAGGTAAGGTACTATAAGAGAGACATGAATACTTAATTGAATATTTCGAGGATTATTGACAAACCAAGCCTTCCATTTTTATAAATTTCAGATATAAGATCTCAGTTGGAACATAGTTTTAATATCATCCTAATCTAAAGAATTCTCACACTGAATGTGATGAGGACAACGTCAGCATTTTCGACGCCGGAGATCGACGGCCACGAGCATGACTTGTATTTTGTCATTTTATGTAGTAACGTATTTTATTTTGTTGTTTTTCCGTTTTTGCCCTTATGGGCATTTAGTCGCTTATGTAGCCCGGAAGGGCATTTGTGTCATTTCTTGTTTTTATCATTTTGGCCTATTTATATGAGGCCTCATGCATTGTAATTTCAATTTTGATGAATGAAAATATTTGCTCTTTGTTCTCTTTGTGAGTTCATGAAACCTCTAAAGATCTCTTTGTGAGTTCTTGAGGAGGAGGCCGTCGGAGATCTCTTTGTGAGTTCTACCGGTGGATTGGTGTTCAAGGGTTTTCATTTGAAATTTCGTTATTTCTTTTCTCTCCAATCCTCTCTTCCCCACTTAGCCGAAATTCCTTTCTCTTCTCTTTTCCCCACCACCACCCAAGCTCCACCGCCGGCCTCCCGTGACCGGCCCAGCCACCGGCGGCCCTCCCCTACACCCAAGCTGCCGACCATCCCTCCCGACCTCTCCCCACAGCCACCCCAATTCAGCCCATCAGCAAACCCGCTTCAGGCGTTGAGATCCTAGGCCAAAGCAATAAACTCTTTCCTATTTTACATTCCTTGCTTCAGGCGTTGAGATCCCAGGCCAAAGCAATAAACTCTTTCCTATTTTACATTCCTTGCTGATGGAAACGTTGCCTGTTTTATTTCTTCCCAATTAACGGAATAAATCCAACGTGTCTAGAAGCAAGTTATTTAGGAATTCTTCCTGTAACAGCTCACAGAGATAATTTTCTCTGCAGCCCATTGATGTCGTTTCCCTCTGATTTGCCCAATCCGTGGAAAGCAAGCCATTAATGTTAGATTAATTGCTCCTTTAACCAGCCGTTACTTGGAATTTTGAAATCCTATGTTTTCAAATTTTGAAATCTCATGCCAAGGCTTTATTCTATTTCCTATTATACAACTCCCTTTATTAGGAAACGTTGGTTTATTTCTTCCCATTAACGGAAGAATTCCAGCGTGATTAACAGCAAGCCATTAGGAAACCTTCTTGTATTAGTAAATCTGATAATCAATTGTCAGATTTATTAATTCCGTGATTTCCTCATGAGAAGCCATGCAATTAACCTGATTGCTCTCTCTCCTCTACACAAGGCTAGCTATGCTCCCCATTAATTCCCTTTTAATTTTCTTTATTCAAAATCTGAATTACAAATCAGATTTTGTTCATTTCTCCTATAGCTTCGCCCGTACCTAGCCCTTCTCCAGCCCGTGAACCCCCTCCCTCCACTTAAACCTTCCCACACTCCTTAAAACATGGAGTTTCCTACCTCTTAAACCTGCAGCCAGAACATTCCAGCCTTTGCCATTGCATCCACAGCAACGGGAAGCCTTATAACTGCTGTTTTCAGTAGACCACTTTGCTGTCCCACATTCCTGGCAGCCAAGAAGAACATTCCAACGGGTTTTGCACCTGAAAGGCTGCTGTCCAGAGAAATTCTGCGTCTTTTCCTGCTGTCCCGCCAGTTGGATCATCCCTGGACGACCGCCATCCTCCACCTCTCCGGCCACCTCTCCAAAACGACGATCTTAGGCTCCTTCTCCTCGGAGTGACCTCGTTTTCTAATGTGGAGACCCTTCTTCCGCTAAAGCCTAACAAGTCGAGCGTATGGACTCCAAAGGTGAAAGTATTCATTATTAAATTGTGGATTCTTGTTACCATCGTAGTTTTACAATTATCTTTGTGTTTCTTGAATTGTTTGGTTGATGGATCTTGCTCTACTTTGCCTAACCAAGTTAAAGACCACGAATTCCAAAGATCAATCTTTTGCTATAAATGACAATTTTACTTTGGGATTATTTGTTTAAATTGCTCTCGTTAATTTCATCAAGTAACTCCTCCATCGCATGTACGTTTCACATCATTTTTGGTATCAGAGCATGGCTAGCATGCTTTGTTTGTGCTAGATGCATCCTAGGAGTCTAGTTTACTTTGCCATTCTTCAATCACATGCTAAACGTCGTCGAGGTTATCTTATTCACTGTTTTACTTTGCTGTCCATCAAATTCCTGCATGCATACATTAAGGTTTGAGACATTTTAGGTAGTGTAAGAGTGCTGCCTTTAAACCCACTTTGCTTCTACTTGCTTAGGACAATCACAACCTTAAGTTTAACTGCTTTCATCAATGTTCCTACAGCTGTTAGACATTGTTTAGTGGACTTATAACCCTGTGTCTAACTGCTGTCTTTTAATTCCTGCAGTGATTAGAGGTCTTTGGGAGTCTATAACTTAAGTCCTAGGTGCTGTCCACACCTTAGGAGTCTCTCTGAACCCTTAGGATAGTATTCCTAGCTGTGTAGTTTTGCTGTCCACTCACAAACTGCACTTGTTAGAGACAATTAGGTGACCTGAAAGCTGTCCTAGTTGCTGTCCCCGCTTTACATCAGACCCTAACTAGATTAGACAACGTGCCACCTTGTGTTAGGTTGCTGTCCCTAGTATTCCAGCAGTAATTAGGAGCTTTAGGATACATCTAACTGCGTGTATAACTGCTGTCCACCGCCCCGACACCGTCCCTAACCAACCCCAACCCGAACCAATGGACCCGATAAGGCTTCAAAAGAGCTTAGATGACATCGTTAACCTAGTGGGCAATATGACTAGAATTATGACAGAGAAACCCGTTGATTATCCCCACTCGAATTATGTGTCCCACTCTGCTTTTCAACCTAGACCCAAGTTTAAGCCACAACGACCTCGCTTTGAGCCACCTTATCGTCTACCCACCTTTGATGGTTCCTTGGACCCTTACTACTTTAGAGAATGGGTTAGACAATTAGAGGACTATTTTGAATCTCATGAAATCCATAATTCTCGCCAGTTTAGCATTGCTAGGTCACACCTGAGCGGTAATGCTCTCCGATTTTGGATGAGGTTAGAAGATCATAAAGAGTCTCGTGGCGAATACCCTACCTCCGATTGGAAAAACATGAGACGAGAACTTGGATTAAAATACCTTTCCCCTACTTATGGTCGCCCATCTGTTAGTAACATCAGAGTTGCTGCCCCACCCTATAGGTCTTCTCCTAACCATGATGGCCGACCCTCTACTGGGCCTTCTGTTAGACCTAACTCTTATGGCTCCCCACTTGGACCAACTTTTAGTCATCCTAGTCAACCTTTAGCCTCCCCAATCATTGACCCTGCAAGTGTAATTAACGAGAAAAAGTCCGCTGAACCTAAAACTGAGTGCATCCATTTTGTGGATGCTAATGATATTAATGATAACGAGGGCTACTTTGAGGATGAAACTGAATTGATTGAATTAGACCCCCTGCCGGACTTAAACCCTGATTTAGGAGGTCTAGAACCTTTTAACCTCGAGACCTTAGCCCCTCTTGAGACTAATATCATTAACGATATCCCTTTGGATAAAGTCTGTCTGGACAATATTGATTTGATTCCGAAAGAGATTGATCTGACCTTGAACACAATGAAATTAAAATTGGAAGATTCTAATTTAATTACTGAGATGAATTCAGATAACTCTGATTTAATTTTGGATAGTTCTGATGGCGATTTAGCTAATCTCAAGTTGAATGTAAGTCAATCGGATTTGTCACATGATTCAAGTGAAACGGAACCTACGGATCTTAGGATTGAAACCAAACTTGATTTTACTTTGGAAGACAGTACTTTGAGTCTGAAAGTTTTCGAGCCTAATTTGTACCAGAAGTCATCTTTTGACTTGTTGGAGCCTATTTTTGGAGTTGTCCCTTTGGATTTACCTTTGAAAGAGTTTGTCCTTCCTGATTGGGCTTACCACATCACTCCGCCTACCGACTGGAATGAAAATATTAACCCACACTTTCATGTTGGACCCACATCTACTCTGGACACGATACCCCGACTTTTGAGTCCCATACCTGCTGGTGATTCTTTGGGCTATGTTTTTATGGTAGAGAGTGATGACCCCTCGTCCTATCATACTCCTGATTCTTACATTGTGCCCGCTGCATCCTTGTCTTTCCCTGTTAAGGACCTTCCATCTCCTAGTTGGCTGACCTTACTAAATCACCTTACTACCCCTGGGAGACTGTCTGTGACCCGAGCTAAGATGCCCTATAGAGATGCCCTTTTAACTAAGGATGTCTTCATTGCTCCCCCTACACCCGTTCCATTAGATCGAACACTTTAAAACCACTCTTTTGTGACTTGTCCACTTTTTTGGCTGTGTTCGTGTGAGTTAGTATGTTGTGTGAGTGTTGTAGTCTGTTATCTTCCTCTTTTTTTTTGTCTGTTGTTTAAACTTTTGTAAGCTCATGAGTCTTGTCATTCATCATGCACACCCGATCTCTTGCATTTGCATTTGCATTTCACCTTCAGGAGTTACTCATCGAAATTAAAAGGAAAATTGAACAAAATAACATCCATCTTCAAATTATTGTTGATAACAAAAGATGGTCCAATGAATTCAAAGTTGGAGACTTTGTGATGGTACGGGAAGCTGCATGCTCGAAACACCAAACATTTTAAGGAAATCTCAAAGATTAATAGTAATGTCTACGTACTGGACCTCTCTTGAGGCTTTAACATGAATCCTACATTTAATATAGAAGACCTGTTAGCCTTTGAAGGACCCGAATCTTAACCCCAAAATCCACTTTTTAAATTAGCCTTGTGTGACCCCACCTGGTGAGATCCCCCAGCCTAGCTCCACTCCCCAACTTACCCTACTCACCTATAGCGGAGAAGGTCGAAGCAATACTAGATGATGAGGTCATTTCCCCAAAGGAAAGTGGGTGCCAAAGATACCGAGTTCATTGGAAAGGGACACCGGAGGTAGAGGATACTTGGACGAGCCACAGAGCCTAGACCCAGATCTACTAGAGTTGTACGAGGGCTCCATAGATATTTACTCGACGGGGTCGAGTTTTCTCCCACCTGGGGAGAATGATGAGGACATCGTCAGCATTTTCGACGCCGGAGATCGACGGCCACGAGCATGACTTGTATTTTGTCATTTTATGTAGTAACGTATTTTATTTTGTTGTTTTTCCGTTTTTGCCCTTATGGGCATTTAGTCGCTTATGTAGCCCGGAAGGGCATTTGTGTCATTTCTTGTTTTTTATCATTTTGGCCTATTTATATGAGGCCTCATGCATTGTAATTTCAATTTTGATGAATGAAAATATTTGCTCTTTGTTCTCTTTGTGAGTTCATAAAACCTCTAAAGATCTCTTTGTGAGTTCTTGAGGAGGAGGCCGTCGGAGATCTCTTTGTGAGTTCTACCGGTGGATTGGTGTTCAAGGGTTTTCATTTGAAATTTCGTTATTTCTTTTCTCTCCAATCCTCTCTTCCCCACTTAGCCGAAATTCCTTTCTCTTCTCTTTTCCCCACCACCACCCAAGCTCCACCGCCGGCCTCCCTTGACCGGCCCAGCCACCGGCGGCCCTCCCCTACACCCAAGCTGCCGACCATCCCTCCCGACCTCTCCCCACAGCCACCCCAATTCAGCCCATCAGCAAACCCGCTTCAGGCGTTGAGATCCTAGGCCAAAGCAATAAACTCTTTCCTATTTTACATTCCTTGCTTCAGGCGTTGAGATCCCAGGCCAAAGCAATAAACTCTTTCCTATTTTACATTCCTTGCTGATGGAAACGTTGCCTGTTTTATTTCTTCCCAATTAACGGAATAAATCCAACATGTCTAGAAGCAAGTTATTTAGGAATTCTTCCTGTAACAACTCACAGAGATAATTTTCTCTGCAGCCCATTGATGTCGTTTCCCTCTGATTTGCCCAATCCGTGGAAAGCAAGCCATTAATGTTGGATTAATTGCTCCTTTAACCAACCGTTACTTGGAATTTTGAAATCCTATGTTTTCAAATTTTGAAATCTCATGCCAAGGCTTTATTCTATTTCCTATTATACAACTCCCTTTATTAGGAAACGTTGGTTTATTTCTTCCCATTAACGGAAGAATTCCAGCGTGATTAACAGCAAGCCATTAGGAAACCTTCTTGTATTAGTAAATCTGATAATCAATTGTCAGATTTATTAATTCCGTGATTTCCTCATGAGAAGCCATGCAATTAACCTGATTGCTCTCTCTCCTCTACACAAGGCTAGCTATGCTCCCCATTAATTCCCTTTTAATTTTCTTTATTCAAAATCTGAATTACAAATCAGATTTTGTTCATTTCTCCTATAGCTTCGCCCGTACCTAGCCCTTCTCCAGCCCGTGAACCCCCTCCCTCCACTTAAACCTTCCCACACTCCTTAAAACATGGAGTTTCCTACCTCTTAAACCTGCAGCCAGAACATTCCAGCCTTTGCCATTGCATCCACAGCAACGGGAAGCCTTATAACTGCTGTTTTCAGTAGACCACTTTGCTGTCCCACATTCCTGGCAGCCAAGAAGAACATTCCAACGGGTTTTGCACCTGAAAGGCTGCTGTCCAGAGAAATTCTGCGTCTTTTCCTGCTGTCCCGCCAGTTGGATCATCCCTGGACGACCGCCATCCTCCACCTCTCCGGCCACCTCTCCAAAACGACGATCTTAGGCTCCTTCTCTTCGGAGTGACCTCGTTTTCTAATGTGGAGACCCTTCTTCCGCTAAAGCCTAACAAGTCGAGCGTATGGACTCCAAAGGTGAAAGTATTCATTATTAAATTGTGGATTCTTGTTACCATCGTAGTTTTACAATTATCTTTGTGTTTCTTGAATTGTTTGGTTGATGGATCTTGCTCTACTTTGCCTAACCAAGTTAAAGACCACGAATTCCAAAGATCAATCTTTTGCTATAAATGACAATTTTACTTTGGGATTATTTGTTTAAATTGCTCTCGTTAATTTCATCAAGTAACTCCTCCATCGCATGTACGTTTCACATCAGAATGTTTACATAACTACATACATATTTCCCACTACAACACCATATACAAAGTACTTGCAAAACTTATTACTAATAGGAACAAAATGGTGTTGCCTAAAATCATTCATTCAACTCATTGTGATTTCATTTTTTATAGAGGCATTACTGATAATATTATTCTTGCTAATGAACAGCTCTATGGCTACAATTCTAGTAGCTCCCCGAACTTTTTGCTCTAAAATTGATATTAGCAAAGGCATTTGATAAGGTTAATACCCAATTTCTCTATTCAAGGCTGAAGCAACACAAGTTTCCACAAACTTTTATTAACTAGATAACTGCTTGTATATCTAATGTACATTTCTCTGTTATTATTAATGGAGAGCTAAATGGTTATTTTCCTCCGTTAATAACTTAGGCAAGGATGCCTGATCTCCTCTTTCTTATTTACCTTGTTTCTTGATTAGTTCTCTAGACTAATAGATGCTCATCTTGAGGATATACACTATATGCTGGATTTTCTGTATCCCTAAATGCTTTGGCCAGTTTCTCTCCTTTTTGTTAAGCAATGATGAGAACCACCGAATTGTGGCTCAACTAGGTAGTTTGCTGCTATCGTCGCCTTTGTTGCCTTCGATCACTCTATTGGTAATTACAGATACTATGCAATTATCACTGCCACCTTGGATGGAGTCACCAATTTTTTGCTTCCATAATTTTATTAACTTTTGGGAAACTTTTACTCTCACTGTATTAACTGTTTTGCTTCCATAATATTTCCTTTCTTGTTAGGAAATGATCATTTCTTGTCAGTTTTTATCCATTATAAACCTCTATATAATGGGCCAGGTTTTAGCAAAATAAGGGCACCGAGTATTCTAATTTCCTTTTTTCCTATTTCTTTTATACTTCGTGCAGATTAAATTGAACTTAAACCTTTTAGCTTCTGTTTTTATAACAAAAAACACTTATGCTCAAGCCAAAAAAGTGACCTTATACTAGAAGAAGAAAAGGAAGAGAAAAAAATAAAAATTTTTGAAGGTTACCTTTGATTTGCTTGAACTTGCCATCAGTCTCGCATATTGCTCTCGAGCTTCTGGGCAACGAACCATGGACTTGACTCTTGCCAAGGCTTTCTCAATACCAGCTGCTTTCTGTTTCCGACCAACATGAAGAAAATCATATTCATCGGCCATTTCAACCTCCTGCTCGGCAGTGACAGTTGCTTTCTCAGCCCGATAACCTCGTAAACCAGACCCTTTACGCCTCCAGCGTAATATTACCTTCTCTACAATTCCAACCGACCAAACAACCTTTTTATATTGTTTACGAACCTGATGCCCCCTCACATGAGCCTGAAATTAAGAAATGCCACAAAAAATAGGTAAAAAATCATAAATTATGCTATACGACAATACATTTCATTCAATGGAGCGGGACTATGGACGTGAAAGATAAATTTTTTAACCAAACAATAGGTAAATCATAATAAATTATGCTATATGGCAATACATCTCATTCAATGGAACAGGAATATAGGCAGGAAATATAATTTTATCAAACAATAGATAGATCATCATAAATTATGCTATATGGTACAGGAATATAACCAGGGGAAATAATTTTTATCTATGAAGTACATATTGAGAAAAGTGAAATGCATTGTCAACAGAATTCAACTTGAACCATAAAACTACTGAATCTGCTCACAATTGAATGGAATAACGAAAGCTTTATTGATTAAACTACATTGTAAACTATGACAAAACATATCAATACGGAGGGATTGCTTTACTCTTTGTCGTCCTAACTTCCTAGTTTTTACTAGCTAAACCATGTTATCCTGTTCAAAAATTTTCTCTCAATTTTGGGATGCTAGCATCTAGTGATCCTTCCTGGCCAAATATAGGAAACTACCATGACATCTTTCTGTCACTAGATCAAAATAATTTTTTTTCAATAGCCACACCATGCATGGTATGATGACAAAATATTAGAATAAGAGTAATTGAAAATTAAGCCACCACCATGGACACAACCATAAAACATAAGCCATAAAAGGGAAAAAATTTCGAATATATATATATATATATATATATATATATATATATATATATATATATATATATATATATATATATATATATATATATATATTGCAACAACTTTCCATCTATATTATCAAGCATTAACAAAGCAGCTGAGAAATAAAACTCCTAATTCACATAAAAGGGAAAGAATTTAGAGTAATGAAAAAATCTATAATTTGTAACAACTTTCCATCTCCCATATTCCCAGGTATCAATAAAGAAGCTGAGAAATAAAATTCATAATTCACATAGAGTACAAGAGCTGAAATGTGGTGTGCGCCTCGGCTAGAAAAGAATTTCTCATGACCAGCCTTAAGAAGATATTTACATACAAAGATTACATATCTAATAAACTACTGTTGAGGTGGTGCATACCATCATATTAATATAAATTCTTTGGGGTAGGTAATAAATGAGAACTAGGCATCTGAAACAATTCTATGTTGTCTTGAAACCTCTAAAAAGTAGCTAGAACTTTCAAATGTATTGAAATTTAAAAGAAACCAACAGTTTTAACTGCAGCCAAACAACTTAGCTTTAATGTTGCTAGAGCCAGCACGTCGAAGTTAATAAATTTGAGAATCGTCCCAGCACACAGCGAACAAATATCTAGTTAAAAATATTGCTAATATTCATTCTTAAATGATCTCTTGCCAGTAAAGATGTTGTGGGCTCCAAAAATCGCGCCCCAGCCTCTCCGCTGCCCCTTTATCTTTTTCTACGGGTCATCAAGGAGAGTTTTAGCGAGTAAGTTCCGAGGCAATTTTTCAGAAGGCAATTTGAGTTTTAAATAAGACAATATCCAGAGATTTCACCCTCATTTCACGAGGATTTTATGATCTGAGTTCAGGTTTCCTATAGGCGCAAGCCCCTTTAGTTAATCCCCCTCCCGATAACGAGAGAGAACTTTCAATTAAGACTAGTCGTCAAGCAGATACGTAGTATCCGACGTATAGTAGCAGCGGAGTTTATGTATTTGAAAATTTAATATTTAAAATTAGAACTTCACCTCTTCGTACTTACAGAGGATGGAAGGGGAGTGATGATAGACCTGATCAAGATCCTATGGTTCCAATGTCCCAGGTCATCATGGCCCCTAGTTTACTAAGTCGCGGGAGTTAGTCGACCCAACTTGACAGAAGGATCCTTGTCAGCAGCCATAGGTTGCTTCATCCAAGGGTACCTTGTAGACCTAAGGTGAATATTTATCTAAAGAGATAAATTTGAAGTCATTTTAACTAACAAAGAGCTTTGTGTCCCGTCGATCATAACCTATTGATTCATTACTCAATTATTTGTTGTCGTTGGGAAACATACATGCTTTGATCACGACAATAATTTAATGGTGTCATTTAACCGTAAAACCACCCAATCATAATAATTAACATGTGGTGTCATTTAGCGACAAAACCACAGGTTAGAGGACACGTGCCACATCCTTACTGACAAGAGACAGATTGAGAATGAATTCTAGTGATATTCTCGAATAGACATTTGCTTTTTGTGAGATGAAGTGATTTTTAGATTTATCCACCTCGACAAATTGTTGGGGATGGTGGATGAGCAATGACGCACAGACACGAACACGACGACACATATACGACACGACACGACACGGGACACGTCAGTTATTGAAAATATAGGATATGGACACGTGTTGGACACGGTATTATAGTTTTTATAGTAAAAAAATAGTGTATAAAAACTAAATAAGTATAATTTTAAAAATAATTTGAAAATAATAAGTCATTTAACTAGAATTTATGCTTAAAATGATTAGTATTAGGATGTCGAGAGTCAGGCATCGATGCCGTTTATCAGTCACCGAGAGAGGATTTGAAAATACCTTCATTGCCAAAAAGAAATAAAAATGAGAATATTCGATGATTGGGTATTAAGTGCAGATGTTGATTTGGTGTTGTGGATAGGAAATAAGAAATTTAGTTTAAATCCTGCCAAATACAAGAAATTATATTTAAAAAAATTCATAAAATATTTGAGATACGCATGTCCAATTTGTATTTAATATTTTTTAATCGGACACGTTTTTGGCGTGTCCGACATGTGTCAGAGTGTCGGACGAGTGCACACCTCTTTGAGGAGAAGTGTCAGTGCATCAAAGTGGATGAGTATTTTTGTTTTAAGTATTTGATGTTTTATTTCAATTTTAAATATTTTAGGTTTTGGTGAATTATAAGCTTTGAATTTTCATGGGAATTTGGGAGGCATTTTTAAATATTTGAGAATCCTCTCCGATTGAGGTCTTTTGTCAACAAAGCCATCATCGGAGTTTCATGAGTAATTTTCTTTTTAGGTCAAACCTTGTCGACTCTGTCTACTTGCCGATATAGGATCAAGTTCGTTGTCGGCTTTATGCCTTTATTAGTAGATTTTCTTTGTTATAGGTCTTCAAGGCCTAATATGAATATATAAAATAAATACCGCGACCGTGTTTTTGTTTGACCATTCGAGCCGTCTTAACTCCTATCTGCGCATGTAGAAGGATTGGGCTCGAATTTGAGTTTATTTCTTAACCCGCACAGCATCCTCAAATGTCATGTGTGTGCACGCATCATGCTCATTGGGGCCTATGCGGGTATATGTTGTTACATGTATTTTGCATGATGCATTTATATGATTGTTATACATATGAAGTGGATGTTGCTTGTTGGGGCACATGCATACACAATTTATTTCATCATCAACTCATCCTTCTTTCGTTTCTCCAAGGTGATGTCGACAATGATTGTCTTCTCAGCCGCACTGGTGAATCATTTTACAAATAAAGTTTCTAATTTCGTAAATGTCATTACGAACTCATTTGGTAGCTCGGTGTACTATTCAAAAGTTGTTGTTGTCAAGCTGCTGACGAATTGCTGTTGACCTACACTCTACAGCCAAGAGTAGGAACACAAAAGAAATAAAAAAAAACAAATCTCAAAATCATTACCTGTCAAAGCCACATCAAGATCCTCCGCAAATCCTGCCCGAAATCCCGCCGAATCGCTGTGCAGTCGGCGCCGTCCCGAGAATCCTGCGCGAATTCTGCGATCCCCTCCTCGATCGAGCCCCGTCCGCCTCTATAAAATGAAGCCGAACCCTCTGCTCCCTGGTTCGACTTCTCCCTCCGGGCTCTTCTCCCGCAAGCTCTCTCCCTCTCCCGATCTTACCCCTCCGACGCCGTTCGGCTACGCTCCTTCGGTCGACTTCCCCTTTCCAGCCGGATCGGAAGATCCGAAACTTTGATCGGAAGCAACTTACAGAGCTCGTTCGGCCGTGAAGTTAACTTTCTACCCTTCGTGCGCCTCTTCTCCTCCGTCCGACCTCACCCCTCCCGTCGCCTCCTCCGCACGACTCTGCTCCTTCGACGGCTTGCCCTCTCTGTTGGACCGGAAGTTCAACATTTTGATCGGAAGCTACAACGGGAGCTCACTGCCCGTGAAGGTAACTTTCTGCCCTCCGAGCGCTTCTTCGACCAAATCCCGTAAATTTAAAAAAAAAAAAAAAAATGATTTTTATATTAATTTTAATTAGTAGTAATTAATACTAATTAATCAAGCTAATTATAATTTAATTATTTTTTAATTATAGTTAATTAAAAATTGTTTCTAATTAATTATGATTAATTAAATTTAATCATAATTAATTAGGTTATTTTTAATTAATTATTATTAATTATGATTAATTATAATTAGTTAAATTTAATTATTATTAATTATAATTAATTAAGATTAGTAATAAAATATGCCTGCCCGTCCCTTACCTCGACGTCCGAGCCTTCACCGACCACCGCCGGTCTGCCGGTCCCGAAGGTATAACCCTCTGAACTCAGGCTTTCGTCCTCGACGTGTACGACGGACCGGAAAACCGCCTATACACGCCTTTATTGCGCGTGGTGGGATGGGACCTCGGTCCGACGCCTACGACGAGGCGAACAGTCGCCTCCCATGCTTTCTTACCTTGTCATGCGTGGCGAGTCAGTGGTCTACCCATGCACGCTTTTCTTAGCGTGGTGGGAAGGACAACTGGCGCGACACCTACGATAAGGTGAGCGAGCAACCTCCGCTCTTTTATCTCGACTAACTTGTCGGGCCGGCGGTCTACCTATGCACGCCTTTATTGAGCGTGGTAGGAGGGGCAACCGGTACGACACCTTTGTTGAGCTAAACGAGCAACCTTCGCCCTCTTATCTCGACTAACATGTCGGGTCGGCGGTCTACCTATGCACGCCTTTGTTGAGCGTGGTAGGAGGGGCAACCGGCACGACACCTGTGTTGAGGTAAGCGAGCGACCCACGCCTTCCTGTCTCGACATGCGTGTCGGACCGGCAAACCACCTAAGCACGCCTTTAGTGGCCGTGGTAGGAGGGAAACCGGTTCGACGCACACGATGAGGCCAGGCGAGCCTGGTGTACCCTTTTTCTTTGCGCGGCCGGAATCATTTATAAGTACCCCCGGGCGGGGGGAAAGCAACTGCCTTTCTTCTTGTAACAGGTACCGTCAAAGACCCCATACACGCCTTTATTGCGCGTGGTGGGAAGAAAAATCACGGCCGCGGTGTCCTCGAAAGAGGGCACCTACCATACACGCCTTTATTGCGCGTGGTGGGAAAGGCCCAGTTTTCTCGTAGTTTTCCCCTAAACGGGGGAGACGCCGGGAGGCTGCCGAAATTTCGGGTGAAGACGGACCGTACTTGGACTTGATTTGCACATCCAATGGAAAAAAAAATGAGACTCATACTTGGACCTGTTTGAACTCAAAAAGAACAAAATGTTTGGACCAAATGAGAAAGAGCAGTTGACCTTTGAACTTGATTGAACACGAACAGAGGACTTGTGGACCTGAATCAGAACAAAACTCAAATGATTTCTAAATATCAAATCCAAATGAAATTGAGCATGAGCTTGAACTTTGCAACAAACAATAATGAAATTTGGACTCAAAATTGGGTTAAATTGAATATGATTCAGTCATTTGAACTCAAGCAAAGATTTGAATTGAACAACAAGAAACTTGAACTTGCACGACGAGCAAGGACATGGACTGAACATTTAAACTTGAAGATTTGGACTGCAGGGGACACTTGAATTCGTACTATGAGCTCGAACTATATAACATCAAGTGGGGGTTATGAACTCAATGAACTCAAATCCAAAGGAAGCTGAAAAATAACCTTGCACACTAAGCTCACGAAACTAATTCGAATTGGACATGGAAGGGTTCATACTTGAGTCAGACTCGACACCAATCAAATTACAACACCTACGGATGCATTCAATGTAACACACAACAAATGCAGATGCCCATGATTTACAATAAAAGGCTCATACGCATTCAACCTACGGCCTATAGCAAATACAATTGTCCAACCACCTGAGATTGGTGAAGGGTGGAAATGGCAAAATTGACGACGACTCCCCTACGAGTACTCCCAAGAGCTCGTAGTGGCTGCAACGGGTCCCTCCAATTAGGCACAAGCCACTTGTGGATAACAACAGTGAAAACCTCATAGGCACAACGAATCACTGTGGACACAAGTACAAATATCTCCTCTGACGAGCCTGACGATCGCCTGTTGATTGAGATGGCGATACGGGAGACCAATGATGGAGGAGCCGCCTTCATATAAACAAGTACAATCAACTATCATCCACCTGAGATCGATGAAAGGTGGAGATGGCAAAGTTGACAACAACTCCCCTACGAATACTCCTACGAGCTCGTAGTGGCTACAACCGGTGTCCTTCCTACATATACTGTTGGAATCTCCTACGACAGTTCCTACAAACGCCTGTTGATTGAGAAGGCAATACGGGAGACCAACAATCAAAGATCCGTCCTTACAGACAAGTGCAATCTCAGCAAATCCCACCTGAGATTGGTGAAAGGTGAATGTGATGCAAGAAACGAGGGTCTCCTATGAACATTCCTAGGAGCTCGTAGCAAACACAACGGATCTCTACAGACAAATACGAGCCGCTTGTGGATAACAACAGTGGATATATCGTATGTACGACGAACCATTGTGGGCACAAGCGCAGTGTCACCTACAACAACGGTGATTAAGATCTACAAGCACGTCGGGTACAAAGATAGCTCGATGTACGAAAAAGAACACCTCTTGCATAATGGAAGAGATGTTTGAACATATCCGAGCTAAACTTCTCGATGTTCCAAAATCCCTGAATTCAAGAGGAAAACAGTTCTGGTATCCACAAATATCAGAAATAACAAGTCCACTACACTGACGATCTCAAAGGGAGTTCTCTTCAAAGCAACGAACTTCGAAGTCCAAAAAGGAATCAACCCCCGGTGATTGAGAAAGGGGAGGGGGTCAACATCAAGACCAAATCGCCACCGGATCTGCAACCTCCGTACAAGCAGACAGAAGGCGTCTATTCCAAGAATACCCCCGCACGTGCACAATAGTTTGTATACACATAGGCACACTAAAAGGGGAAAATACAATCTCAACCCGCATGGGCCCCGGCGAGCGTGTTATTGGTACACACGTGACGTCTAGGGATGCTGCGCGGGTTGACAAGTGAATTCAAATTCGAACCCGATCCTTCTATACGGATCAATAGGAGTCGACAGGGTTTGAACCATTAAGCAAATATATGGTCGTGACGACCAGAACATTTGTTTTAATACATTTATATTAGGCCTTCAAAGCCTAAAATCAAATGAATTCACTAATAAAGGCTCAAAGCCTATAAAACCCGATCCTCTGTCGACAGCCCGACAGAGTTGACAAGGTTCAAGCCTTAAATGGAAATGACCCCAACACCCCGATGATGGCCGTGTTGAACGAATATCTCAACTGGAGGGGTTCACAAATATTTCCAAATACCTCCCATAAGTCCACCCAAAATCCCAACTCCAAAATCCCAAAATTCCAAAAATATTTAAAAATGAAATAAATCCATCAACGCACTTAAAGCAAAAATCATTCGCCCTCCGCAAAAGTTTGTCGAGGCGGACAAATATGAAATATTACTTCAGCTCACAAAGAGCGAAATGCCTAGTCGAAAATATCACTAGGATCCATTCTCAAACAATCTCTTGCCAATAAGGACGTGGTACGTGTCCTCTAACCGGCAGTTTCGCCGCCAAATGGCACTGCAGGTAAACGGTTATGACCCGGGGCCCTCTGAACCGAGTGGTTTTGCCGCCAAATGGCACCACAGATAGCGGTTATGGCCAGAGCCAATACGCTCCTTAATGGCGTTAAATCCTTGAGATATGAATCAATAGGATATGATCGATAGGGCACAAAGCCCTCTGTTAGCTAAGGTGGATTCAAATTTGTCCCCTTAGACAAACATCCAACCCCGGTCTACAAGGTCCCCTTGGACGAAGCAACCCATGGCTGCCGACAAGGATCCTTCTGTCAGGTTGGGTCGTCTACCTCCTCTGACTAAGTAGACCAGGGACCACGATGGCCCGGGACGACGGAACCATGGGATCTTGATCGGGTCTATCATCCATTCCCACACCATCCGCTTTAAGTGCACGATGGTGAAATTTCTATTTTTAAATATCAAATTTCAACTCTTCAAATCTTCCAATACTCCGAATTCTCAAATTATCCAGACTTTCCAAATACCCAAATTTAAACCCAATTTTCAATCTCATTGCTGCTACTATATGCCAGATAACACGTATTCTCTATACGTATCTGATTGACGACTAGCCTTAATCGAAAGTTCTCTCTCGTGATCGGGAGGGGTAATTAACTATAGGGGCTTGCGCCTATAGGAAACCAGAACTCAGATCATAAAGTCCTCACAAAATGAGGGCGAAATCTCTGGGTAGTGTCTTATCTACAAACCCATCTGCCTTCCAAAATTTACCTCGGAACTTAGTTCGTTAAAACTCCCTCGCCGAAAAAGAAAAGCGATCGGAGGCCGGGGCCGAATTTTCGGAGCCCACAGATTTCTGGCGACTCCGCTGGGGATTGGTTTCTCTTTCCATCTTTGGCTAGTTGTCTCAGTGTTATAGTAGTAGCAAAATATATATATATATAATGATAATATTGAGCTCTGTACGGTGAACATCAGGATGTGACATTTGGTTCATATATCCAAAGATCCATCACTGAAAGGTCCCGATAGAGCCAAATGCCAACAATCGGAGTCGCCCCCAGATTTCTGGCGACTCCGCTGGGGATTGGTTTCTCTTTCCATCTTTGGCTAGTTGTCTCAGTTTTATAGTAGTAAAAAAAAAAGTATAATGATAATATTGAGCTCTGTACGGTGAACATCAGGATGTGACATTTGGTCCCTGTATCCAAAGATCCATCTCTGAAAGGTCCCGATAGAGCTAAAAGCCAACAATCGGAGTCGCCCCCAGATTTCTGGCGACTCCGCTGGGGATTGGTTTCTCTTTCCATCTTTGGCTAGTCATCTCAGTGCTATAGTAGCAATTATTTCAAACCGTACTCAAGATTTTGAGTCTTTCAAAATGATCGTTTAATGATTCAAAAGTCTGAATTTTCTAAAATGATCATTCAAAAAAAAAATTTTCCATTGAGATAACATATTTAGCAGTATTTTAGATTTATATTATTTGAACTGCTTGCTAATGTTATTTTCTCTTATTTTTGTGTTCTGTGTAAGTCTCTGCATTTTGAAAGTGCGGGGTGATGTATCAGAATCTGATTGCTAACCCTTGCCTTTCATTTATGAAGATGGATCTACAGAACACGCCGATGACTGTCCAACTAGGACAAGGAGCCAGGATTCAGCTGGCGAATGCTATTATTGAGACCGGAAACACTGGAGCTACCATCCAATTTGGTAGTGTTGATTTTCCTGCAGTCGTTGCAAGGACTGCCGCCATTCCTGTGAATGGAAGGAATGCCGAAAGGCCTGCCAGGAGGCCCCATTCTACTGAAGCTGTCACCCGTCGTGTGCATCTGCCAGCACAACGACCTGCTGCTGAAAATCCTCGTAGGAGGGTTTCTGTGTTTGAACGACTGTCACAATCAGAAGTCCCAGCCACCAAGAGAATTGTGAATGGTGGGAGAGTTTCCGTGGTGACTGCAAACACCACCACTCTGTCAACCAGGTTATCTGCGCCTGGAGAGTATAATGCTGAAGCCTCCTCATCTAAAGGGAGGCCTACAAGGAGACAAAGGAGAAAGATGAATGCTGAGCTCCGAGCTCAACATCAACAACTCCCTGTTCACCCTTCCAATCTGTCGGCCCAAGTGCCTGAAGCCAATGTTCCTACCCGGAACAAATTTTCTGATTTAAAATGGGTGAAAAGAAATAGCTCCACTGGTGAGCTGAAGAAGTCTTTCTGGGAGCAACGACAAGAGGTCCCAGCTCCTCCAAAGAGAAAGGAACCTGAAACTCTCTCAGCCCGGGTCTATCGGGTCCTGAAGACTGTGAAGGAGAAAGGTCTGAAAAAGAAGAAGTTCCAACGGCCCTTAATGATCGAGGCTAGGAGAACTCCGCCAAGAGAACGTCTATCTACTATGGCGGAAAGAAGAGAAAGAAGATATACCCCACGCGGTGAACATCGGGGTGTGACACCTGAACCATATGTTCAGGGATCCACTGCCGAAAGGTCCCGGTGGAAAGGAAAACAAGTCTGGAGGCCAAAGCCTCGAAAAAATGAAAAGGAAGAAAGAAGAGAAATGAGGACTGATATGGGCGTGACATCTGGTGAGGCTTCCCGGAGATCCGCCCCCATCCACAAACAACGTCAGAAGTGGGCCCCAAAAGGGACCCATAATGACATTCCTCCAGATGGTAGACACCTTGGAGAATCCTCCAAGGGATCCCGTCGCCCTCTATCCCCTCCAAAGGAAGAGACTAATTTTGATCGCAGCCCACTGATCGATGAAATCCCCGTGCCTAATCAAGAACCGGAAATCCAATGGCGTCGTCGCTCGGAGATCCGAGTATTGGAGGAAAATATAGATGATCAAAATATGGAGGGAGAAGAATTCCTTGAAGGAGAAGAAAACATTGAAGAAGAGAAATTCCTTGAAGAGGACGAAAACATACAAGAATACCTCGAAGGGGAAGAAAACATTGATGAATTTCTAGATGAAAATTTAGAAGAAGAAATTCAAGAAACAAATAATACTCTGGACATGGAAGTTGTCTATATGGTGAGACACACCAATGTTAATGAGGAAACCTATTATGATGAGGGTGAAGATGAAGACGATCAACAACCCCCGATTAGGCGAGTTTATCACCGTCGTCGAGAAGCTGGGTCCACCACTGGCAGAGGTGGTCACTCCCAAGCAGAAGAAGGAGAAGAAGCCGAGGAGAATCCCTTCGCTGATGAGAATATCACGCTTGCAGACATGCAGAGACATATGAAGCGACAGATGAGAGCCAAAGATAGAGAAACCTCTCAGTTAAATGAGAAAATGACTGAGATGATGGCTCAGATGGGGGCAATGATGCAAATGATGCAGAGAACTGTTGCTGTTGGTGCCATGCCCAATCCTCCTCCGGATCCTCCAAACTTTCAAATACCTCAAGTCTCAGGAGTACGGGGCACTCCTGAAGATGGTCACGAGGCTCATAATGTGATCCGTCAGCCCACTCCACAAAATGTTGCAAGTACTTCTGAACCTGTGACCGCTGCACAATTGGAAGGGATTATCACAGAAAGGATCAAGGCTATCATAGCTGTTGATCAGGCAGAGAAACTAGTGGGCAAAGGTCGTCCGTATCCTGCTGAATACGACCAAGTACCATACCCGAAAGGGTATTCGGTTCCAAAGTTCAACACTTTCAATGGTAATAACAACCCCAGACAGCACCTGGCACAGTTTAAAGCCACCTGTGGGAACACAGGAGGAAATGACGCCCTACTCTTCCGACAATTCGTCAGCAGTTTGACAGCAACTGCTTTCGAATGGTATGCTGAACTACCAAACGATTCTGTGAAGACCTTCGCGGAATTAGAAAATATGTTCGTGAAGAGATTCGCTAGTGCAACTGAGAAGATCACGATTGCTGACCTCGCTCTGGATAAGAGAAAAAGAGAAGAATCAGTGACTAAATACATCACTCGCTGGCGAAATTTAAGCATGAAATGTGAGCAGCAGCTTGAGGAAGAACATGCAGTACAGTTGTTAATGGGCAACATTGATGATAAGATGCAACCCTTCCTGTGCATGGCTACGATAAATACATTTCAAGACTTGCTCGATAGAGTGGCTAAGTTTGAAAAGCTGAATTTGTCTAGGTCAGAAAATCACTCTGATAAGCCCAAGAAGGCTAAGGCCCCGGGTGCTAGAAGGGGTGATGCCGACTCTACATTCTTCTCCAGAGCTGATAGAGAAAAGCAGGTGATTTATAATGTAGACAAGGGCAAGCAGCCGATGCAATATCAAGAAAAGCCTAAACAGGCCTACAACCCCAACCCCCAGCCAAAGTTGATACTAGGGGGAAATGATAAGCCACGGACTTATCAAGCTGGAGGCCAGAGACAGGCTATAGGAACTGGTGATAGAACGTTCCAATCCCTCAAAGATAAAATGAATAAAGAGTATTCATTCAAAAGGGAAAGTGTCGCCAAATTATTTCGACAAGTGTTGAAATCGGGTCTAGAACTGCCTGAATGCAAGAGACCCGAAGAGTCGAAGCACACTGGTGACCCAAATTACTGCCCATATCATCGGGTGCTGAGTCATCCTATTGAAGATTGTTACATCTTCAAGGATTGGCTTGAAAGAAAATATCAGAAGGGAGAGATCACATTGTCCGACAATGTATTGTCTCACCCTAAAAAGGAATCAGCTCGGGTAGTCACGTCCTCTTCCGTACCCCTGGTTGAAGAAAGAAGAAAAGAAAAGAAGTCAATTAAAGAAGAACAGTGGGAGACTGCATTCTCCAAGAAGACTGTAAAAATGTTGAAGCAGCTTGAAGGAGTTTCAGGTGTAAAGTGGAAGTCTCCTATTGAGCCAACGATAGATTTGAAGGCACTGCCGGAGGTACGACCTTCTACTTCAAAACAGTTTTCCAATCAAGTTAGTACTTCAAAGTCTGGAAAGGTGAAATCCTCCAAGAGGAAGACCAAATTGAAGAAGCCCAAGGAGAAAAAGACTGCAACTCAGAGGGTTATTGACAGTTTGGATGAGTACTACCAGACTGTGAGACGACCTATCAAGCTTGCTGACTTCATGACAGAGCTCAAAATAGATGAAGCTGAAGAAGGAGATGAAGATTGTCTTCCAAAAGAAGTATGTCGGGTCATCTCAGTGGCGCCTAGTATCCCGATAAAAGAGGAATACACAGAAGAAGTACCCTCTGAATCTTGTATGATGGTTTTGTCAATGGAATACAGTTCGGAGGAGGATTTGTATTTTCCAGAGGGAGACGAATCAGACCCTAGCATAGCGTCTCGGATGGGACATGTAAACCTAGGTGGTGATTCTGAATCAACAGATGAGTCCCTAGATGTAACAATGGCTGATTCTGAAGAAAATGTACTGTTAAATGACTCTGAACCGGAGGAGATTGCTCAAGTGCAGTTAAGAAGCGGCAAGATACTACCGCCTCCACCGAAGAAAGGGGTCTCCAACAAAGACAAGGAGAAAGAGATAATTATCAACGATGACATTATCCCTGAAGATCCTAAGAAAAAGAAGACCTCAGCCAATGGGATAGATTATAATATCTTATCCCATTTGAGAAAAATCCCAGCACAGCTCAGCATATACGATGCTTTGGTGATGTCTAAAGACCTTCGGGAGACTCTGATTCAGGCTCTCAAAGATCCCGAAAGATACGAGGCGTATTTTGCTGAACGTAGTTTGACTGAGGTTCTGCAAGCTCGAAATGAGCCATTCATTACTTTCTCTGAAGAAGACATGATGCTCGGAACTGCAGACCATAATCGTCCTCTATATGTTACTGCAGAGAGCGATAAGCTGATCATCAGTCGAATCTTAATCGATCCTGGATCCTCCGTGAATCTGATAAGCTTGAAAGCACTGAGATCCCTCTGCCTTGATGTGGAACACCTCGGGCCAGATAAGTTGATGGTGCATGGTTTCAACGAGAAAGGGCAGAAAACCCTTGGATCATTCATGCTCCCTCTTGTATTTGGAGAACTCCATACAGAAGCTAAATTCCATGTGATTGATGCGGATACTTCATTCAAGGCGCTACTAGGTCGTCCCTGGTTGCATGAATATGGCATTGTCCCGTCAACACTACACCAGTGTATGAAATATCTCAAAGATGGAGAGGAATTCAGGATCTCTGGTGACATTCAGCCCTTCACAGTTCATGAAGCCACAGTTTATGAAGATGCACGGTACTTCATGCCAAAGAAGCAAAAGTCTTCGAGCTCCCTCGAAGCTAAAGCATCAAACTCAAAGGCTGCAAAGCGACCTGAACGAGAAGGTGAGAAGAAGCAGGTGGGGAGAAAGAAGGCAGTGCCGACTCTTCCCAAAGTGTCAACCATTCCAAAAGGAAAGAAGCATGTACCTCATCTTGGAAGTGACACAGATGAAGATGAGGATACTCCTGCCAAATCTCGAAGAGTGTGCCAGTCAACAGATGAATGGAGTAGGCATGTTGAATTTTCAAATGATGATTATGACTACGACTCCATTTACATGAACACGGTGCAGAATGTGTTCTCTAGAAGAATTGACAGCTTATCAATTTCAGATAGTGTGCTCGTAGTCACGCGTGTTCCCTTACAACATTTCAAAGAAATTATTCCGCGCGAGGTGCATAAAGTTGAAGAACTCGCCACTCTCTATCTGCCTCCCCGTAAAAATGGGACTATTCCAAAGAATATGTTATATTCCACGGGAGTTCGTGAAGAGGAGAATCATGATTGGGATTGCATGATCCTCGATTCTGAAGAGGTATTTCCTACGAGACTACCTAGGTTCAATACCAAAAATATTCAGAGAATGCTACGAAAGCAAGTCAATATTCCTACTACCAAGAGACAGCTTCGTATAAGTTTGGGCCTCTGGTATGGGAGGAGTCCGCGTCCGTTACAGCAGAAGGATACAGACGCATATAAAGGTATTGGATTCATCAAAAGAAAATTCCTCCGGAAGGAAACTTGCCGGGCAATCACATGCATGGAGATTGAATCCGATGATGGTGATGCTGAAGAGACATACGAGGCTGAAGATTATGATGAACAACCCGTAGAAGCCGAGCCTGCACCAGAAGAGCTTGAAGATGGTGGACAGGCAGCCACAATGGATGAACTAAGAGAAGTCAACTTGGGAACTGAGGAGGATCCTCGCCCAACTTTCATTAGTTCTCTCCTACCCGAAGAACAGATAGAAGAAATAAAAGAACTTCTCTGTGAATTTAGGGACTGCTTTGCCTGGACATATGCTGAGATGCCCGGCTTATCCCCTGACGTAGCAGTTCACAGATTGGCCATCAAATCAGATGCAGCACCTATCAAACAAGCTCCGAGGAGGATGAGATTGGAGATTGAAGAACAGGTGATTGCTGAAACAAAGAAATTAATAGAGGCAGGCTTCATCCGAGAAGAAAAGTATGCCGATTGGATTGCCAATATCGTCCCAGTGAAGAAGAAGAACGGGCAAATTCGTGTCTGTATTGACTTTCGGGACCTTAACAAAGCATGCCCAAAAGACGATTTTCCACTCCCTGTATCCGAACTCCTGGTGGACAATACGTCAAACTACGACATGTTCTCCTTTATGGATGGATCGTCAGGATACAATCAAATCAAAATGGCGCCCGAAGATGAAAAGCATACATCGTTCAGGACGCCCATCGGGATTTTCTGCTACACAGTCATGCCATTCGGCCTGAAGAACGCTGGTGCTACCTACCAGCGGGCGATGACTCACATATTTGATGATTTGATACATCAGAAGGTCGAGTGCTATGTAGATGACCTTGTTGTCAAAAGTCTTGGCCGAAATGATCATTTAAAAGATCTCAGAATTGTATTTGAGAGAATCAGAAAGTTTGATCTGAAGATGAATCCTCTCAAATGTGCTTTTGGAGTCTCCTCCGGCAAATTCTTGGGGTATGTTGTTCGTCATCGAGGCATAGAGATCGACCCCAACAAAATTAAGGCAATCACGGAGATGCCACCACCAAGGAACCTTCGACAGCTTCGCTCGCTGCAAGGACAACTGGCTTTCATTCGAAGATTCATATCAAATCTATCGGGTAGGTGCCAGCCATTCTCTAAGCTAATGAAGAAAGATGTCCGTTTCAAATGGGACGCAGAATGCCAGGAAGCATTTGATAGTATCAAGAAATACCTGTTGAATCCGCCCATTCTAGCAGCGCCAATTCCGGGGAAGCCTCTTATACTGTATACAGCAGCACTAGAAGAGTCCCTCGGAGCACTATTGGCCCAGAATAATGAAGAAGGCAAAGAAAATGCGCTCTACTACATCAGTCGAAGGTTGATTGGAGCAGAGAGTCGTTATTCCCCAATTGAAAAGCATTGCCTGGCGCTAATTTTTGCAGTTCAGAAACTCCGCCACTATATGCTATCCCATAAAATCACATTGATATCAAAGATCGATCCGCTGAAGTTCTTGATGACAAGACCAGCGTTGACAGGTCGTTTAGCCAGATGGGCAGTATTATTATTGCAGTTTGAAATCATATACATGCCACAGAAGGCGGTGAAAGGACAGGCCTTGGCAGATTTCCTCGCTGCACACCCAATCCCGGCTGATTCTCCACTAAATGATGATTTGCCCGATGAGCAAATGATGCAGGTTGAGGAGAATGAAAGGCTACCATTCTGGGAAATGTACTTCGACGGAGCATCGTCGATTAGACCAGCCCGACCTCCAAATGTTGCAAGAGCCCGAGCCGGAATTGGCCTCATTTTTGTAGCACCCGAGGGAGGCATAATGAGATTTTCTTTCAGTTTGACTGAACCTCGGACTAATAATGAAGCCGAATACGAAGCTCTATTAGCAGGGTTGGAGATTGCGATCGATGTCAGAATCCAACATCTCCAAATCTTCGGTGATTCTCAACTTGTTGTAAATCAAGTGTTGGGAGTTTATAAAATCACCAAGTTTGAGTTGGCCTGTTATCATCGGCAAGTTCTTGAGCTTATGAAGCAAATCCCAGTTGTCAAACTAACTCAAGTTCCCCGAGGTCAAAATGCCAAAGCCGATTCTCTTGCCAAATTGGCTAAAGAAATGGCGAATATGGACGACGAATGGCCTATAATAATTATGGTGCACAATCGGCGGATCTTAGAGCCAGCATTATTACAATTCCCGCAGGCAGAGGGAATACCAAATTCAAGCCAGCAGGATGCAACTCCGGTTGATCCTCAATCTCCCAAATCAGTTGATCCTGAAGATCAGTTTGAAGAAAATCAAGTTCCTAAGAAAAGGCGCAAGGACAGTCAAGCTTCAGAATCATGGTGGCATTGCCTAGATGTCGAGGAAGAAGATGACTGGAGACTGCCTTTCATTGACTACTTTAAAGAAAGTAAATTACCAACAGACAAATCACTAGCTGCTCAAATCAGGAAGAGAGCGCTACGATATGCATTCGTCAACAACACATTGTATCAGCGTGCTTTCGATCAAATGTGGCTAAGATGCTTAGGGACTCGAGAAGCTGATAAGGTGGTTGCAGAAGTTCACGAAGGACTTTGTGGAGCGCACCAATCAGGTCCCAAGATGGCAATCAAAATTAAAAGAATGGGCTACTATTGGCCGACTATGGTCAGAGATTGTATCAATCATGCTAAGAGGTGCCATGAGTGCCAGATCCACGGTGATGTTATACACCAACCGCCAAATCCGCTGCACCCTACAATAGCATCCTGGCCATTTGAATGTTGGGGTACTGATATCATCGGGCCGATAGATCCGCCCTCATCGGCAGGACATCGCTTTATCTTGGCAGCAACCGACTACTTCTCAAAGTGGGCAGAAGCAGTCCCATTTAAGGAAGTTACGTCCGAGCATGTGATCAACTTCTTCACCCATAATGTCGTATACAGATTTGGTGTGCCACGCCGCATAATCTCAGACAACGGAACTGCTTTCAAGAGTACAAAAATCTATAAGTTCGTTGATCGACATAAAATTGATTGGCGGTACTCTTCCATTTACTATCCAAGAGCAAATGGCTTAGCTGAAGCCTTCAACAAAACACTGGTGAAATTGTTAAAGAAGATTCTCTCTAAGAACAAAAGAGAATGGCATACGAAAATGGCAGAAGCGCTATGGGCGTATCGTACAACTTACAAAACGCCAACCAAAGCCACTCCTTACTCTCTAGTATTTGGAGTTGAGGCCGTACTGCCACTAGAAGTTGAACTTCCATCTCTTCGAGTTGCTGTCCAGAATGAGCTGACTCAAGAACAAAATGCTCGTCTAAGAATGGAGGAGCTCGATGCACTCGATGAAATCAGGTTACAAGCTCAGCAGAACCTGGAGATCTATCGAGCAAGAATGACAAAATCTTTTGATCGAATGGTGCGTCCTCGATCATTTCAAGAAGGAGAATTGGTCCTGGTGCAGAGAAGGCCAATCATCCCGCACAGAAAAATTGGTGGCAAATTTGTTTCCAACTGGGAAGGACCTTTCGTCATAGAGAAGATATTTCAAGGAGGAGCTTATCAACTGATCGATCTGAATGGTCAAAGGCCCATGCCGCCGATCAACGGTCGATACCTGAAGAAATACTATTCATGAATTGCTCAAGCAGATGTCATGTTTAATACGCTATGTTTTCATACATGTTTATTAGCGTATATATTCTACATTTTGAAATTCTCTTATGTCATGAGAACGCATTTCAAAATTCTCCATTAGACTGGGGGCATTTTAAATATTTGTTCGGGTCGACATCGTGCTGCGTGCCGAGATCCCCAAACAAATATTTAAAATCTCAAAATTCCAATCCTATTCTGCTCTAAAATGTCCCTGCGAGACAGGGGGCATTTTAAATATTTATTCGGGTCGACATCGCGCTGCATGCCGAGATCCCCGAATAAATATTTAAAATTATCAATTCAAATGCTATTTTGTGCTAAAGAATACAAAGACTTCTTTTTAAAGCCTATGCAGGTGATCTCTCAAAGATTGACACAACACCTTCTCCAACAAAACCAAGACTCAAAAGTCAAGAAAGAGACTTTTGTGGCTACACACTCCTACAAAATTGAGCCGAAGAAGCTTGAAGCCTTTCGACAGCCTGAAGCTTAAGGTTCGAATGGGTGTAAAAGGTCGGATCCAACACGCCCAAATATGGCCGGATCGCTGGCAGCTCCGTCTACTCAACAAGCCATAAGAACGGCCGTAGTAGCGGAACCCCCACTTCGTCAACCCGTCAGTAGAGACTGTAGGAAGAACGAAGGCCAATTTGACTCGACAAGCCCAAGTGATCGTAGTCTGCAAAATTCTCCAAAATGACCGGAGAATCAAAGTTCCAGTGGCAGATGAGTCTCGAGCAACTACTGAATGTTCGTAGGCTCCAAAATCTACAACCACGAAGGATGACTCCAAATCTGTCAACTTCAGCAAAATCAGCATTGGGAAGCGCAATTCCCATAGCTCAAGTCTGAAGACTGAATGGGTGTAAGAGGTCGGATCCAACAAGCCCAAATATGGCCGGATCGCTGGCAGCTCCATCTACTCAACAAGCCATAAGAAAGGCCGCAGTAGAGGAACCCCCATTTCAGCAACCAGAGGACAAAGAGCTATCAAATTCTAGCTCTCCCGATCTGATGAACTCAAGTGATTCAGATTAAAGTCTTCTCAAGTGGTTAATGATCAAGATACTACCTACATTCGGTACCATCAACTGAATCCAGAACCTGCAAATCCTTCAATAAATCCGTAAAGCAAAAAGCGAGGATCGAAGGAATTTTTCTTCAACAAGTCCGTCAAAGCACAAAGCAAGGACCGAAGAAAACTATCTCAAAGTTCACAACAAAGCCTGAGGCTGAACTAAGAGGATTCTGTCATCAACAAGTCCGTTACGCACAAAGCTCCGGACCGATGATTTTTCGCCATCGACCTAATACAAACCTCAGGGTTTAGGTCATTGGCATCTACTCCTTCATCAAGCCCGCCAAAGCTAAAAGCATAGGGCCGGAGGTACAAAAATCACCTGACAAGTCACCAATGACAAATCAGGTAATTCTCCATCAATGTCCGCATCACAAAGCACAGGACGAAAAAAAAATCAGTATCTCAATCATTTATTGATAGATCCAAGAGATTCATGGAGAAAGAAAATCTTAGTGTGACATCCAACTGAAATTTTGGAGATCCACTGAAAGAAAATTGTAGTGTGACATCCAAGCAAATTTTTGGAGATCCACTAAATGGAAACCCTAGTGTGACATCTAGAACAAATATCTAGAGATTCACAGGGTCAATCAACATACAACAAACGTGACTCGCTCTAGACGCGTACCACATTTGTTGGGGGGCATTTGTTGACCTACACTCTACAGCCAAGAGTAGGAACACAAAAGAAATAAAAAAAACAAATCTCAAAATCATTACCTGTCAAAGCCACATCAAGATCCTCCGCAAATCCTGCCCGAAATCCCGCCGAATCGCTGTGCAGTCGGCGCCGTCCCGAGAATCCTGCGCGAATTCTGCGATCCCCTCCTCGATCGAGCCCCGTCCGCCTCTATAAAATGAAGCCGAACCCTCTGCTCCCTGGTTCGACTTCTCCCTCCGGGCTCTTCTCCCGCAAGCTCTCTCCCTCTCCCGATCTTACCCCTCCGACGCCGTTCGGCTACGCTCCTTCGGTCGACTTCCCCTTTCCAGCCGGATCGGAAGATCCGAAACTTTGATCGGAAGCAACTTACAGAGCTCGTTCGGCCGTGAAGTTAACTTTCTACCCTTCGTGCGCCTCTTCTCCTCCGTCCGACCTCACCCCTCCCGTCGCCTCCTCCGCACGACTCTGCTCCTTCGACGGCTTGCCCTCTCTGTTGGACCGGAAGTTCAACATTTTGATCGGAAGCTACAACGGGAGCTCACTGCCCGTGAAGGTAACTTTCTGCCCTCCGAGCGCTTCTTCGACCAAATCCCGTAAATTTAAAAAAAAAAAAAAATGATTTTTATATTAATTTTAATTAGTAGTAATTAATACTAATTAATCAAGCTAATTATAATTTAATTATTTTTTAATTATAGTTAATTAAAAATTGTTTCTAATTAATTATGATTAATTAAATTTAATCATAATTAATTAGGTTATTTTTAATTAATTATTATTAATTATGATTAATTATAATTAGTTAAATTTAATTATTATTAATTATAATTAATTAAGATTAGTAATAAAATATGCCTGCCCGTCCCTTACCTCGACGTCCGAGCCTTCACCGACCACCGCCGGTCTGCCGGTCCCGAAGGTATAACCCTCTGAACTCAGGCTTTCGTCCTCGACGTGTACGACGGACCGGAAAACCGCCTATACACGCCTTTATTGCGCGTGGTGGGATGGGACCTCGGTCCGACGCCTACGACGAGGCGAACAGTCGCCTCCCATGCTTTCTTACCTTGTCATGCGTGGCGAGTCAGTGGTCTACCCATGCACGCTTTTCTTAGCGTGGTGGGAAGGACAACTGGCGCGACACCTACGATAAGGTGAGCGAGCAACCTCCGCTCTTTTATCTCGACTAACTTGTCGGGCCGGCGGTCTACCTATGCACGCCTTTATTGAGCGTGGTAGGAGGGGCAACCGGTACGACACCTTTGTTGAGCTAAACGAGCAACCTTCGCCCTCTTATCTCGACTAACATGTCGGGTCGGCGGTCTACCTATGCACGCCTTTGTTGAGCGTGGTAGGAGGGGCAACCGGCACGACACCTGTGTTGAGGTAAGCGAGCGACCCACGCCTTCCTGTCTCGACATGCGTGTCGGACCGGCAAACCACCTAAGCACGCCTTTAGTGGCCGTGGTAGGAGGGAAACCGGTTCGACGCACACGATGAGGCCAGGCGAGCCTGGTGTACCCTTTTTCTTTGCGCGGCCGGAATCATTTATAAGTACCCCCGGGCGGGGGGAAAGCAACTGCCTTTCTTCTTGTAACAGGTACCGTCAAAGACCCCATACACGCCTTTATTGCGCGTGGTGGGAAGAAAAATCACGGCCGCGGTGTCCTCGAAAGAGGGCACCTACCATACACGCCTTTATTGCGCGTGGTGGGAAAGGCCCAGTTTTCTCGTAGTTTTCCCCTAAACGGGGGAGACGCCGGGAGGCTGCCGAAATTTCGGGTGAAGACGGACCGTACTTGGACTTGATTTGCACATCCAATGGACAAAAAAATGAGACTCATACTTGGACCTGTTTGAACTCAAAAAGAACAAAATGTTTGGACCAAATGAGAAAGAGCAGTTGACCTTTGAACTTGATTGAACACGAACAGAGGACTTGTGGACCTGAATCAGAACAAAACTCAAATGATTTCTAAATATCAATCCAAATGAAATTGAGCATGAGCTTGAACTTTGCAACAAACAATAATGAAATTTGGACTCAAAATTGGGTTAAATTGAATATGATTCAGTCATTTGAACTCAAGCAAAGATTTGAATTGAACAACAAGAAACTTGAACTTGCACGACGAGCAAGGACATGGACTGAACATTTAAACTTGAAGATTTGGACTGCAGGGGACACTTGAATTCGTACTCTGAGCTCGAACTATATAACATCAAGTGGGGGTTATGAACTCAATGAACTCAAATCCAAAGGAAGCTGAAAAATAACCTTGCACACTAAGCTCACGAAACTAATTCGAATTGGACATGGAAGGGTTCATACTTGAGTCAGACTCGACACCAATCAAATTACAACACCTACGGATGCATTCAATGTAACACACAACAAATGCAGATGCCCATGATTTACAATAAAAGGCTCATACGCATTCAACCTACGGCCTATAGCAAATACAATTGTCCAACCACCTGAGATTGGTGAAGGGTGGAAATGGCAAAATTGACGACGACTCCCCTACGAGTACTCCCAAGAGCTCGTAGTGGCTGCAACGGGTCCCTCCAATTAGGCACAAGCCACTTGTGGATAACAACAGTGAAAACCTCATAGGCACAACGAATCACTGTGGACACAAGTACAAATATCTCCTCTGACGAGCCTGACGATCGCCTGTTGATTGAGATGGCGATACGGGAGACCAATGATGGAGGAGCCGCCTTCATATAAACAAGTACAATCAACTATCATCCACCTGAGATCGATGAAAGGTGGAGATGGCAAAGTTGACAACAACTCCCCTACGAATACTCCTACGAGCTCGTAGTGGCTACAACCGGTGTCCTTCCTACATATACTGTTGGAATCTCCTACGACAGTTCCTACAAACGCCTGTTGATTGAGAAGGCAATACGGGAGACCAACAATCAAAGATCCGTCCTTACAGACAAGTGCAATCTCAGCAAATCCCACCTGAGATTGGTGAAAGGTGAATGTGATGCAAGAAACGAGGGTCTCCTATGAACATTCCTAGGAGCTCGTAGCAAACACAACGATCTCTACAGACAAATACGAGCCGCTTGTGGATAACAACAGTGGATATATCGTATGTACGACGAACCATTGTGGGCACAAGCGCAGTGTCACCTACAACAACGGTGATTAAGATCTACAAGCACGTCGGGTACAAAGATAGCTCGATGTACGAAAAAGAACACCTCTTGCATAATGGAAGAGATGTTTGAACATATCCGAGCTAAACTTCTCGATGTTCCAAAATCCCTGAATTCAAGAGGAAAACAGTTCTGGTATCCACAAATATCAGAAATAACAAGTCCACTACACTGACGATCTCAAAGGGAGTTCTCTTCAAAGCAACGAACTTCGAAGTCCAAAAAGGAATCAACCCCCGGTGATTGAGAAAGGGGGAGGGGGTCAACATCAAGACCAAATCGCCACCGGATCTGCAACCTCCGTACAAGCAGACAGAAGGCGTCTATTCCAAGAATACCCCCGCACGTGCACAATAGTTTGTATACACATAGGCACACTAAAAGGGGAAAATACAATCTCAACCCGCATGGGCCCCGGCGAGCGTGTTATTGGTACACACGTGACGTCTAGGGATGCTGCGCGGGTTGACAAGTGAATTCAAATTCGAACCCGATCCTTCTATACGGATCAATAGGAGTCGACAGGGTTTGAACCATTAAGCAAATATATGGTCGTGACGACCAGAACATTTGTTTTAATACATTTATATTAGGCCTTCAAAGCCTAAAATCAAATGAATTCACTAATAAAGGCTCAAAGCCTATAAAACCCGATCCTCTGTCGACAGCCCGACAGAGTTGACAAGGTTCAAGCCTTAAATGGAAATGACCCCAACACCCCGATGATGGCCGTGTTGAACGAATATCTCAACTGGAGGGGTTCACAAATATTTCCAAATACCTCCCATAAGTCCACCCAAAATCCCAACTCCAAAATCCCAAAATTCCAAAAATATTTAAAAATGAAATAAATCCATCAACGCACTTAAAGCAAAAATCATTCGCCCTCCGCAAAAGTTTGTCGAGGCGGACAAATATGAAATATTACTTCAGCTCACAAAGAGCGAAATGCCTAGTCGAAAATATCACTAGGATCCATTCTCAAACAATCTCTTGCCAATAAGGACGTGGTACGTGTCCTCTAACCGGCAGTTTCGCCGCCAAATGGCACTGCAGGTAAACGGTTATGACCCGGGGCCCTCTGAACCGAGTGGTTTTGCCGCCAAATGGCACCACAGATAGCGGTTATGGCCAGAGCCAATACGCTCCTTAATGGCGTTAAATCCTTGAGATATGAATCAATAGGATATGATCGATAGGGCACAAAGCCCTCTGTTAGCTAAGGTGGATTCAAATTTGTCCCCTTAGACAAACATCCAACCCCGGTCTACAAGGTCCCCTTGGACGAAGCAACCCATGGCTGCCGACAAGGATCCTTCTGTCAGGTTGGGTCGACTACCTCCTCTGACTAAGTAGACCAGGGACCACGATGGCCCGGGACGACGGAACCATGGGATCTTGATCGGGTCTATCATCCATTCCCACACCATCCGCTTTAAGTGCACGATGGTGAAATTTCTATTTTTAAATATCAAATTTCAACTCTTCAAATCTTCCAATACTCCGAATTCTCAAATTATCCAGACTTTCCAAATACCCAAATTTAAACCCAATTTTCAATCTCATTGCTGCTACTATATGCCAGATAACACGTATTCTCTATACGTATCTGATTGACGACTAGCCTTAATCGAAAGTTCTCTCTCGTGATCGGGAGGGGTAATTAACTATAGGGGCTTGCGCCTATAGGAAACCAGAACTCAGATCATAAAGTCCTCACAAAATGAGGGCGAAATCTCTGGGTAGTGTCTTATCTACAAACCCATCTGCCTTCCAAAATTTACCTCGGAACTTAGTTCGTTAAAACTCCCTCGCCGAAAAAGAAAAGCGATCGGAGGCCGGGGCCGAATTTTCGGAGCCCACAATTGCCAAAAAAGTAATGCGTCAATGCCTCCCGTATTCCCGCAAGTGGCTCTAAATTGTGGCAGATGTTGCTTGGGATTGTTGTTACCATTGAAGGTATTAAACTTTGGAATAGACTACCCTTTTGGATAGGACACTGACCATATTGTGCATTACAGAAAAAACTCGTATTTCTGGCAACCTAAATCCACCAAAAAATAAGAAATTCCGTCAAAAATTTTGCATTTCAGGCGGATTGCCGATGGAAATTTGGTCAACGATAAAATGAGCGTTGAAAACTGAGTTCAAATAAGCTTAGAGTTAATTTCCCAAGTTCCAGGTCCACATCCTTGAGTGCTTTGAGATCTCAAATTGACATCAAAATCCATAGCTTATCAGATGAATTTTTTGGTGACATATTGATTTAGGCAAGCTAGTTGTCACTTTGGTATTGCTGCAATTTTTTTCCTTCTCATTAAGCTATGTTGATGCTTCAGTTTCCCCCTTGGTGGCTGTTCCTTCAGTCCCTGTTTGTTGCATTTTTTAGGAGCTCCTATTGGTTGGATGTGAGGTGTTTTAACTACCTGCAATTATTGCTCTTTTTTCCTATAAATAGGGGTCAGTTTCCACAGTTTTGAGTATGTGACTAATTTTTGAAATGTAACTTGTAGATTTTATTCTAGCTTGTAAACTAGCCTCCTTTTCCCTTTCCCTCTTCTATTTCGTCTTGGTTTTCTACCTCTTCTTCTCTATTCATGGTTCCCGCCCCATTTGTATCCTTCTTCTTTTAATATTTATAACTTGTATGGTGTTATGTCCTATGAAAATGTTGCTTTCATATTTACAAGTTGAAGTTGTTAAATGTGTCTCTTTATAATACTATTATTGGTTTGTCTAAATTGTAAGAGAATGAAGACTTTTTATTTTTTTTGCACAAATTTGGTATCATAGCTTTGATTTTTTGTGAGTTTTCATTTTTTTTCTTTAGAATAAATTTAAAAAATGTAAACAATCATCCAAAAGCCAAAGTTTCAAGTCATGATGTAAAGGCGTCTCACAATGAATTTGATCCTACAAATTTAGAAAGTCCGTCTTCTATGCCAACTATTCCAAAAGAGGAAATTAAAACAACAAGTTGGATTTCTCCACAAGGATGTTCTACTAATCCACTTCAGAATGAACTTTACAAAATACAAGAGAAAATATATTTATGTGCAGAATGATATAAAAATAGAAAGCGTCTACATCAAGCCATGTTTAAAAAAGAAAAAGAGATGATCGAAATGAAGTATGTAGCTTTAATTCAAGAATTAGATATGGCTCAATCAACACATGATGGAGGTTCTGAAACTATCTCATCAGGGGATGAGATTTCTCCACTTGGGGAGAATTGATGTAGGCAAGCTAGCTGTCCCTTCGATCTTGCTGCAGTTTTTTCCCTACTCATTAAACTGCGTTGATGCTTCGGTTTTCCCCCCCTTAGTGCTTTGATTTCCCCCTTAACAGCTATTACTGTTTGCTGCAGTATTGAGGTGTTCCTACCATGGTTTAAAATTGCGCAATATGAGGCTCGCCTTGAGGTCCGCCTTTGTGCAATTCCAGTAAAAAACACCTCGATGCTTAAGCCTCGAGTTTTTTTTATGAGGTTTGCGCCTCAACTTGATTGAGGCCTTGAGGCCCGCCTCGCCTCACTGGCATGAGGCTTACGCCTCACGGTATATATATTAAAACTTACATAAATCTTGAAGTAAATGCTTGACATTGGACTCTATAGGAGAGAAGGGGAGAGAGCAGTCCATCATAATGATGATTCAAATGAAGAACCCCTTAATGATGTCAGTGCTGATGACTTATGAGTTCTTATGTGATATGTCATTGCTATTTTTTTTTTTTGGAAATTTGAATTATATGTTAATGAAAAGAATACTTGGATTTTGGAAAGATAGAATTTTGAGTTGAACTATATTTCATGTTGTCTTATTATTGGGATATTTTGATTTCACTTCATATCTTATTCTTTTTTATGTTTTATATTATTCACTCATTGGTATATAAAAAAATTATCATTTTATGTTTACGCAATCTTTTGATTTTGAGGCTTACGCCTCAAAACGCCTTGAGGCCTACGTCTCGCCTTACGAATGAAAAACGCCTCAATACCCAAATATGCAATTTTAAACATTGGTTCCTATTGGTTGGATGTGAGGTGCTTTAAATACATGCATTTATTGCTCTTTTTCCCTTTTTTCCTATAAATAGGGGTTGGTTTCCACTACTTTGAGTGTGTGTGACTAATTTTTGAAAAGTAACTTGTGGGTTTTATTCTAACTTGCGAGCTAGCCTCTTTTCCCCTTTCCTTCTTCTATTTCGTCTCGGTTTTCTACATCTTCTTCTCTATCAACGGTTCCCGCCCCATATGTAATTATTCTCTTAATATTTATAAGTTGTATTATATTATGTCCTATGGAAGTGTTGTTTTCTTGTTTACAAGTTGAACTTGCTAAATGTGTCTCTTTATAATAGTATTGTTGGTTCTATCTATGTTTATCTAAATTGTAAGGGTAGGAAGACATTTTATTTTTTTCTGCAAAAATCTTTTTGCACCACATATAATATGATAAAATCCAAAGTGCGAATATTGACACTTTCACAGCAAGAATATTACAAACTTTAGTCATATCTAAACATTTTTATAAACTATTAGTGTGATCATGATCTGTTGGGCTACCAAAGATCAAGAGTGGCCTGCCCTTACAAATAATCTTGACTAGAAAAGAAAAATGATTGATTCATTATAAATTACAAATGCATCTCTAATAGTAATAGCTTCAAGATGCATAAAAAAAAAAGTTGAAACAAATTAAATTCTTTAACAGACCTGTATTTTCACAATTCGGTCCCTGATTTTTAGAAATTCCTTGCGGCTCTTCCAGCCTCGATACTTTTTTTGTATTTTAATGGCAGAAATATGTAAATACTCATTGAAGTGCCCTGTCTTGTGAATCCTCTTATTTAGAGGAGACAGCATAACTTCATAAGCAATATCAGATTTTTTGGCATTTTTTGTCAACTGTAGTTGGCGGAATGATTGAGCCCTGAAGGCAGCATGAATTTGTGCTGCAGCAAGAGCAGAATTCCTAACAGCAGCAAGTGATTCTCTCAGGGGAATCTGTTCGCTTTCAACATCAAAGGAACAGATATTTTGCACTTCTGCAGATTCAATAGCTTCTTCTGCAGCAAGACTTGCAGAGACACTACCCATCACATTTTCTGCTATGGACATTGAAGTTAGATGGCTAGTCAAATCTGCTTCAGCCAAGTACGCAGCAATTCCTTTATGCCCCCTGCTTGAAGCTAAATCAGCAGCTGTTTCTCCCACAGGACATTTAGATGTCGGATCTTCAATGGCTCCAGGGTAAGCACCGAGCTTCAGAAGGGTAACAACGGTCTGTTCTCTGAGCAGTCAAGTATGGGAAGTCAAGAATAAATTGTATTTTAAACTTAAGAAAAAATTAAGATATAGATGAAAGCTGACACTACATGAGATTCTGTTGAGCTGATGCAAAATAATATTGAATAATACTGATGTTTAATTGAAATTTAAAAAATGGAATAAATATAAAACCAATTGTACATAACTTAAACAGTGCTAAATTAGTGAACTTCTTCAACATTTATAATATCTTCATAAAGATACATAGTAACAAATTCAGCATAAGTTCAATTTACTTTAACTGTGCCTCAGAAAAAGGTAGCAACCTTTTGCCGGGGCTTTTTTATTTCTTCATCCATCGAACAAGGAAACTAGGGACAACTCTGAACCAATAAATTCTTCCAAACCCCAAACTGAACCAACTATCCACCCGACCCCAAAAACTCCCATGTGCCCCTACTTTTAATTTGTTTGCAATTCAACCCCGGTCTGAGACTTTTAGCTTTTCATTCTAGAATTATGTAACATGAAAATTACCATAGTACCTCTCAATACTGAGAAGGCAGGCCTAGCAAAGTCTATCTATCAGCATAATGCAGCATCAATCTATTTCTTTCTTTTTTTCTTCTTCTTTTTTTTTTGGTAGTGAAAATGCACCCTAAGTACTATGTGTGTGAATGCACGCTGGGAGCAAGATACTAGGTCAAATGCTGAGAGAGTTTTGGGATTCTAGGACAACTTCTCAAAAGTCAAATTATATTAACAGATAAGATACTGCCCAAAGATTTTTGATGTAGGACTACAATGCTTAAAGTGATATGAAAAGAACTCGCACTATTTCTTGATAAAAAACAATTATGATTAGAACTATTAGCAAATTAAAATGACAAAATAAAATGTAAGAACGGTTACTTCCGTTTAGGCCAAGTTGCACAATAAGCGCTTGAAGTATCAAAACAACAACGAGATTCAACAACATGCAAATGGAATAGCTTTCAACAAAATCTCTAATCTAACAATAAGATTAGAAGCATCGAAAGTACACTCAATCCTACGTTTACTAAGTTTTGGGCAACGGCCAAACAAAACCCTACGTTTACTAAACTTAGGCAAAGGTGAAGCACGGCTCATTGTAAATCGTCATCACCTACAAGATTAGGGGATTAGGAAAATAATTAAAAGGGGAAGAAGTCCACCCTTGTCGTGGTTTACCTAGAGAGAGAGACGTTTCTCTCAAGAGTTGAGCTGTTGAAGGCTATCGTCATTATATTCCTTGAAATCTCAACTAGAGGAAGAAATTCTCTCAAGACTTGATGTGTTGAAGACGATGGTTGCTACTTCCTTGAAGGTTCCTATGGAGAGAGGAACTCATCTTGCAAATTCCAAAGGGAAAGAGGGGAAGAGATGGTCGGCCATAGGCGGGGAGCCACATGTTGGCATTAGGGTTAGGTGAGAGGAGGAGAATAATCAAAATCTGAAGTTTGAATTTTAGATTTGAGTGTGGAAGATTTAGGGGTTTGAAATTTGAAATTATTTCAAAGAGAGAGGGAGAATTAATGGCAAGGAGAGAGGGGATTGGGAGCAAGATAGGGGGCGGGTAAGAGAGAGGGATTGACGGCTATAATGAGATAGGGAGAGATTTTGGGGAGGGATTTGGGTTACTTAATTTGAGATTTAGGTAAAAGGAAAGAACTAATTAAATCTCCTTTAATTTGAAATTCAAAACGGGGTTTAATTAACTTTTCTAAAATATGTTTCCTAAATTAGGAAAGGATTCCAAATTCAAATAAGTTTGAATTTGAAATTAAATCTTCCCAAATTAAGAGTGGATGCTTATGGGAGGTAATCAAGAGGGAATTTGAACTTGGAGAAAGGGGAGGAGTTTAATGAGGTCTTTAATGCTTACTTAAATTATTGAATTAAGTTTGAAAAGAAATATCTCTTCCCATCTTAATTTATAATTTAAATATGAAGGGATTTAGTAGGTTTCCTAAAATAGGATTTCATAAATTAGGCAACTATTTCAAATTCAAATAAATTTGAATTTAATCATAAATAGAGTTACCAAAATCATGAAATCTAATTTAGGAAAGGCGAGGTGGCACGTAGGGAGGGGAAAGAAGCCAAGGTGGCCGGCGGTGGGTGGGTTTGGCCGTGGGGAGGGGATGGGGTGGGGAACCTAGGCGGCGGGTGGTCGTGGGGCTAGATAGCCGGCGGCTTAGGGGTCCAAGAGAACTCTTAGCCGCCGGCTATGGGATGAAGAAAGGGTGACAACGAGATAAAGAAGAAGAACCACGAACCCGGCCGTCTCTAAGGTTGGTGGGTGATCCAAATTCCCTCTCCTAGGGATTCACCGCTTAAACACTCTCAAGATCTCACAAGAACTTAACCAATGAAAATTTTTTTTGATCATTCATTCATTAACTTTATATGAACCTAAGGGCTATAAATAGCCTCGTTAAAAAAGGACTCACAGATAAAAGATGACATTGCCCTTAGGGCTTACATACGACTTCCCTTAAGTAAGGGGATAAAAATGGAAAAACAAAACAAATATAACATAAATAACAAAAAACATAATAAAACAAATACATTAAATAACTCAAAATACATCGACGCAATCGTGGCCGTAGATCGACGACCACGCTTCAAATATAAGTTCCCTGCTCTAATGTCCCCATCAATTTTACTCCAATTTTGCAAGGATTTCAAAATCTAATTTTAGGTTTCTCATTGGCGCAAGCCTCTATAGTTAATTATTCCTCCCAATGGTAGAGAGAACTTTTGATTTAGGATGGTTGTTAGAGGCTAAATGTTTAAAGTAAATTAGAACAATGATTTTAGATTGAAAAAATGCACCGTCCTTAGCTTAAACTAGATGGTGGAAAAATGATAACGAATCCAATCAAGATTCCATTTGATGAGGTCATCGATAGGAGATTTCGGCGCGCTTATCAGAGACGACCACGGAGATCGACGGCCGAGATTGCTAGCCTTTATTTTTGATCTCATTTGTATTTTCAGTTTTCATTTTATGATTGTATTTTCGTAGTTTCCCATTTTACCCCTGAGGGTAATAGTTGCTTGTGTAGCCCCAAGGGGCATTTTAGACTTTGCGCATTTTTTCTGTTGGGCCTATTTATATGGCCATTGTATCTTGTATTGGGATTATTGAAATATTGAATGAAAAGTTTTCTCTTGTGATCTCTTTGTGAGTTCCAACCATGATCTCTTAGTGAGTTCTACCCGAGTTTCATGCGATCGTCGTATTCTCTAGCCAATCTACTACAAGCCAAGATTCAATCGGTGAAGGAGTTAAATTCGTGTAAGCCCCTTCTCCCCTTGGAATTTGTTTTCTCTCCTAACCCAACCACCGGCCACTCACATCCCGCCGGCTCCCCACCTTGCCGCCGGGCCAGCTTTTCCCCCCCACCACCACCTCTTCCCACCGGCCCTAGTCAAGCCCCAATGAAATTTGATTTTCAAATTTCAAAAATTTCTAAAATAGGAAATTCTATTTTTGGAAAGTTTTGAATAAGTTCAAATAAAAAATAAATTTTTCATTGGACTTATTATAAAACTATCCTAGTCATCAAATCCTATTTAGAATCCTCCCCCTCTCTCTCCCTATGGCTCTCTCTCTCTAGCATTGCCGCCGGCCTCCCCTATTGGAAACCCCTTGATTACTCAATTATTTCCCCCTCTTAATTCTAATTTAAAATTCAAATTAGAATTTATTTCTCCTCCTTTTTTCCTTCTAAAACTGAAACAAATTTCAGTTTTTCCTTCTCCTCCTCTTCCCCTCTACCGCCGGCCCCCTTTTTTCTCTCCCCTAATTGATAATTTCAATTAATGTCATCATTGCATTAATTGAAATTTTCAAATCCCAAATATTTCCCCCCTAATTTCACTAAAACTGAGATCAAAATTCAGTTTCCTCTCATACAACCCGCCCCTCTCCTTTGCCCTACCGCCGGCTCTCCTCCCTCTTGCCAAACCGCCGGCTCACCCCTCCTCCTTGGGGAGATTTTGCTTGCGGCGACTTTCCGGATCCAATCCAAGGATGCATGGACGAGCACGAGTGGAATTACGGCTTTGAGTACGACGACAACGGAAGGGTCGACATCCTCCGTTCCCAATTCTTCGACGTCGGATTTGATTTCGACGATACCGTCGAAGATTATCTAGCCCGCATCGTGCCGACGCTCATAGAATCAATTGACGAACACTTTTCCGTCTATACTTGGCTTATCGAAGGTCGATCTACCGTGCCTCCTCCACCTCCGAGATCTTCTTCCATGGCGACGTTCGTTGGCGCTTCCATCTTAGTGGCAACCTCCTTGCTCGCTTGGACAATCTTCCGCCGCTCAACTTAGTCTTCGTAGGAAGAGAGTGCAAACGGTCCCAAAGTATGAACAACTTGGTATTAATCTTGGGAATCTTATTTACTAGCTTTGGTTTTACGTTTTCTTTTGCAATTGCTTAAAAGATTTGGCTCTCTTATTGTCGTTTCTTTGCCTAACATTTTGAACACCGTGACTTACTTATGATTGACTTAACTTTGATGCAAGATTGAGTAATTTGTAAAGCTGAAATTTAATTTTCTTTAACAATCATTGTGTAACTCACTTTGCATCACATCACCATTGTCTTGTCATCCCAAGTTATCATGGATCATGGTCTACATAGTCAAAGGAGACAGTCAACCCAACTTAATCAAACTCTCATTATCCACAATCTTGGGTTGCATCATCAAGAAAATCTTATAGACTTGAGATAAATTTAAGTTGACCTTAGTTTAAAAAGATTTTATGCCCTATCAAGTGCAACATATGATTCACAACTCAATTTTTTTGCCTTTGGGGAACTTGTGAGCCCTAGCAGAAGGTTCAACGAGCTTGACTGTAGCAGCAACTAATCTGCCATAGTAAAATTAATTTTTTCCAAAATTCCATGTCATGGAAGGGTAAATTGACAAATTGATGGTAGGTATAATAATTTATATAATTAATAAATTATATTAATAATAACCTAACCTTATTTTTATTCTACTCATCCTTATCCCTTATTAATCCCATGATATAGATATAAGCGAAAATGTGGTGTTCGAATAGCTTAATTAGGTAAGGAAATAAGGGTAGAAGATAAGGAAAGAAAAAAAAATGAAAGAAAAGATGAAGAGAAGAAGAAGAAAAAATGGAGGAGACGAAGAGAAGCTCGATGCATGAAACAAAGAAGAAAATAAGGTGGGATGAAAGAAATGATCAAGAAGAGGAACTAGCATATGCACAGGAGTAAATATAACACTAAATTAAAGCGAAGGAAAAAAAAATCTCAGTTGAACACCAATATGACTGAAATAAATATTCAAAGGGGCACGATGATGCAGATGATATAGAATAACATTGCTACAACCCTGCTCATGCCCCTCCCATTACCAACAAGCCATATGCGGCACTCTCGCTATGCCAACCAACCTAGTACGCCAAGCTTCCTAAGTGCAGAGTGCTCTAGAGTCAGAAGGTGAGGAAGCATATATGAGCCCGTGGTGGGCTCGAAACTCATTAATGAGAAAACTAAAGCCACTATAACTTCAGAACAAGCAGAGAAGTTAGTGGAAAAGGGTCTCTCGTACCTATTTGAGTATGGTTAACTGTGGTACAAAAAGTGTTATACATTCAACGACAATAATAACCCTAAATAGCTCTTTGTTCAGTTCAAAGCAACTTGTAACAATACTAGTGGTGTTGATGTTATGCTCGTTGGCTAATTTGTTAGTCATGTGACCTTTATTGCATTTGAATAGCATGCAGAACTCCATGATGATTCTATGAAAATATTTGCAGAAATTAGAAACTACATTTGTGAAAACATTAACCAGCACAATTTAAAAGACCACCATTGTCGACCTCGCCTTAGAGAAGGGAAGAAGGAACCTGTCAGTGACCAACTATATAACTCTTTGGAGCAATTCGAGCATAAAATATGAGCAACAACTAGAAAAGGGCATATTATTCAACTTATAATAGAAAACATCATCGATGAGATGCTACCATTTTTATACATTACACTACTATATTTCAACAACTACTGGACAACATGGCAAAAACATGTCCAAGTTTGAGGCCACTTATGACAATTTAAAGAAGGCAAAGTTATGAATACTAGAAAGGGTGGTGAATCCTACTCTACTTCCTCTTTCAAAGTTGACAAGGAAAAGCAAGTAGCTTATAACATTAATGAGGGAAGATAACATGTTTATGAATATGACAGGAAAACAATTAATCAACTTCAATCCTCAATCAAGATCAGTGTTGGGAGGAAATAATAAGGCTTGATTCCTAGCACAGGGGAGCATTCAAAACAAATGGCAGGAACCAATAATTGAATACTCCCATCCTTTAAGAAAAATATGAATAAAGAATATTCCTTCAAGAAGAAAAGTGTAGTTGAATAATTATGATAAGCACTTACATGAAGTTTGAATTGATAGAATCCAAAAGCCCGAAAGAGGCAAATCAAACTGACAACTCCAATTATTGCCCATATCGCAAGGTAATTAGCCACCCTATCAAAGATTATTACATATTCAAAGATTGTTACATACTCAAAGATTGGTTTGAAAGAAAGTAAATAAAAGGATTTCACACTATCAAATGATGTTTTGATTCACCTAAATAAAGAATATACAAGTGATTATCTCTTTTTTTTTTTCTAAACACAAATCAAAGAAGAAACAAAAGAGAAATTAGTGCAAAATGAATAATAGGAGACTATGATCTTAAAGAAAATCTCGAAAATGTTAACCTAAGGATAAGAAGCAAAACTCAGCTCAAATTTCAACCCAAATTCCAGGAAATCAGCAGAAATCCCGTATACGTACCGATTCGGCGCCGGTTCATTCATTTCTCCGTAATACCTGCACGAAACCGGCCTCGATCGCAGCTCTTTTGGCGTCGTTAAATACCAAGCGAAACAGAGCATTCGGCTCTCTGCTTCTCCTCCCGAAATCCACGAATCCTTGCATTCGACCTCCTCTGCCTCTAAGCCGACCGAAAGCTCCCGATCGAAAATCCGAAGCCAGACTTTCCACGATCTCCTTCTTCCCGCATCTCTTCCTCCCGAGCTCCTCCCTCTCCAAACCGTTGGTCTTCACCCATGGCCTTCCCGAGCTCCATCCGACCTCGATAGAGCCGACGCCCGAGCTTCTACCTTCCGATCCTTGCTCGATCGCATCGTAACTGCAAGCAGAGAGAGAGAGAGAGATAGAGAGATAGAGAGAGAGAGAGATCCTTTCTCATACCTCCTCTCCAAGCCGAGACCTCCGATCGCTGCTTCCGATTCCACCCTAGCCGACGCGACCCCGCTCCTGTGATCCAATCCCCAAACCGAGAGCTCTCCCACAAGAGCTTGTCGGCTGTGAAGGTAGATCCCTCCCTTTCACGCTCTGTTTCAGCCAAATCCCGAAAGCTCCCAAACCAGAGAGAAGGGAGGGAGGGGTGTTTAATTAATTTTAATTAAAAATAATTTTAATTATAATTATTTTAACTAATTATGTTTATCACAATTAATAATATTTAATTTTAATTAAATAGTTATAATTAGTTTTAATTAATTATGACTAATTTTAATTAGAATTAATTTTAATTAATAATTTTTAATTATTATTAATTATTAATTAATTAATTATCATTCATTAAAATTAATTAATATGAATTAATTATAATTAATCATTTCTAATTAATTTTACTAAATATAACTAATTATTTTAATTAATTATAATTAATTATAAGTAAATATAATTAATTAAGGATAATTATAATTAATTATAATTGCCTCACTTTTACCTCGATCCACATGTCAACCCCGCGCAAGTATAACCATTCTAAACCCTAAAACTCTGAGAACCCGATTTCTACGCATGCGTCGAGACAAAACGACCACCTATACACATTTTTCTTAGCGTGGTGAAAGGAAGTGCGTCACGACGCTTGCGACGAAGCGGGTAATCACCTAAAGTCCCTTCTTCAGAGTTCGTGGCGCACCGGAAAATCGCCTATACACGCTTTTCTTAGCGTGGTGGGATGGGAACCCTCTGCGATACATATGATGAAGTTGGGATACCCATAAGTACCCGCTTGCGGGGAAATAACTTTTTTTTTTCTTTGCAACCGGTACCGAAGGCCCATACACGCTTTTCTTAGCGTAGTGAGGGATAAAAAAAATACACGGCCACGGTGTGCTCGTCCGAGAACACCTACCATACACGCTTTTCTTAGCGTGGTGGGAAAGGCCCAGTTCCCGTATTTTGCCCCTAAACGGGGGAGACGCCAGAAGGCTGCCAAAATTTCGGGTGAACGCCAAACTACACTTGGACATGATTGAACATATTTGAACAACAGAGGACATTGGCATCAAACTTGAACCCGAATATGCAATGAATTCAAATAAATTAAATCCAAACTTAAACCAAATGAACTCAAAGTTGAATCAAATGATGAAAACTTGTAAGATTGGACTTATAAGCTTGAACTTATGTTTTGAACTCAATCTTGAACTCAAATGAACTAAATACTGTTGACATAAACTCGAACTTGGACTTTACAAGATCATAGGAGACTTTGATTTGGGACTTGAACTTGAACAATTTGAGTAAGGACTTGAGCTTGCTAGTTGAACATTTGGACACAAAATGATTAACAAAATACTTGAATCCAAATGAAATAAGTTCAGACTTGAACTTGATTGGAATACTAAGTGAATATAACAGAAATCTTTTGGGCTCTAACCCAAATGAACAAGGGACTTATATTGAAACTTCGCCGGACTTGAGCAAACTATGAATGACATGAACTTGATTGAATCAAGTAAGAATCATATGAATTTACAATTTGGACAACAGGGGACTCAGCTTCAAGCAAATGAAAGCTTCAAATGTGTATCATAATCCATACATAAACCTATAACGAGTGAAAACTAAAATGCAAACAAGGACTTGTGACATGCGGCGTAAGTCATACATGAATGATGAGCAATCAATAATATACCCAACAAGCCATTTGGATGCATGCAATTAGAAGCTTGTGATGGATATGATGACATGTTATTTATCATATATGCTCACAAGTAAAACAAGAGAGTTGTGAAGAAAATAATCTCCTTGGTACCAAGCAATCATTAATTGACAAACACATGTGACAATCTCTTGTGAATATTAAGAGACATGCGACAAATACAAGCACTAACCATGTAGTAGGAGGCAATAACTGATACATCTTCCTTGCGAGCAATGTCAAAATACAAGCAAAAGTATTCAACCCTTGCAAGCAATGGTGATCAACATATGATGGATGTAGATATATGTTGGCAATGATGGAAGACTCTTTCATATGCCTACAGTCGTCCACCTACAAGTGAAAAAGAGCATCATATGTGGAGAGGTTGACAATGAAATGCGACTCGCCTATGGTATATGAATACATTATTCTATTGCAAATGAAAGAGTCTAATGATGCTGTGAGAGACTTATCACAAATTCAACATTCTCAGTGCAATATATATGAATGTTAGGATACTCCTACGATCAACAAACAGTCTGGTGCTAAGCAAATACCTCAAGCAATAGAGGAGCTCCAATATATGCAAAGATCTATCCATAAGCGGTGCAGTGATATGATCATGAGTAAAGTTTGGAGATCTAAACATCTCTATAAAGCATGAAGAGTGTGCAATGCTTGCAATGCAACATCCATAAAGACAGATGGCCCAAAAGATCTGCAATACATACAAGTCCAGGAATACAGATGTGAGCACCATATACCATCTGTTGGTAGATGTAGAAAGACTTCAGTCAGTATCCTGTAGTCAATTTCAGCCTGCAAATGAAGACATCTACCTACCTACAAGCAACGCTAGAAGAATTGCAACAAATACAACAATCTTCTTGCAAACAGAGATCAAATTGAAAGGATAACCACATGCTTACAATCAATCAATAGCATAGAGTTCTCAAGGAATTTTGGGAGATCTTCAAGCTAGTCAGAATGCAAAGGAATGTGAAGGGGACTTAATAGATGAAACAATTGTTTTATAACACTCAAGCAATCTACATCAACATACAAACAAGCACATTAATCTACATGCCAGCAAAGATAAAAGATCTGCAATACATACAAGCTTTCTACAAAGATAGATGTATGTGCCATATGCCAGTTATGGGAAGATGTAGAAAGACTTCAGTAAATACAGTATTCTGAAGTCAATTCCAATCTGTGAAGGAATACATCTATCTGTCTACTTTTAACAATGGCTGATGTACTACATGAACTAAATACCACAACAAAGTACATGAAGAATATGATAAATACAAGCTCCCACAAGCTTCTGCTAGCGCCCCACTACGAATATTACATACAATCTACGAATAAATGCCATCGGATCCACAACATTCATGCAAACGGACAGAAGACGTTTACAAATATTTTAAAATACCCCCACATGTGCACCGTAGTTTGTATACACATAGGTACACTAGGGATAAATGCAATTACAAAACCAGCAAGGGCCCCGGCGAGCGTGTTATTGGTACCCACGTGATGCCTAGGGATGATCTGCGGGTCAATAAGTGAATTCAAGTTTGAACCCGATTCTTATATGCAGATCAATAGGAGTCGACAGAGTTCGAACCTTCAAACAAACACACGGTTGTGGCAACTGATGTATTTATTTTAATACATTCATATTAGGCCTTCAAGGCATTCAATCAAGAGAATTCACTAATAAAGACACAAAGCCTATGAAACCTGATTCCCTATCGGCAGGTTGATAGGGTTGACAATGTTTAGTCAATGAATGACTTCGCCACCCCGATGATGACCGTGTTGAACGAAGATCTCAACTGGAGGGGTTTACAAACATCTTCAAGTGCCTCCTAAATTTCCAAATTCTCATCAAAACTCCACAAAGATTTCCCAAAATTACAGAAAATCCAAAAATCAAAATATTTAAAATTAAAATAAATCCATCAAATCACTTAAAGTAAAAAATTCATCCACCTTCCGCAACAATTTGCCGAGGTGGACAAATCTGAAAATTACTTCAGCTCACAAAGAGCTAATGCCTAGTCGAAAATATCACTAGGATCCATTCTCAAACAGTCTCCTGCCAGTAAGGACGTGGTGCGTGTCCTCTAACCGGCGGTTTGCCGCCAAATGACACCGCAGGATAAACGGTTATGACCCGGGGCCCTCTGAACCGAGTGGTTTTGCCGCCAAATGGTACCACGAAATACTTATGGCCAGAGCCAATACACTCCTTAATGGCATCAAATCCTTGAGATATGAACTAATAGGATATGATCGATAGGGCACAAAGCCCTCTGTTAGCTAATGTGGATTTAAATTTGTCCCCTCAGATAAATATTCAACACAGGTCTACAAGGTCCCCTTGGACGAAGCAACCCATGGCTGCCAACAAGGATCCTTCTGTCAGGTTGGGTCGACTACCTCCCTGACTAAGTAGACCAGAGACCACGATGACCCGAGACGACGAAACCATAGGATCTTGATCGGGTCCATCATCCATTCCCCCACCATCCGCTTTAAGTGCAAGATGGTGCAATTTTCAATTTCAAATATTAATCTTCAAATCCTCAACCATTTCCAAAACCTTTAAACTTCCAAATCCTAAACCCATTGTTGCTACTATATGCCAGATACCACGTATTTCTATGTATCCAATTGATGACTAGCCTTAAACGAATGTGATAAGCCGGCATTGGAGCCGGCTGGACCGGTCCACCCTGGACCGGTCCAGGTCTTCACCCGACGGAACCGCGCGCAAACAGGCGGAGGAGCGCGATCAGATAGGGCGTTTTAGGAGTCTTTTTTTGAGATATTTTTGAAATATTTGAGGTAGTAAGGTCTTTTGTAAAACTCCTTTATGGTTAAATAGAGTGAGAAGGGGGGGATTAGGGGGATCTTGCTTTTGAAAAGAGTTTGAGTTCTAGGTCTTCTTGCTTGGGCTCTCGGCGTTGCCGGAGATTGTAGGAGAGTTGTTCTTCCTCTCGAATTGAAGAACATTGTATCGTGCTTTGGTTTTGATTGCCTACTAGTGGAATACAATCGTTTGCAATTGTTTTCCTACAAATTTCTTCCCTATTTCCGCTGTTTTTGCGCTATTTGTGTGCCGATTTGGGTTAGGGTTGCTTGCGAACTCAAGTATTACCTTAGGGTTACTTGCGAACTCAAGTATTTCCTATCAAATTGGTATCAGAGCGAGATCCGGGCGGTGGAGGACTGTTTTTCCACTAATTTGCTGCAGTTTTTCACTGTTTGGAGAGCGAACCGGAGGCATCTAGTGGATTTTCATGGCATCTAAAAGGGTAGAAGTATTGGAGACCGAGATGGGTCAATATAAAGCGGATCTGGAGGAAAAAATGGCGACATTGAGCGAGAATGTGGAAGGGAAATTCAGGGTATTGGAAGAAATGATGAAAAAGTTATTGGAAGGACAAGCGAAGGCAGTGACAGCGGAGGAAAGAGGAGAAGGTAGTGGTAACAAAGGCAAGGAGAAAGTGAATCTAGAGGAAGAAGAGGAAGTGGAACTGCTCAACAGCAACGGAAGGATACCTCATCGGGAATCCATCAGACGGGAAGAACATGACAGAAGAAGGGACTCCAGGGAGGGAAGAGAAGACGACTGGCGACGTCGAAGGCCAGATCCATTGGATAGGCCATGGGAAGCCTATAATCATCAAGGCGGGGCACGAGGGGAAGAGGGCTACCGGCGGCCAAGACGGGAGGATGAGCCCCGATATGGAGAGAGAGGAACTTGGGAAGATCCCATAGTTTGGGACAGAGGAGGCCACGGAGGGAATAGGGCATACGGGGTGGACACTAGAGCCAGGAAACTGAAAATGCCGGTGTTCGAAGAGGGAAATGTGGATGATTGGATCCACAAGGTGGAGAGATATTTTGCAGTGAATGGCCTGATGGAGGAGGAAAGATTGATAGCCGCGAGTATGTGCTTGGAGGGGGCGGCATTTGCATGGTTCAAGTACATGGATAAGTGGGAACCGGTGAGATCCTGGAGAGAGTTTAAGGTGGCGATCAGAGAAAGATTCAGAGGGGGCAGCCCATGGGAGATCTCTGAACAATTTTATGCTCTTACTCAAGAGGGAACAGTGGAGGAATACAGGAAGAAATTTGAGAGTCTGGTGGGAGATATGGAAGGATTGTCAAACAGTACTTTGGGGGGAAATTTTATGAAGGGCCTCAAACCGGAAATCAGAGATGCAGTGAAGGTCATGAGACCAAGAGACCTAAGGGAGGCAATGGAACTTGCTCAGTTGGTGGAGAACCAGAAAACCAATGCCCGAAATTGGAGGAACAGCCACTCAGGAGGTCCCACCAGGACCACTACCACTTATTTGGCTCCAAAAGGGGCAAGCCCTAATGTTCCTAGAGAGAGTGGAAAAGAGAAGAGTGGAGTGACCAGATCTGCTGGAAGCTTCAAGAAACTGACTGACGAGGAGATGCAGGAGAAGAGGGCTAAGGGACTTTGTTTCAGATGCGAGGAGAAGTTTGTTCCCGGGCACCGATGCAAGGATCGCGCTCTTCGGGCTCTCACCGTCTACATAGACGAGGCGCCTGAAGATAGCGATGAATATGATGAGGAGCAGAATGAGACCCAGTTGGAGGTAGCCGAGGTATCACTCAATTCAGTAATGGGATTTACTCCTAGCCATACGATGAAGGTGAAGGGGAAGATACTTGGGAGGGAAGTAGTGGTTCTGATTGATAGTGGGGCAACCCACAATTTCATATCCACCCAAGTGGCGGAGGAGCTAGGGATGGAACCTACTGAGACTGGTAATTATGGGGTAATGATGGGAACAGGGAAGATTGAGTCCAGCACCGGAATCTGTAAAGGGGTGGAGATGAGGCTACAAGAGATCAGAGTGATAGAGGACTTCCTTCCCCTAAAGTTGGGTAGCACAGATGTCATTTTGGGCATGAAATGGCTACAAACCTTGGGTGAAACCAAGGTGAATTGGGGGACCATGGTGATGGAGCTGACTGTAGAAGGGAAGAAGGTGAAGCTAAAGGGGGAACCAGGGTTGACCAGAACGGGAGTGTCACTACGATCTATGGTAAAAATCATCCAGGATGCGGGAGGAGGATTCCTGGTGGAGCTGCAGAGCCTGGAGGAGCAGAAGGAGAGGGAGGAGAAGATATTTCCCACATTGGTTCAGCCTCTTTTGCATGAATTTGAGGATGTGTTTCAACCTCCGGTGGGACTACCACCTGATAGAGAGCATGAGCACCAGATTATCCTGAAAGAGGGGGTATCTCCTATCAGTGTGAGACCTTACAGATACCCTCAGGTGCAGAAAGATGAAATCGAAAAGCTGGTGGGAGAAATGCTAGAAGGAGGGATCATTCAGCCCAGTGTGAGTCCTTTCTCCAGTCCGGTCCTACTTGTGAAGAAAAAGGATGGGAGTTGGAGGTTCTGTGTAGATTACAGGGCTCTCAACAAGGAAACTGTGCCTGATAAGTTTCCTATTCCGGTAATTGACGAGTTGATGGATGAGCTACATGGAGCAGCTTTGTTCACCAAAGTTGATTTGAAGTCGGGCTACCACCAGATCAGGATGAAGAAGGGAGATGTGCAGAAGACGGCCTTCAGGACTCATGAGGGTCATTATGAGTTTCTGGTGATGCCTTTTGGCCTCACCAACGCACCTGCCACATTCCAGGCCTTGATGAACCGGATCTTCAAGCCACACCTCCGCAGGTTTGTGTTGGTATTTTTTGATGACATTTTAATATACAGCAGGACTGAGGAGGAACACTTAGAGCATTTGAGAGTGGTGTTGGGTGTGCTGAGGGAGCATAAACTGAAGGCCAATTTCAAGAAGTGTGACTTCGCTCAGGCACGGGTGGAGTATCTTGGGCACGTGATATCCCAGGAGGGAGTGGCGGCAGATCAGTCCAAGATTGAGGCAATGATGGCATGGCCGAAACCCAAGACATTGAAAGGGCTCAGAGGATTCTTGGGATTGACAGGCTACTATAGGAGGTTCGTTAGGGGATATAGCACCATAGCATGGCCACTGACAGAGCAGTTGAAGAAAGACAACTTTCTATGGGGAGAAGCAGCTTCAGAGGCTTTTGAGAAGCTGAAGAAGGCCATGACCACGGTGCCAGTGCTCGCTCTGCCGGACTTCAACCAGATGTTTATGGTGGAGACTGATGCTTCAGGCTACGGACTAGGAGCAGTATTGATGCAGAACCACAGGCCCATAGCTTATTTCAGTCAGGTACTATCGTCCCGGGCTAGACTGAAGTCGGTCTACGAGAGGGAATTGATGGCTATTGTCCTGGCCATTCAGAAGTGGAGACCTTATTTACTGGGCAGGCACTTTATTGTCAGGACTGATCAGAGGAGCCTTAAGTACTTGTTAGAACAGAGGATGGTCACAGAGGAGCACCAAAGGTGGTTATCCAAGCTGCTGGGCTATGACTTTGAGATCCACTACCGACCAGGACTAGAGAATAAGGCAGCTGATGCTTTATCACGTTGTATGGGGGAACTCCAGGGGATGGGTGTATCAGTACCAGTGCTGATAGATTGGGGAGCCATCAAAGAAGAGAGCATCCAGAATGAGGAGCTAAGGAAAATCAAAGAAGATATATTATCAGATGGGAACAGCCATCCAGGTTACTCGGTTATGGGAGAAGGACTGTATTATCAGGGAAGGAGTGTGATTCCAAGATCTTCTATCCACATTCCCCAGCTGTTACAGGAGTTTCATGGGAGTGCCATAGGAGGGCATTCAGGAGTGCAAAAAACTTATAGCCGGTTAGCGGCTGAATTATACTGGAAGGGGATGAGGAAGGATGTAGAGGAAATGGTGGCGAAATGTGATATCTGCCAGCGGAGCAAGTACCTGACGATGGCACCGGGGGGATTATTACAGCCTTTGGCCCTACCAGAGAAGGTTTGGGAGGAGATTACTATGGATTTCATTGATGGGCTCCCAAAATCGGAAGGCTACACAGTGATACTTGTAGTGGTCGACAGGCTGAGCAAATATGCTCATTTCATTCCTTTGAGACACCCGTACACAGCTGTATCTGTAGCAGCAGCATTTGTGAGGGAGGTAGTCCGCTTGCATGGGGTACCGGAGTCCATTATTTCTGATAGGGACAAGGTATTCCTGAGCCATTTCTGGAGGGAGCTATTCAGGATGCAGGGGACAATTCTGAAAAGGAGTACAGCTTATCATCCACAGACTGACGGACAGACCGAGGTGGTGAATAGGAGCGTAGAGACATATTTGAGGTGTTTTGTGTCTGAGACACCAAAGCAATGGGCTAAATGGTTGGCTTGGGCAGAATACTGGTACAATACTTCTTTTCATTCCGCTACCAAGATGACACCTTTTAAGGTATTATATGGGAGGGACCCCCCACATTTGGTACACTACAATCATAGAAGTACTCCAGTATCGGCAGTGGATCAGCATTTGAAGGAGAGAGATCAGATATTGGAAGAGCTCAAAAGGCATTTACTTAGAGCCCAACAACTTATGAAGAAACAGGCGGACGGCAAAAGGAGAGATATACAGTTTGCAGTGGGGGACAAGGTATACTTGAAGCTCAGACCATACCGACAAAGGACTATAGCCCAAAGGAGAAATGAGAAGCTGGCAGCCAGATATTTTGGCCCTTTTGAAGTGGAAGAGAGGATCGGAGAGGTGGCTTATAGATTAAGGCTTCCTCCAACAGCCAGAATACACTCTGTTTTTCATGTTTCACAGTTGAGGAGAGTGGTGGGGGAGCATGCAGTCAGCCCAGAGCTGCCCAGCACATTGAGTGAAGATATGGAAGTAACAGTGGAGCCTCTTGCGGTAGAAGGAGTGCGCATCAACGAGAAGGGGGAAAAGGAGGTGAAAATTAGGTGGAGCGGCCTCCCAGACTATGAGGCTACTTGGGAGCCACAGGAGAGGATTGCAGAGCAGTTTCCAGCTTTCCACCTTGAGGACAAGGTGGTACTTTGGGAGGGGAGTAATGATAAGCCGGCATTGGAGCCGGCTGGACCGGTCCACCCTGGACCGGTCCAGGTCTTCACCCGACGGAACCGCGCGCAAACAGGCGGAGGAGCGCGATCAGATAGGGCGTTTTAGGAGTCTTTTTTTGAGATATTTTTGAAATATTTGGGGTAGTAAGGTCTTTTGTAAAACTCCTTTATGGTTAAATAGAGTGAGAAGGGGGGGATTAGGGGGATCTTGCTTTTGAAAAGAGTTTGAGTTCTAGGTCTTCTTGCTTGGGCTCTCGGCGTTGCCGGAGATTGTAGGAGAGTTGTTCTTCCTCTCGAATTGAAGAACATTGTATCGTGCTTTGGTTTTGATTGCCTACTAGTGGAATACAATCGTTTGCAATTGTTTTCCTACAAATTTCTTCCCTATTTCCGCTGTTTTTGCGCTATTTGTGTGCCGATTTGGGTTAGGGTTGCTTGCGAACTCAAGTATTACCTTAGGGTTACTTGCGAACTCAAGTATTTCCTATCAGAATGTTCTCTCTTGTTATCGAGAGGGGTAATTAACTATAGGGGTTTGCGCCTATAGGAAACCAGAACTCAGATCATAAAGTCATCGCAAAATGAGGGAGAAATCTCTGGGTAGTGTCTTATCTACAAACCCATCTTCCTTCCAAAATTTACCCCGGAACTAATTCGGTTAAAACTCCCCTCGCCGAATGAAGAAAAAGCAACAGTGCGGGCGGAGGTCGGGGTCGAATTTTCGGAACCCACAAAACAACTTGGTGAAATTCCTATATACTCAAATGGAAACATGAACTATGAGGAAAGATGAGTTTAACCCCATCCATTTCCCAATCACCAAGGCAGGGACATGCCAATCATGCTAGCTTGTCTTGCAAAAAGAAATTCTCCGAACTCCTACTAGAAGTGTCTAAGTAGCCAAATAAACACAAGAGGTCAAAGAAGAAAAGAACGATAATTAAAACAATCATTAATAGCCTTGCTATTAATAAAGCCAATTTCCAAGATCATCTCCATCCTTGCTTTGGCATAGATATTTTTAATGCTAATTAAGGAATGTTTTCAACACATTAGAGTACTTACAATAAATGAAAGCAACAAATTGGAGCTTCTGGATGCAGCAATTGTACAATGTGATTTGCAAACTAAATCCAAAGCATGTGTACTATTAGAATCATAGTTTAAAATGATTACAGATGTACATGTAGGCTCTGGCAACAATAAGGAGAGTGCTCATCCCCGGTTTAAGTAGAATTGTATAGGAAGACACATTTGTAATTAGTGGGAAGGAGACTGCCGCCAAAAGAAGTTTGACTTTATGAGCCCAGCAACCAATATCTAGACTTGATATGGGCTTGAATCTCGAGTAAAAAAAAGATATAAAACTTTTAAAATTAAATTTAGGCATCCAAACTCTTATTTTCAAATTGAATACATCGACTAGACAAACACATCGACACTACAAGTGATTCATTTCGACTCCAAATGAGCTCAAATCAAGCATATGAAACATGTATGGAAACTTCAGAACATTAATTTAAGAACAAAACTATCTCAAATTATGATATGCTAATAGTCAAATCGAGTAGCTTGACGAGGCAAATATAAGATCCTTCGATTATGACATCATTAAGACACTTAGATATTTGATAAATGATTGATAATCAAGGGGATCAATATGAATCGTGCAATGGACTGTTTTATATTTTGGTCAAATTTATCAAAATAAATTTCTCAAAAATGCTATAACTAGAGCCTCATTCTCTACATGAAGATGAGGTTCAAGAGTTAAGAGAGCTGATCAATATTTATTTCCGGCAATCATTTTAGACAATCACCATTAGCAATTGCAACTCACATTATCAGATTTCTGTCATCCGACTATTGTCATTTAACAATAACATATAATCCTATCATTGGGTTTTAACTATTTGCTCGTAGACAAGTGATTTTTGTAATCTGTACAATGAGAATCAAATAATTATACTCAAGTCTATATAATCTTATCTTCTTCAATTAGGAGGAATGAAGGATTCTTACAATATATAGTGGATTATTACAAATATGCCACGCTTCGTGGTTGTTCCCAATCTTGAAATTTTCACGTAAAAATTTATGATTTCTCACAACTTCTTTCTGTGTTAGATTTTTGTACAAAGTTAAGATCTAAAAACACAAACTCTATTGTTGTAAATTTTCTAGCAGGTAACAAAGCTATAAGGTGAAATTAAAAAAAAAAAGCCTCCAAATCATTCCCAATGTAACCAAATCCAACTGATTAAAAAACAGACCAGGTTTTCAAAAACTGGAATAGAAAAATTAAATGGGTATGTAACTTCATCCTGCATTTATATGCTAAAGGAAATTTAGTGACGAGAATAAGAAGAAGAATGCAAGAAAGCAATTGTGTGAACCACTAATCTCATCAAAGATGGAACCAAAAAGTTTCCTAAATGGTTGGTGGCTGGTGGTATCACGGGTTATAAACAATGGAAGTTCAGGACTATAATCTCGTAACATAGTAGTTCACTTTATTTCTATAAAAACTGTGGAGTTGGCGATACTGGCATTTGATAGGAAATACTTGATTTCAAGTATTTCCTAATCGCTTTAGCAACAAATCACGAAGCAAACTGCTGTCCACAGCAGGAAATCAGCCAAAAACAGTGGAAAAAGAGGGAAAAACTGTAGAAGATGAGGAGGAAAGACTTGTATTTCACTAGAAGACAATGAAAATAGCAAAGATACAATTTGTTCTTCAATTCGAGAGGAAGAACGTACTCTCCAAAAGTCTCCGGCGAAGCCAAGAGCCAAAAGCAAAACCTAGATCTCAAAGAGAAAATTCAAATTCAAGATAAAAACCCTCTTCCCCCTATTCCTCCTAATTTATCATGAAAGGAGGATTACAATTTACCTAATTACCCTTCTCATTCAAATATTCCCTCCCAAAATTCAATTTACATCAAGTGGGCCCCCCTTGATGTTTCCGCCCCCCCCCCCCCCCCCCCCCCTGGCCTGTTTCTTCCGCCGGCTATAAGCCAAGACCGGTCCAGGGTGGACCGGTCCAGCCGGCCCAGGATGGGCCGGCGTAACATTACCGCCCTCCCAAAGAATCACCTTGTCCTCAAGGTGAAAATCAGGAAACTGCTGTTTCGCCATCTCGTATGGCTCCCACGTGGCCTCGTAGTCAGGAAGGTTCTTCCACTGGATCAACACTTCCTTAGTTTCATCTTCTTTCTGGCGAACACCCCTCAGCTCTAAGGGTTCCATGATCACTTCTAACTCTTCCGTAAGTGTCGGCGGTAGCTCAGGAATGGCGATGTGGTCACCAATGACCCTTCTCAGCTGGGAGACATGAAAAACCGGATGTATAGTCGCTGATGGGGGTAATTTCAGTCGGTATGCTACTGCCCCAATCTTTTCCATCACTTCATAAGGCCCAAAGTACCTTGGAGCTAACTTTTCATTCCTCCTGTTGGCGATTGTCTTCTGCCTGTATGGACGTAGCTTCAAGAACACCCTATCCCCTGCCTCAAATTGGATATCCTTTCTATGCCCATCAGCCTGCTTCTTCATGATTTGTTGCGCCCTCAGCAAGTGCCTCTTTAATTCTTCTAATACTCGGTCCCTTTCCTCCAAGTACTCCTCCACTGACGAAACAGGAGTACTACTACTCCCAAAGTGTACCAAGTGTGGGGGATCCCGTCCGTACAACACTTTGAATGGGGTCATTTGTGAAGCCGAGTGAAAGGACGTGTTGTACCAGTACTCAGCCCAGGATAGCCACTTCGCCCATAGTTTTGGTGTCTCTGAAACAAAACATCTGAGATATGTCTCTAAGCTCCTGTTGACTACTTCCGTCTGGCCATCCGTCTGTGGGTGGTAGGCTGTACTTCTCTTGAGCACTGTTCCCTGCAATCTGAATAGCTCCTTCCAGAAATGACTGAGGAAAACCTTGTCCCTATCTGATACGATCGCCTCTGGCACCCCATGTAATCTGATCACTTCTCTGATAAAAGCTGATGCTACTGTTGCTGCGGTGTAGGGATGTCGTAGGGGAATGAAGTGGGCATACTTGCTCAGCCTATCCACCACTACTAAGATCACTGTGAACCCTTCTGAGCGGGGTAACCCATCTATGAAATCCATGGAAATCTCCTCCCATACTCTACCAGGCAGAGCTAATGGCTGTAGTAATCCTCCAGGTGACATTGCTAGGTACTTACTCCTTTGACAGACCTCACATCTGGCTACCATCTCCTCCACATCTTTATGCATCCCCTTCCAGTACAACTCCCCAGCGAGCCTTCTGTATGTCTTCTGTACGCCTGAATGACCCCCTATCGCACTCCCGTGAAACTCATGGAGTATGTTTGGGATGTGGATCGACGTTCGGGGCATAACAAATCTTCCCTGATACAACAGCTTGTCTCCCTCCAAGGAGTATCCCGGGTGGCTACCCGGTTCCTTCAGTACTTCAGTCCTGATCTTTCCCAAACTCTCATCTTTGGCACTCTCTTCTCTGATGGCCTCCCAATCCAGCATCCAAGGCACGAATAGAGCGACTGTCTGTAATTCCTCCATACATCTGGATAAGGCATCTGCCGCCTTGTTCTCCACTCCTGGCCTATACTGAATCTCAAAGTCGTACCCAAGTAACTTGGATAACCACCTCTGATGCTCTTCAGTCACCATTCGTTGTTCTAAAAGAAATTTCAGGCTCCGCTGATCAGTCCTGACAACGAAGTGTCTTCCCAGTAGGTAAGGCCGCCATTTCTGGATGGCCAACACGATGGCCATCTACTCCCTCTCATATACTGATTTCATCCTTGCCCGAGCAGTCAACACCTGGCTGAAATAAGCGATGGGCCTCCTATTCTGCATAAGTACTGCACCCAGTCCGTACCCCGATGCATCTGTCTCCACAATGAATGTCTGAGTAAAATCTGGCAACGCTAGTACTGGCACTGTAGTCATTGCCTTCTTCAGGCTCTCGAAAGCAGAGGTGGCTGCTTCTCCCCATAGGAAACCATCCTTCTTCAACTGTTCTGTAAGTGGCCAGGCTATGGTGCTATACCCCTTCACAAATCTTCTGTAATAACCTGTCAATCCCAGAAATCCCCTCAGCGCCTTCAGACTTTTCGATAGTGGTCACCTTAGCATTGCCTCAATTTTGGATTGATCAGCCGCCACTCCTTTTGATACCACATGGCCCAAGTACTCTACACTGACTTGAGCGAAGCAGCATTTCTTCAAATTTGCCTTCAACTGATGCTCCTGTAGAACCGCTAACACCGTTCTTAAATGTTCCCAATGTTCGACCTCTGTCCTGCTGTATATCAGGATGTCGTCAAAGAATACTAACACAAACCGTCTGAGATAAGGCTTGAAAATCTTGTTCATCAGGGCCTGGAAAGTAGCAGGTGCATTGGTGAGGCCAAAGGGCATCACCAAGAACTCATAATGGCCTTCATGAGTTCTAAAAGCTGTTTTGGGAACATCTTCCTTCCTCATTCGAATCTGGTGGTAGCCCGATTTCAAGTCTATCTTGCTGAAGATCACGGTCCCACTTAATTCATCCAAGAGCTCATCGATAACGGGGATAGGAAATTTATCAGGCACAGTCTCCTTATTGAGTGCTCTGTAATCTACACAAAAACGCCAGCTGCCATCCTTCTTTTTTACCAACAGAACGGGACTAGAAAAAGGGCTGATGCTGGGTCTGATGATCTTTGCCTCCAGCATCTCTCTAATCAACCGTTCAATTTCATCCTTCTGGAACTGGGGGTAGCGGTAAGGGCGTACACTGATGGGTGATACTCCTTCCCTCAACACTATAGCATGCTCTCGCTCCCTCTGCGGGGGTAATCCCTGTGGTGGCTGAAAAACCTCTTGGAATTGCTGAATCAATGGCTGAACGGAGAGGGGTATATCTCCTCCTTCTTCCATTCCCCCCTCCAAACTATGCAATTCCACCAAGTAGCCTCCTCCCTCCTGCTGAATGGTCCGGAATAGGGATTTGAGAGAAACCCCAGCTTTGGTCAACCCCGCATCCCCCTGAATCGTCCTCCTTCTCTCCCCTATCACGAGTTCCATCCTCAATGTCCCCCAGTTGATCTTTGTCTCTCCCAGAGTACGCAGCCACTTCATTCCTAGGATGACATCCGTGCTCCCCAGTTCTAGGGGAAGGAAGTCTTCCTTTACCTGGATCCCCTGAATCTTCAGCACCACCTCTCTACAGATTCCTCTACCCATTTCCACCTTTCCCGTGCCCATCATCACCCCATAGCCACCTGTGTCCACTAGCTCCATCCCAAGCGACTCCACTATCTGGGTGGAAATGAAATTATGGGTTGCCCCACTATCGATCAACACCACCACCTCTCGGTCAGCTATCTCTCCTCTCACCTTCATAGTGTGACTCGGAGTGAATCCCACTACAGAGTTCAGAGACACTTCTGCTACATCCAGATGCAGTTTCTCATCCTCCTCCACCTCGGGGTCATCTCCACCTCTCTCTTCGTCTTCCTCATCTTCACAAACGAGGAGAACCTGAAGAGATCGATCCTTGCACTTGTGCCCCAGCATGTACTTCTCATCACATCTGAAGCACAACCCTTTTGCTCTTTTGTCCTGCATCTCTTTGTCGGTCAATCTTTTGAACTGTCCCCCATTTCCTCCTCCACCGGATTTCTCCTTGGGCACCTCCCTCTGGTTCCCTGGGGCTACCCCTTTTGAGGGTAATACAGCAGTAGTCATTTTGTATGATCCTCCTGAGTAGTTGCCTCTAGCACCTCTTTCTGATCTCTTCTGATCTTCCACCAGTTGTGCAAGCTCCATGGCTTTGCCCAAGTTCCTTGGCTCCAGCACTCTGACAGCTGTTCTTATCTCCGGTTTGAGCCCCTTCATGAAATTCCCTTCCAGGGCCGATTCAGAGATGTGATCCAGACGGCTAGCCAAGTACTCGAATCTGTCCCGGTAGTCGGCTACGGACCCCTTCTGAGTCAGAGCAAAGAACTGTTCATAGAAATCTCCTCCCCCATCGGCTCGGAAACGTTCTAATAAACAATCCTTGAACTCTCTCCAGTTCCTGATAGGCTCTCTCCTGTCTCGCCATTGATACCATGCCAACGCCTTCCCTTCCAGACACAATCCTGCCGCCGTCAGTTTCTCATCATCTGTCAACCCGTTGACAGCAAAGTAACGCTCCACCTTGTAGATCCAGCCATGACCATCTTCCCCCTCAAAGATGGGCATCTTCAACTTCCTCACCTTCGGATCCCTTCCATTACCCCGGTACTCTCCATAACCTCCCATTCCTCGAAGAGAAGGTGCTCCCCAAGTGTCCCGGTCACCCCTCCGACGTTGGTACTCGACTCCTTCGTCATAATCCCCTCTTCCCCTTTCAAAATCAGCACCTCGACGCTGAAATTCAGCACCTCGACGCTGATATTCTCCTCTTCTCTCGCCAAAATCTGCACTTCCCTCATATTCTCCCCTCCGGCCTTCAAAATCCACATCTCGACGCTGAAAATCAGCACCTCGACGCTGAAAATCTGCACCTCGACGGTCATTCCCCAGGCTCATCTCCTCTCTAGAAAGTGGCTCTAGAGGTGGCATGTCGTCGTCTCCCTCAAGGATCTCCACAGCCGGATTCCTCCTCCCCCGAGGCGGGTTCGGATTTCCTCCTACGCCATGGTCGCCGACAGTCTCTCTTGCATCCGACGCCGTCGGATTAGTCTTCATCTCGAGTAATTTCTTCATCATCTCTTCCATGGCCGCGAACCTCCCTTCCAACCTCTCATTGTTGGTAGAGATCTCCATGAATTTCCCCTCCAGATCTGTCTTCAGTTGACCAAACTCGCCTTCTAAAACTTCCACCTTCTTCCCGGCCATCTTTCTTTTAACGGATCCACAAAAATCTTTTCCCGGAGACGACGATCTTGCTGAAATTTCAGAATTTCAGCCGCCGGTGGTCCCGAATCGGTGCTCTGATACCAATTTGATAGGAAATACTTGATTTCAAGTATTTCCTAATCGCTTTAGCAACAAATCACGAAGCAAACTGCTGTCCACAGCAGGAAACCAGCCAAAAACAGTGGAAAAAGAGGGAAAAACTGTAGAAGATGAGGAGGAAAGACTTGTATTTCACTAGAAGACAATGAAAATAGCAAAGATACAATTTGTTCTTCAATTCGAGAGGAAGAACGTACTCTCCAAAAGTCTCCGGCGAAGCCAAGAGCCAAAAGCAAAACCTAGATCTCAAAGAGAAAATTCAAATTCAAGATAAAAACCCTCTTCCCCCTATTCCTCCTAATTTATCATGAAAGGAGGATTACAATTTACCTAATTACCCTTCTCATTCAAATATTCCCTCCCAAAATTCAATTTACATCAAGTGGGCCCCCCTTGATGTTTCCGCCCCCCCCCCCCCCTGGCCTGTTTCTTCCGCCGGCTATAAGCCAAGACCGGTCCAGGGTGGACCGGTCCAGCCGGCCCAGGATGGGCCGGCGTAACAGCATCCTTGTACACAATAGCACTGAAAGGCGTATGAAACTTAATCCATTGATAACTTAATACTAATTTTTTAAGTCTTCAAGAAAATGTAATTATTTTCATAAATCCACAGGTTAAGGAAATCATTGAACCATCACAGAACACAGTAAATATTCAAAAAAAAAAAAAAAAAAAAAGCCTCTAAGCAACTATTAGGACCTTGATTTTGTCAAAGCTCCTTGAAAGCAATAAAAGTTTTCATCATGCATAATAAGATAGAGAATATTTTACAAAACCAGGAGATTCCTTTGAAGACTCATTTGCAGAATACCTATATAATAAATAATGGTGCCTAAAAATTAGATCTAAGAAGTTAAGGCGTGAATTCTAACCTTCCATAATAAGCAGCCCAGTGAAGCGCAGTCCTTCCACGTGCGTCCCTAAAACTTGGACTTACACCAGCAGAAATGATTGAAGTCATTGCCCACTCATAACCAAGAGCAGCTGCCAAATGAATAGCTCCTTGGCCTTTATCATCGAGAATATTTGGGCCTTTGCCATCTTCATGCAATTTGTAAACCAGCCATTCATAGAGTCTTCCTTTCAGTAACTTCTCAAGCAACGCATCTCTGAGATTCCACAGATGTCCTTGACAAGTTTTGGTCTCCTTTTCAATCTTTTCCCACCCAGGTTCATCATCAATCAACATATGAGCCAAACTTTTCTTTACAATGCACTTGGCACAATTTTCAATGGAGCATAATAGCCTTTTCTTATCTGAACCTAGGGATAACATCTTTGCAAATCGGATTTGGAGGTACATTTCATCTTCTGATTCATTCTTGAGAGATTCTGATATTGCTGTACCTGTCGGATTTTCTCTATATTCAAATTCTCTAACCTCACTGCATGCTAATCTATTGCTGCAGGTAATGTAAAATGGCACTCGTCCAGGACTGTGAGGAGGGACTTGACAACGGATGGCATTTGTTGTCAACACCTGAGCTGAAACCTCAACTTCCCCAAACATGCAACACCACTTTATACTACTAGGTTGTACTCCACCAAGAAACACACCTGAGATTAGAACCTGTACAAAGTTATGTTAATCAAAGAAGATGCCATAGGAAATCGTTGGCAAACTAATAGTTGAATTACCTAAATAGACCTTTAAGGTTTAGTATCCAGCAAGAAGCAAGCAACAGTATGGGTACATACCTTGGTTTCATCCCCAGAATAAGCCCAATCAGGAGAGAAGTCATCAATGCTAAAGAGCTGCTCTTGTGAAAGCAAAGGAGCCACTGAATCAACATCCAGCTGAATATGCCGAGACAAACCGGAAAATACCTTATCATTTTGAGTATCAATAGCATTCCAGTTAGAACATGAATCTGAAGCCATAAGAATATCACTACAGTCATTGCCTAGTTCCTTATCCATCCATCTTTCAAAGCTGCCTCCAGGATCATTATCATATATATCCATTCCTAAAGAATTCTTAAAAACAGTAGGAACTTTTTCTTCTTGTTCATTCAAATCAGATGGAGGTGCTAAATCTAATTGATTCTCATGGAATATCTCATATCTTTGAACAGAATCGTTACTCACGCAATCTTCCACAGAATGATCAGCAACTCCAGCATTTTCCTCTTCAACCTGAATGATATACAACAGGTTATAGCCTTAAATGAATATATAAACAAAAGGTATTTATTCCACAATAGCATCCCACCGTCAAAAAACACACACAAAAAAAATCCTAAGGCATCATTTTGGCTATATATTTTGCATCCACAGAAAATAAGTCGTAGTTTGAAAATATTACTGCAGAGGAGATGAAATCTAGAAAAAACAAGGCATTTCAAAATAAGTAGAAGCCCTTAAAGTCAACTTATGTCTACTTGAAAACCCAAACAGTTCCAATCAATACTTTTATGAGACATTAAATAGGACTCAGGTATTTCAAGATACAATAGAATGCTAAGATCCACCTACATAGGAAACAAAGAAAAAAACTACAGGCATGTCCTACGGCACTTGGGACGCATATCATATCATTTATAAAAAATTGGACCTGGGTGTGGGTATGATCAAATGTAAATGAAGACAGGTGATGAATGGAAAGTAGCTTTCAAAAGATGAAATGGCTTATATGAGTGGGTAGTGATGCATTTTTGTCTCTCCAATGCTCCAAGCACTTTCATGCATTTGGTGACACGAGTGTGTAGACCATTTATGGAAAAATTTGCAGTTGTATACTTCGATGATATCCTAGTACTCAAAATGATCATTTACATCATTTATGTCAACTTTTTGAAGTTTAACGACTAAAACGTTGTATGTAAATCCTTGTAAAGACAAATTTTTAACAAACGACTAATTTTCTAGGTCATGTTATCTATGAGGCTGGGATAAAAATAGACCAAGGTTCAAGCCATTTTAGATTGGCCTTTACCATAATCATTCACCGATTTACAAATTTTCAATGTATTGATGTCCTATTATTGATGATTAATTAAGAATTTTTACTTAGTGGTTGTGTTAGACTGATCCTATTACAAGAGGCGGACAGGTTCTGCTTCAAACTTCCGCCCCCTTTTTGGGCTGGAGTACAACAACAATTAGAGAGGAAATTAAGGGAGATTAGGAGGGAAAATTCAAAAGAGGGACTGTTTTGGGATTTGCATTATTTTTGTATGCTTTAAGTAGGTTATTTTCCTAGTGTTAGGATTATGTATGTGTTTGCTCAAATTAGAATTTTCTAGGAGGTTTAAGCTCTAGCCGGGAGCTAGAAATTTGGGAGAGACAGATCTTTCTCTCCAATTGAAAATCCATTATATCTTGTTATTTTTCTTTCACATATCATCAATTAAAAAGGTTTTTTCCTAGTTTCTCACATCGTACTTCTCAATTATTGTTTAGGGTTTTTTTCTATTTCTACAAGCATTTCCTATCAAATTGGTATTATAGCGGTGTCCTGGGCTAAATATAAGTTTTCCTCACTGATTTCTTCTGTGTTTTCTCTTCAATCTTGCTAAATTTTGCTGTAGAAGACCCGATTCGCTGTTTTTTGGTCATTTTCGTAGTTTAGAGCCTTGATCCGAGTACCTATGACCAATGTTTAAAATTGCGTATTCGGGTATTGAGGCGTTTTTCATTCGTGAGGCGAGGCGTAAGCCTCAAGGCGTTTTGAGGCGTAAGCCTCAAAATCAAAAGATTGCGTAAACATAAAATGTTAAATTTTTATATACTAATGAGTGAATAGTATAAAACATAAAAAAAAAAAAGATATGAAGTGAAATCAAAATATCTCAATAATAAGACAACATGAAATATAGTTCAACTCAAAATTCTATCTTTCCCAAATCCCAGTATTCTTTTCATTAATATATAATTCAAATTTCCAAAAATAAATAGCAATGACATATCACATAAGAACTCATAAGTCATCAACACTGTCATCACTAAGGGGTTCTTCGTTTGAATCATCATTATGATGAACTGCTCTCTCCCCTTCCTCCTCTCCTATAGAGTCCAATGTCGGGCATTTACTTCAAGATTTACGTAAGTTTTAAATTTTTAATATATATAGCGTGAGGCGTAAGCCTCATGCCAATGAGGCGAAGCGGGCCTCAACCAAGTTGAGGCGCAAGCCTCATAAAAAAAACTCGAGGCGTAAGCATCGAGGCTTTTTTTACTGGAATTGCGTAAAGGCGGGCCTCAAGGCGAGCCTCATATTGCGCAATTTTAAACCATGGTGATATGTCATTGCTATTTATTTTTGAAAATTGGAATTATATGTTAATGAAAAGAATACTGGGATTTGGGAAAGATAGAATTTTGAGTTGAACTATATTTCATGTTGTCTTATTATTGGGATATTTTGATTTCACTTCATATCTTATGCTTTTTTATGTTTTATATTATTCACTCATTAGTATATAAAAAAATTATCATTTTATGTTTACGCAATCTTTTGATTTTGAGGCTTAAGCCTCAAAACGCCTTGAGGCTTACGCCTCGCCTCACAAATGAAAAACGCCTCAATACCCGAATACGCAATTTTAAACATTGCATATCACATAAGAACTCATAAGTCATCAGCACTGTCATCATTAAGGGGTTCTTCATTTGAATCATCATTATGGTGAACTGCTTTCTCCCTTTCCTCCTCTCCTATAGAGTTCAATGTCGGGCATTTACTTTAAGATTTATGTATGTTTTAATATATATAGCGTGAGGCGTAAGCCTCATGCTAGTGAGGCGAAGCGGGCCTCAACCAAGTTGAGGCGCAAGCCTCATAAAAAAAATTCAAGGCGTAAGCACTGAGGCGTTTTTTACTGGAATTGCGCAAAGGCGGGCCTCATATTGCGCAATTTTAAACCATGCCTATGACAGGAAGAAAGGTAGAAGCATTGAAATGGGAGACTTGACAATTGAAATATGAAGTTTTGGATCTCCAAACTCAATTTTCAGATTTCAAAAGTCAAATTTCAACCGTCTATGAGAGATTGATGAGAAATTTTCCATCCTGAAAGAGATGTTGAAGATGTTGCTCGAGGGTCAACGCAAAACAGAATCATCGGAGGCGAGGGAAACCCCCGACAACCAAGGAAGTGGGAAAAACCCTAATCCGATAAGGCGTATGGAGGATCAAAAGGTGGAGATTATGGAGGAAGAAGACAAAATGTCTCCCCTAGAGCATATTCCTAGAGAGGAGTTGGGTAGAGGGTACGGGGAGAGGTATGAGCGGGTCAGGCATGAATGAAAGGGTACTTAATTTAATAGGAGAGCAGCTGAATTTGAAAGGAGAGGGGTTGAATTTGAAAGGAGAATGATTGATTATGATCCAAGGGGTGTTGAATTCGAAAGGAGAATGTGGGATATTGACGAAAGCTTTAGATATGGGTGTAGAACAGATGATTGGGACCCAGGGGGAGTCGTCTTTCCACCTTGCGGACAAGGTAGTTTTTAGGTGTGTATTATTAGACCGATCCCTCCTGGGAGACCAGCTCTTGTTAACAGCGACGGAAGAAGTCCCGCACGGGACTTGTCTACAATAGGTGGAACAGGGGGGCAAATACTGCCCCCCTTGCAGTGGGGCCCAAGGAAAAAATAATACAAGAGGGGGCATCAGGGAGGGAAGAAGGATTTGAAAGGGGCTGTTTAGGGATTTGGCTATAGGATTGTATGATTTAAGTAGGTTTTACCCTAGGTTTGTTTTTCATGTTTTGAGTTTGTTGAACTTAGAATTTTCTTAGGTTGTGAGGGCTCTAGCCACCGGCTAGGGATTTAGGAGAGTCGGATCTTCCACTCCAATTGAAGATCCAACTGTATCTTGCTATTTTCTTTCATATATCTTGCAAAAAATAGTTTTTGTGTGTTCTTCCTAATTTCTTATTGTCATTCACTGATTTTGAGGAAATTGTATCCACTTTCTATCAAGTTACTCCTTTAACTAAAGTTCTTAAGGGAGAGAAATTCATTTGTACAACCACAACCCTATATAATTTCAAAAAACCTAAACGAACTATAACCCACACTCTGATCCTTGCCCTCCTAATTTCAATTAGGTATTTGAAGTTAACTATGATGCATCAATATCAAAATTTGTGCCATGTTAAGTTATAATAGGCATCCAATTGCCAATTTTACTGAAGATTGAATGAGGCATATCACAAATACTCTACTTATGATGCATAATTCTATGCAATCATTCATGCTTTAAAACAGTGAGACCATTATTCATTTTATATTAGTTCCATGAAAGCCTCTTCTAAGTAACCTTCACTCCAAAGTCAAGGGGTTCAATATTGTAAAAGATCTTTATCCCGAGGCGTGGGCTTCAAAAATCATGCCCAGGATTTGTTGCAAGAGTTTACGTGTTCGGGGTCAAATATTCAGAAGGCAAATTAGGTTGAAGATAAGACACTACCCAAAGATTCCACCCTCATTTTGTAAGATCTTTATGATCTTGTTTCAAATTTCCCATAGGAGTAACCCTATAAGGTTAATTACTCATCCCACTAAAGAGAGAAACCTTTCGATTAAGTCTGGTGACTAGAACATAAATGCTTAGTGTATAGCGGTAGCAGTTGGTATAAGGTTGAAAATTTTATCACTATTGGCATAAAAAAGATGGTAGGAAAATGATGATGAACTCGATCAAGATATCATGATTATATCGTCTTATGTTATCAGGATCCCAAGTATTCTTAGTAGAGAAAGTAATTGACCCAACTAAAGGATATTTTTATCTATAGTCATGGGTTGCTCCTAAAACTGTTGTTGTCAAGTTTCAAGCCCTGGATGAGAAAAGAGAAGTGTTGGAATGGATAATCGACAGCTAACGTAAAACTTGTCAAATAACCATCATAAATCTTTTAATACATTGTATTAATACTAGAGTGTTCCCTAGAAGCGACGTGTTGTATAACCAGAATAAATCAAAAAATGTGCAAAGGCCATTATACCAGCGCCCGGGTGTAGTGTTAAAAAAGCAAGGGTTCCCACATCATTAATGGATGTGGGCAAAGAAGCTAGTCCATGAAATTAGAATTAAAATAAGAACTTAGAATGTAGGTTTTCTTACAATAAAATTATTAAAATGAATAAATATTATGATTCATAGGATGATAAATATTCTATGTATTCAAGAAACTATGGGTGGGATTGAAAAAAAAAAAAGCTAAAGAGAATGATAGTTTAGGATTTAAACCATGATATTCATAACTGTCTCAAGACATTTTGAACCCAGCTCATGTACCGCTTTCATGGGCGAACAGCTCAACCCTTAGAACATACTATAGCTCCAAGTGGCGAAGGAAGAGCTGACATCGAGGTGTCAAACCTTCCCGTCGATGTGAATTCTTGGGGAAGATCAGCCTATTATCCCTAGAGTAACTTTTATTCGTTGAGCGGCGGCCCTTCCACTTAAACATTATCATAGCTCTCTAACCCGCTCCTGCATTTTCATTTTCAGCGGGCATAATAAGAGTCTGTGCCCCACTGCCTTGTATTATGAAATATGATGTTAAAGAAATTTTTTGTGCCAAAATACATGTATGAATTATACTCAAAGTGGTGTAGGCGTGATTATATACATGAGTTTAAAGGATAATATTGTAGAAATTAATAGAATTGTAGTTTTAAAGATTACTATTTATGTTAAGATTATTATGATTATAAGTGGGTATACTCCTCAAATAGGTTTGGATTTGCATTCAAAATAAAATTTTGAAATGACTTAGAAGAATTAATAAAATGATATATATCTTGAAGAAAGTTTTTATTGGAGGACAATTAAATAGACAGGTTGGTATAGTGGTAGAAGATTTTATAGGTATTCATGCTGGCTATGAGTTCGGAAAGACTAATAAAGTGGTAGGAGTATATTACATTTTACTAACTTATGATTTTATAATTTCTAATATCTTATTTAAGAAAGGAGAAAAGCATCTCATCACTTATCAACAAGCCAAGATGTGGCCTAGTCACTGGCAGCTCCTCTTACTCAACAAGCCACAAGAAAAGGACATAGTAAGGAAGCCTCCATTTCAGCAATCGAATGATAGGAACAATCAAACCTGGCTCACCCAATTTGATAAACTCAAGTAATCTAGATCGAGGTCTTCTCAAGTGGTTAAGGGTCAAACTACTACCTGCATTTGGTGTTACCGGCCAAATCTTAACCTACAAATCCTTTAACAAATCTGTGGAACACCAAGCGAAGATCAAAGGAATTTCTCTTCTACAATAAGTTCATTAAAGCACAAAATAAAGGACTGAAGAGGCTCTCCCGGAGTTTGTATAAAGCCCGAGGCTGAACCCAATAGATTTTGTCATCAACAAGGTTGTTATGCACAAAACTATAGATTGATGACTCTTTGTCATCGACCTAATGTAAGCCCCGAGGCTTTAGGTTACCAACATGCACTCCTTCATCAAGCCCGCCAAAGCAAAAAGTAGAGGGCAAATATACACAAGTTTCCTAACAAGTCGATTAACACAAATCAGGTAATCCTTCATCAAGTCCGCCGCACAAAGCACAGAACAGAAGGAATCAAATTCTACAAATTACAATTTAGATTCGTCATTAATAAGTCCATTAACACAAAATGTTGGATCGATGACTCTTTTCTAGCGACCAAACACAAGCCTCGAAGGCTATGTCACCAACTCACATCCTTCGTCAAACCCAACAAAGCATGAAGCTAGGGCAAAAGATATGTTTTACTCCTGACAAGTCAAAGATGACAAATTAGGCAATCCCCTTCGTCAAGCCCGTCAAACCTAGATGCCAGGGCAGAAGATAAATCTCCTTCATCAAGTCCGTCAAAGCACAAAGCTATGACAGAAAGAGCTCATACACTCTACCAAGATCCATCATCAACAAGTCCATTCAACACAAAGCATAGGATCGATGACAACCTCTATTGGTTCAAAAAATTATCATCAATTGAGTCAAAATAAACTCTTGAAGATTCATAAAGTGAAACCCTTAGCGTAACATCCAATACAAATATTTGAAGATTCACAAGGTCAACCAGCATACAACAAACATGAGTTGTTTTAGATACGTATCACATTTGTTGGAGGCCATTTGCTGGCCTCTAATCGAGTGCATCGAGGAAAGCGACAATCAGATATGTCGCTTATCATGAGCATAGGGACACCTCGATTGATATCAAAATGGCTCAAAATATAATATGGTTGTGAAAAAGATCACATTGATGTGCTCAAGAGACTTAATTTGTCAAAGAAGAGTCATTCGTGCGCAACACAATTGGAAATGACTATAAGCGTGATCTATTCGCAAGTGACGCTAGCAAAAACCACTCAAAAGACCTTCGATTATCAAACACGCTATATCGATGCAATTAGAGCATAAAATTTACCTAAGTGGGGGACCTGTCGTAGTTGAATCAGGTGAAGGCAGTAAAAATCGACAAGCTACAGATGGAATATCGTGCGACGTTGTCCAAACATCATCAATTTGTAAAATGGACTTCGTCATTGTGTTCAGAACTTCAAATTCATAAAAAGAAGGTTATAATACTGCCCATTTATCGAAGGTGATCAAAATTGATAGAATATAAATGCAATATTATGCAGCGTTACCCAAACACCGCCCGTTTGCAAAACAGATTTCGCAGTTATATCCGGAAAATCAAAATCATATTAAAAGGCTATAATATTGCTCATGCTATCGAAGGTGATCAAAATTGACGAACTACGTATGAAATATTGTGCGATGTTACCTGAACACCACCTATTCGCAAAACATATTATGCTGTTGCGTTCAGAACTCTGTTTAAAATTGTGCAACGAGAGGCGCGCCTCTGCGCAATTCTGTTCAAAAGCGCTTCGAGGCGCACGCAATTCGGGGACTCGTTAAGGCGTACGCCTCACACTGGCTGAGGCGCACCTCAGTTGCGCAATTTTGAGTGAGGCATACGCCTCATCCAAATGGCCCCACCCACTTAAAATGAGCCCTTCTTTTCCCCCACACCCGTTCGGCCCAGGTAATTCCCGAAAACTTCTGCTCGTAAGCTCCAGTTCGCGAAAAACAGAGCCCGCACGGTCGACCTCCAGTCCTGCCGCCTCTCTCGCGCCGGCACCGCCTCTCTCAGGCGAACTTGAAGCGTCCGGCTGCCTTCTAGGAGAAGTCCACAAACGATTTTAGGTATTTTTATTTAGTTTATGGTTAGATTTTTCAAGTTTAAAGGAAATCTAGGGTTTTTTATTTTTGAATTATTTTGTTTGATTTGGATTTTTGCATTAGGGATCATGGTTAGAGACAAGGAAAAGGGGTCTGCGTCATTGCGGAGGGACCCTTCTTGGAAATATAGTGTATAAGTTGACATAGGAGGCAGAGAGAAGAGCTATGTTTATTTGAAATACAATTTTTGCGAAAAAGTGGTGAAGGGAGGTGTTACCCGCATGAAGGAACACTTATCATGCTCACATAAAAACGTAGCACCGTGTGCAAATGTGCCGGAAAAGGTGAAGGAGGAAATTATTGCTTATATGAAGAAAAGTACCACGGCAAAACACTTGCAACATGAGCAATTTGATGATAGGGTCGAACATGACGCTTATTTTGGAAGCGAGAGTGGAAAGGGCTCTTCCTCCACTATACATAATAGAGGTGCACGGGGTCTTATGGATCAGTAGATGACTAATCCAGAAGAGGATAGAGGACAAGCACAAATGATGCCTACGTCCGGTACTAGAGATGGTCGACGCCAGGTTTGCATGGATATTGAGAGATTTTTTTTTTTTGAAAACGCCATACCTTTTAATGTTGCTACGTCGCCTGCCTACTTCAATATGTTGCGGTTTGTAGGGTTGTATGGGAGAGGGTTGAAGGCACCTTCTATGTATGAGTTGCGAACATGGATTTTAAAGGAGGAGCTGCTGAATACAGAGCGTAGCATTGATGAGATTAAAATGACATGGATTGAGACTGGTGTAAACCATTATGTCAGATGGATGGTCTGACATGAAGAGCAGAAGCTTGATT